>VZRR01002301.1:0-14762 GCA_013398015.1 Oreocharis arfaki
GTCCAGCAAAACCTTTAGATTAATTAAGGAATGGTTAATTAACAAGAGGATCAAACTGCACACGGCTTTGGAGATGCAGGGGTGGGTGTCCTGGAGGTGTGCAGGGGAACTCCCCCGATCCCGGGATCCAGGTGAGGGAGGATCCTGCCTGGCTTAAGACACTTTCCTTACTTCAGGCTCCAGTTCAGGGTCAGGCTCTGAGTGGGGTCGTTTTCCAACCAAGAAGCAGCTCAATGGTTTTTGTTTTGTTTTTGTTTGTTTGTGGTTTTTTTATGTTTCTGTTTTTGTGTTTTTTTTTTTTTCTTTTCTTTTTTTTCTCTCGTTTTTATGAGTAATTTGGAATAGGAAGGTCACAGGAGATGAGGGAGGGAGGGAGACGAGGCGGGAGAGGACGTTCTCCCCCTCCTCCAGTTGAATAAGCACCAGAGTATTCAAGTCTGTCCGTTGGGAATTCCGAGCCGTGGCTGCAGTCAGCAGGCAGAGACTAAACCTTTCTCGTACGAGCAGCGCCGCTTGGGCTGGGGTCCCTCATCGTCATCATCCTCCTCCTCGTCCTCCTCCTCGTCCTCCTCCGAGGATGAGCTGTCCAGTGTTAAATCCACAACGTCCGCCGTGGCTTTGCCGTTCTCGCCGTTGCCGTTGGGAGTGGCCAGCAGCCCGTTCACATCCGAGGAACCTGGGACGGGACGGAGGCAAAGGGTGAAGGGAAACCCCTCGTGTCCAGCTCAGGGGATGATCCAACACTCCCGGACAAGGGAAGGCTCCAGGGAGAGCTCAGAGCCCCTTCCAGAGCCTAAAGGGGCTGCAGGAGAGCTGGAGAGGAACTTGGGACAATGGATGGAGGGACAGGACACAGGGAATGGCTTCCCCCTGCCAGAGGGAATATTGGGGAGAAATTCTTCCTGGTGAGGGAGGTGAGGCCCTGGCACAGGGTGCCCAGAGCAGCTGTGGCTGCCCCTGGATCCCTGGCAGTGCCCAAGGCCAGGTTGGACAGGGCTTGGAGCAGCCTGGGGCAGTGGAAGGTGTCCCATGGCAGGGGTGGCACTGGATGATCCTGCAGGTCCCTTCCAATCCAAACCACTCTGGAACTCTGAGATTGCCCCCAGGGGTTTCCGGCCTCTCTGTGCCCAGGGAGACTCACCTAGAACCAGGATCGGACACTGAGGGCTGCAGCTCCGCTCCTTCTCGGCTCGGATGGGGCACCAGGAGCCATCCACCAGGTACTCGATCTCGTCTGCATCTTCACATTCCGTCAGGATCTTGGACAGGAGCCTGGGGAGGGGACAGGAGGAGCTGTCACAGCCCTGGCAATCAGCAGGGTGTGTGCAGTGACCCCGCATGGAAAAGCAATCTGGTGCTGGCTCCTGAGCTCAGAGCCCTCGCAGTCACGGACTTTATTCCCCATAAAAACAGAGCAGGTTCTGATAGTGCACATCCATCCCAGCCCTTCCTGTCCATGCACCCAAACCATCAACTACCAGCTTAATTAGGTGCAATTAAAGACAGCTTTGCCTCTTCACCCAGTTTCGCAGGCACTGCTTCCAGGCTGCTGCAGGGACATTCCCAGGGACATTCCCAGGGAGGCTTTAGCAAAAGGGGAGAGATCCTTTGGCATTAGGAAATCAGCAACCCAAGGAGCAGCACTTCCCTTCCTTCCCAGTGTTATTTCCCAAGTCTCCACAACAGCCACCAGAACAACAAATGGAGCCTCCTGCAACAGGAACACCATGAAACCACGAAAATACACCTGGAACGAGGGCCTCATTCCAGAGAAACTGGGGACTTGGCTTTATTCCCTTTGTCCCACCATTTGCCTGGGATGTTTATTTGGAAATGCTGCTCTGCCAGGCCTCACTCCCTCCTGGACTTGAGCATTTTCCTTCAGGAGGAAGGAGAACTCCTAGCAGAAAGTCTTCCAAGCTCAGGAAAATTTTGTGGCACCCCAGCGGGAGAGTTTCAGCTTTCCCCAGCTCCCGTAGGAATTGTTTCCACAGCCAATCCCATCACCCAGCACAGCAACCACCAAGCTGCAGCTCCCAAAAAGCTGACGAGGCCCTGAGGATCCCAGACCTGACCAACCACCTCCCTCCCTGCTCGGGGGCCTCCGGCTCTTTCTTGACTCCCAGCGCCCAGCGGAGTGCCAGCTTCCCTCTCTCCCTTCCAGGGAACCTGGAAAGGACCTTCACCCAACAGAGCTGGCACCAAACCCAGCCCTGAGCAGATGTCAGAAGTCTGCTGAGCCTTCCCCAGTGACATCCTGCTCCTCCTCATGCAGGATGCAGGCACTGCCAACCCGTGGGGGTTCCACAATCCAAGCCCTCGCAGCTTCCCCTTCATCTCTCCCCTGTTAGAGATCTCCAAGGAACTGGATTTTCCTGTCGGGGTTGGCCAGGGGACAAAGCAAACAGGTTATCTGTGCTGAGGCTGCTCCAGGCTGCCTGGAAAGCCACAGCTCCTGGATCTACCCAGGGCCTGCAAAGGCAGCGACGCTTCAGGAACCCCCGGCGAGTCTGGGAACAGACTGGTCTGTGCACTTCCCTGTGCCAGGGGAGCTGCAGGCACCCCAAACATCGCTCCAAACTCTCCCTGCTCTTGAGGGAACCTGCAGCAGAGGCCAATCACACAGCCACGAGGGTGGAGATCATTCTCCAGCAGGCAGGAACCACACGTGTTGTTCCACCAGTCCTTGGCCAGCACCAGGAGGATGTCGGTGGTCCCAGTCCGCAAAAGGCTCCCAGCACTTGGGGGCAACAAAGCTGATGCCAAACCCACCCCAAAAGTGCTGCACCACAAGCCTGTTCCCTCCCAGCCCATTCCCACTTGCTCTAACACACCGAAACCAGAATATTATGCACCAGCAGAATAAACTTTCAATAGTCTCGAGGTGAACTTTGCACAGACCAAGAGCCTTGAGCTGGATGCTGCACCCAGTGGGGAAGGGGCAGAGAGGCGCAAAACTCACCCATCAATGATGAGCTGGTCGTAGGGGGCAGGTTTGTCACACACAGGGCACATCCATGTGGGCTTTTTCTCATTCATCTGTAGGTAGAAGACGGCATCAAAGCACTGCAGGTGCGCGCAGGTCTCGGCCCGGCACGGCACAGACAGGCGCATCTTCACCAGCTGTGGGACCAGAGAGCAGAGCATCAGCCAGGGCACCTGGCAAGGAACCCCCAGACCCCCTCGGAAGGAAAAACATTTGTGAGTTTGCACAGCTGGTCTGGGAGTACAGTTTGGGTTCTTGACAAAACCAGACTACAACAGAGCTGGAGCCCCTCGGCTCTGGAGCAAACTGGGAGAGCTGGGGGGGTTCAGCCCTTCCAGTGCCTGAAGGGGCTCCAGGAGAGCTGGAGAGGAACTTGGGACAATGGATGGAGGGACAGGACACAGGGAATGGCTTCCCACTGCCAGAGGGAATACTGGGAAAGAATTGTTCCCTGGGAGGGTGGGGAGGCCCTGGCACAGGGTGCCCAGAGCAGCTGTGGCTGCCCCTGGATCCCTGGCAGTGCCCAAGGCCAGGCTGGAGCACCCTGGGATAGTGGAAGGTGTCCCTTACCCATGGCAGGGGTGGCACTGGATGGTTTTAAGCTCCCTTCCAACCCAAACTCTGATTCTGTGACCCTGCAGGGACTCACCGGACAGATGAGCGACACTCGGACACCCGTGGTGGCGATTTCACTGTCTGGGTCCAGGCGTAGCTTCTCTTTCACTGCAGGGAGAGCAGAGGGCACAGCATTTAACAAAACTCAGCCCTTGGCAACAAGGGGAAGCACAGGGGAAGCAGCTCAATCCCAGCCCTGGGCTGTGTATGGATGATTTTCCCTGCCAGGGAGGGAATGAGCACACGGATTCAGCTCCAGCCTAGGCACAGTGGGGTTTATTCCCTCCTCAGCTCAGTGGCAGCAGGACAGGGGGGGGAAATGTCCCCCCAACAAGTGAGCAAACAGTCACACTGAGAGGGAAAACACATCCCCTCCCTTTTCCACCAGGTTATGAAGCCTCCTCTCAGCACTGCTGGGCTGCCACTGCCCGGCCTCTACGCTGGCCAGCTCCTTCATTGCAGCAGAACATTCCACAGGAACCACGAGCAGGCCCAGAGGTACCCAGGCACACAGCTCAGAGCAAGGCAGCCATGCACAACCAGGCACAGCAGCCATCCAGCACAGACCTGGGAAGAATCAGGTGCTAGGAAAGGAGGAATCCTGCCCCCGCTGCTGCAGCCTGAAAGGAACCCAGAGGAGCAGCAGGGAAATCAGAGAAAGCAGCAGATGGGCAGGTCCCACAGCAAGGTGCAGAAATCAACAAAACGAGCTTTGAACTGCTCCCCAACTCCTGAGGAGGAGCTGCTGCTCCCACTGCTGTCTGCAACTGCCTCTGACACTTCCATCACCATTATTCTGTGGAGCAAGTCAACCATTTCTTTTGACCTTTTCAGATCATAACAAGGTGTCTCCAGACAATGAGGCTACATGCAGCTCTGCAACACCCAGCTTTAATTAGAGAGTGACTTCTCAGATGTGAAATTCCCAGGAGATTACAAGATTTGGGCTTGTTTTCCTCACATTAGGAGCCTTTTCATCCAAGCTTAATTTTTTATGAAGTTCTTTGTAAGAGCCTTCTCTGTGCATCAATTACTGGGAGACATGGGAAGGAGAATTTTCTAGGATCTCCCGATCAGGGCTGAGCTGTTTTGGCTCCAAAGCCATAATCTGTTCTCAGACCATGTTCCTGTATTAAATTCTACACAATTTTATGCAGAAGAAGATGAGTCAGCAGTGAGATGTGACTGAAGCCAAAGGGCAGCTTCAGGGACAGGGAATTATTTGCAGAGCAGACCAGAGCTAGAAAAGCAAAGTTTGGGAGCTCCTCAGGTTGGCCAGTTCTGGATATCCAAACAACTTCCAAGCAGGAAAACAGAAAGGAGCTGAAATAAGACATTGCTCTTATTTGGTTTTATTTAAAGTCACCAAACTGATCTGTGCCCCGAAATCCAGGTGTCTGAAGGCTGGATGGATACACCTGCAATCATCACCTTCCCTGTGGACTACAATCTACCCTCAAGAGTGACAGGCTGGGAAAGTTCAGCCTGGAGAAGAGAAGGTTGAGTGGAGACCTCTCAGCAGCTTTCCAGTACCTGAAGGGGCTACAGGGATGCTGGAAAGGGGCTCTTCATCAGGAATTGTAGTGACAGGACAAGGGAGAATGGCTTGAAGAGGGGAAATTTAGGTCAGATATCAGGAAGAAATTCCTCCCTGTGAGGGTGGGGAGGCCCTGGAATGGAATTCCCAGAGCAGCTGTGGCTGCCCCATCCCTGGAAGTGTCCAAGGCCAGGCTGGAGCACCCTGGGACAGTGGAAGGTGTCCCTACCCATGGCAGGGGTGGCACTGGATGAGCTTCGAGGTCCTTCCAACTCAAACCATTCTGAGATTCCCTGATTGTTTCTTATCCTTGGGAAGAGTTTTCCAGGATCTGGACAGTTTTAAAGACCATCAGGATGCACGGGGTCACTTCTCCCACTAAACAGCGAGAAGGTTTTGTCCAGCAACTTGAAAAACTGGGACTCTTCCACACTCATGAGCTCCAGGTCAGATTCCACCTCGGAAAGGTAATTTCCCCTCATTTCCAGTAATGTTTTACATGTGCCTCATATCAGGATGATTTACCTGAGTGGTTTGAGATAAGCATCTCTGGGGACCATCTCTTCTCTGAAGCTCTCAAGGCATATCAAAGTGCTGCTGGTGACATCCCACTGCCAGCCCCAAGGATCCCCAGGGACTGGGGCAGCAGCAGGACATTGTCACCAGGATCCCTTGCTCCAGAAATCTCCTTTGGAAATCAAGAGGCTCAGTGCTGCTCACACTGACTCGGGTGAAGGCATGAAGCCCCTCCAGCCACAACGACACCGGCACGACACGACCCAGGACAAATCCTAAATCCAACTACAGAGCTGCTGCAGAGCCACCAGAACCACGGGTTTGGGGTGACCTCCCACGGCTCACACACAGCTCAGCACGTCTGTTCAGACAAAAAGTGGGGGTTTATACAAGTGCAGGGAAGCAGAGGTGTAAATGGTGGCGTGGCTGTTCCCCAGCAGGTGCAGACAAGGCCCTTCCTGAGCCACTCACCCAGCGCTTTGCAGAGCTCCGGGTGTTTGATCCCGATGGTTTTCAACCTCTGCAGCAGCTCTGCTGAGGTCATCTGCCGCACCAGGTACAGCCCCACCGAGTAGCTCTGGGGAGAGAGACGAGGGGGAGGATGAGCAGGCTGCTCTGCAGGGCTGTCTGGGGAGCTCTGGGGACTCCCTGGGCTCTCACCTTGCCGTAGTTGCCCCAGGTGACCGTGATGCGGTTGGTGGCTGCGGACAGGTACATGAGGTGGGTGAGGTTGATGGGCCGGCAGGGCCTCTTGGGCTCCACCCCGGGTTTGTTTGAAGGGTAGTAGCCCTGAAACGGCAAGGTTAAATACAGAGGTATATATTTTTCACTCGAGGTGCATCTGTTGGTCAGCTCCACTGAATTCCACTCAGCCCCAGGCCTCAAGGATGGAGGGAGAAGGAGCTGGGTGCAGCTGGAGCTCAAAGTAAACAGGATCGAGTCTTTATACAGAACAGTTCATTAACAACGTGGCTAATCCATCAGAAAACTAGCTTTAAACTCAGTAGTGCACTTCTGTGCTCTGATATTCATCAGGAAAGCTATTTCCTCCCAAATTCCCCAAATTTTCTTCCCAAATCCCCCAGATTTTCCTCCCAAATCCCCCAACCCTTACCGGCACGGAGCAGTAGCTGTGGTTCACCTTCACGGCGATGTTGGGAGGGTACTGATCCTCCTGAGGGGAACTGGTGTCTGTGTAGCAGATTCTGGGGGGGAACAACACATCCCATAATACCCCCGCACTCTGCACACGCCCAGCTCCCACAGACCCCATCCCCATCCCCATCCCAATCCCAATCCATGCTCCCTCAGCAAAGCCCATCCAGCTGTGCCTCTGCTGCTTCTGCTCGAGGTTCAAAAGGAGAGGCCCAGGAAAAAAGAGTTCACTGGAAATTATCTCTGGAGCCACGAAATCCATGTTGAAACTTGCTGGGTTTTGCTGGAACATTCCCTCCTCCCCTGCTCTGCCCCTGATGCTCAGTGAACCCAGCCCAGACCTACCTGAGCACCACCTGAACCGATTTCACACCGGGTTGCAACTCCCTGGTAAGTGAAAGAACAGAAATTTCAAATTAATTATGTAAAAAACCACAACCCTACCCCAAAAAAATCACCCAAAACAGCTGCCAGACTCACGGACTTTAGTTTTTCCTAATTTTTTTAATAGACCTCTACAAAATTACCTCACAGAGCTTTATTTAAATTGTACAATTCCCCCTGCAAATATCAGTGGTCCTGTAATTATTTTTTTTTTTCCTGATGCACCAACCTACAGCTTTTCTCTGGGTTTTTAAAACTGTTCAGGTGCCTTCTGGTGATTTGTGAGAATTTATAAAAACTGGGTTTTAAGGTCAGGTTTATCTGACAGTGTTCAAGACTCTCTGTGTTTAATTATTCAGCTAAAGCTATTCATGCAAACCAAGGGACTGAATATTAAGGCACCACTGTGAATATTGCAACCTTCAGCAGGGCTATTCCTGACAGGATTCTAACTGGAATCAGGAAAGAAATGGAAGACACAACAAGGGTGTTTCACTAGGAGGCAAAATAACCAAGCTATTCTTTCTCCAGCTCTTTATTTTAGCATAAAGAGAAATATTTAAAGTTTTTATGTTGAATTTTTGGAGGAATTCTTCTGCATGAAGGGAGCAGGTCAGCCAAGAGGAAACCTCCCTGCCCGGACTTCCACCTCTGAGGAGAGTCTTTGTTTGACTCCAAAGTTGCATCTGACAGAGGTCAGGGTAAATCCTAACCCAAGATGTTTCCTTAGGCAGCTCCCACAGCATCCTCCCCACCAAGGAAGTTTCCTTTCAGATGCAAACAGCCCCACGCTCTGCCTTTTGAACCCGGCGTGCAAAGGAAAGGCTGCACACATTCACAACACCAGCTCAGCAGAGAATTTAGGTCATTGATGATTTCATCCCGCTTTTCCTGCCCGAGTGCACCATTCCAGAGGGAGATCAGAGCAGCACAAGTGAAACTTAAGGACCTGGATGGGTAAAATTTGTAGCTCCCACTCCCCCAAAGCTCTTTGCTTTACACGAGAAGCAGCCTGGTGTCCTCAAACAAATCCTGTTTCCTTGCAGAGAACAAAAGCTTCCACAGGGAGGAACACGGAGGAATTATGGAATTATGCAGCTGTATTTTCCTGAACTGTTAATACCCAGCGAGGAGTACCTGGAATTTCTGATCAGCTCCACTTGTCTTGGTGTTAATGCAAAAATGCACGGACTTTCCTGAAGCTTCTCATTATTCTGTGGAACTGAGGAGGGAAGAAAAGTGTCCATCAAACTGATAACGCCAGCTCTGAGCACAAGGTGATTGTTATGCTCTGTTTATCTCCAAGTCTTGTTTTCTCCCACAGCCCTGTGCCAGAATTCCAGTTTTCACCTGTTTTGGTAATTCTGCTTTGATGAGAGCTTTGCCCATTTATTGCTCACTGTACAACCAGCGCAGGCTTTGGGTTTGATTTTTCTCTTTCTTATTATTTTGCTCCCCCCCAAATAATTCAGGAGCCATCAGTTCACCACGTCAGTGGTGTCACAGTGTGACCACATCCTCAAGAAGCCCAAGAGGAGACCTGAGCCTCACCCAAAACCACCAGACAAAGCAGGTGGGTTCTGGAAAAGAAAGAAAACAACCCCAGCAACAAAAAAGATTAGCTCAGATAATAAAAAAGCAGCACAGAAAGCAGCTGGAAGAGACAAAACACGACTTTCAACCCCCTGACCTTGAGGGTGGGACAGCAGCTCACCCTCAGAGAGGCTTAACTGGAAGCCAGCATCAACTGTGGCCTTTTGCACACTGATAATTTTAAGATCAAGTGCATTTAATGTGGTGAAAATGAAGCTTGAGACGTGGGAAACTTCTGTTACAACCTTTACTTCAGACATGTTTTATTTTCAGTTTTGTGTCTCCAAGCAAAGTTCAGACCCTGAGCTGGTGAAAGTCACGGGAGGAACACAAAGAGGAAGTGCTAAAACAGCTTTTTAAAAATTACTTAGCAAGAATTGGGTGTTTTGCTTTGCATCACTTCCACTGCAAGGTTATTCAAAGCCAACAGAACTTCACAAGTAGGAAAGTGCACTTTTGTATGAAAAAGAGGAGATAAAGGAAGGATGAAACCTCAGCAGCTCTTGGAAGACCTGGTGACAACCTGAGTCACTCCAGGTGCTGCCCTTTGGTCCCTTATTCTGCTTTAAAAATGCAAATGGAACTTCCAAAAGTCATTCTTTAAAGTAATAATTAATATATCTTTATGGAACTTTTGTTCAATTCCAGTTTTCGTCCAAATATCTCCTGACCAAAACAACCAGCAGAAAATAAAGCATTTTGTGAGGTACTTTTAGAATGTGATGATTGACAAAACCAATAATAAAAAAGTAATTTCAATGTTTCTGATTAAGAAACTGCCCACAAACAGTGTCCTGCTGATCGTTCAGCCACACAAAGACAAAGCAAACCTGATTAGGAAAAGTGAGAAGCCGCCCATGGTTTACTCTGCCTTTACATCAGCTCACTCTTCCTTTATAAAAAATATAAATTACTGCTGGAGAAGAAGCCCAGAATGTGGGCAGTGCAGCCTCAGGGCAGCTGAGCAGGTGTTCAGCTATTACTGAGCAGCCAGGGAAAACAGGTATTAAACTCCATCCTCAAATTCCCTCCAACTGGGAGCGCACTGCCCAAATCTGGGGTTTCAGCTGGCCCACAGTGGACCCAATTTATCTGTTTTCAGCTGGAGCACCTTCAGCTGAAGCAGGAATAACAGTGACTGGAGAATTCCCCGGGGACTCTGCTTCCCTGCAGCCCGGAGGAGGCAGCGCCCACCTCACCTTTGATCCCAAGGCAATCATCTCCGAGAGGCAGGAGAGCCCTTCCATTAAGGAATGTGCTTCCAGCTGAAGCCTGGAACACATAAATTCAACGTCCCCTGCTCCCAACCATGGCCACATGCTTAAAATAGCCCTTCTGTAGCCCAGGGAAAGGGGTTTCTAACTGCATCTGGGATTTTGAGTCAGGCAGTGGCACGGCAGCAAAGGGGAGCTGCTGAGACACGCAGGGCTGAGATAACCCCAACTTTGGGGAGCCACAAAGGCTTCTTCATCCCCATCAGTGTCCCAGGAGGAATGAGAGTTGCAGGACACCAGGCTGGGGAAATAAAAGAAGTGTCTGGAAGCGCGGTGGGGTTCTGGGGGCTGGCTGGGACCATGAGACCTGGACATCTGCTGGTGCCCAGCCCCTCCTGGCTGTGCAGAAACCACTCTCACCAGAAGGGAAAAGCAGCCAGAAACGCTCCAGGGACCAGGCTGGCCCAGGGGAGGTGTCACCTACCAGGGGGAGAGGCTCCATTTAATGAGCCCTCGGTTCTGAGCTGATGTAGGGGAGATCTAATGTCAACTTCGAACAAAATCTGGTAATCACAGCGAGTGCATCCAGGCTCTCGTGTCTCTGGATGCTTCCACCTCTTGGAAACGTGTTTTCCTTCAAAATCCCACACTGGAATTGCTGACTAACACGCATTGAAAACTGAACAAACCCATTCCCCAAACAATTATAATGTTTTTGCTTGACTCTGTCACCACTCAGCTGTTTTGTCACAGCATTAACGCCTCCAAATGAAGAGGAAATTATATAAAATCTGACTAATTTGTCCTTTTTCTTTTTGTTTCTGCACAACCAAATCTTTATCTATTTTCCTCCTCCAAGCCACCACAAGTATCTTTTCAGCAAAGCCAGACCAGCTCAAGTTGTAGAATCATTTCGTAGAGAATTCTGACATTACCACATGAATTTATGAGACACTCAGCAGAACACAACTTCTCCTCTGGACACACTGAATTTGCTACCAGAACATTCTATTTAACAGCAGTTAACAATACTCTTTGTTTCTCCAAACGAAAATAATGTAAAATCAGTCTCCACACCCCAGGGAAAAAGCTCTTCTTCCAGTTTTACTGGTTACCCCTCGAAACACTCAGCACCACACACAAATAACTGTGACGGACCTGAAAAAATAGTCAAAAATACAGTTTGCCACCCTCTTTCACCCATAGGATGCTTCAGGTCAGGGATTTTTTTTGTGCTGAAAACCAGCATTAGTGTAGAATACGGCACCACATTCCACAGGAGCCGAACAAGGTGGGATTCCTACTTACATCCCAAAGTGAGCCCATTGCAGGTCTGAGGAAAGAGAGAAAATCACAGGAGCACAGGATGGTTTGGGCTGGGAGGGACCTGAAGGATCATCCCATCCCATTCCATCCACGGGCAGGGACCCCTTCCACTGTCCCAGGGTGCTCCAGCCTGGCCTTGGACACTTCCAGAGATCCAGGGGCAGCCACAGCTTCTCCGGGAAATCCATTCCAGGGCCTTCCCACCCTCACAGGGAACAATTCCTTCCCAGTATCTAAATGTCTCCTCTTTCAGTTCAAAGCCATTCCCCCTTTCCCAGCACTCTCTCTCCATGTAAAAAGCCGCTCTCCCTCTTTTATCAGCCGCCTTTAAACACCGGCAAGCCCAGAGATAAATATCCTTCTGTAAATTCCGAGCATGATGGGAGAGAGAGGGGTCTCACCACCACATCCATCAGCCTCTCCCGCCACACGATTGAGAGACCCTTGAAAACGCACTTTTCTCACCACCACCACGCTCCCAACTCACCTAATTCTGTCGGCTTCAACAGCTCGTCCAAGGTGGTGTAAAAGGGCAGCTTCACCAGGCGCACCTCGGGCTTGGCCACTTTGGGGGGCAACCTGCCCAGTCCGTTCAGGTATTTGCCATAGAGGGCAGGATAGTCAATGTTGGTGGTGGGCAGAGTCCGAGCCACGGCGCTGCCGCGGTCGTAGGACGAGTGCAGGGGCAGGGCCTCCGCCCGGTGCTGCTGCGGCGGCGGCTGCGCCACGTCCGAGCCCTTCTTGTTGTAGCGGGTCTCGTAGAGCTCCTTGATCTTCTTGAACACCTCAGGGCTGCAGTCAAACTGGACCAGCTGCAAAGCTCGGGTCACTAGCTCGTGTTTTAGTCCGCTTTTACTCCTGCCAACAAAACCCAGCAACATCTGAAGATCTGAGACTCGGAAACTCATCACCATGTTCTAGGGGATAAAAAATTAAAAGATGTTCTCATAGTTATAAAAGGCAAAGGTTCAGTTCTCACTTTATAAGTAGAAGGCAAGATATTAAAAATTCCCCCTTCAAAGAAAGACCCCAAACCTGCTCAGACCCGCTGCTGTCACCTGCTTTGGTTCCCATTTCTTGTCTGAGCAACACAAACACAGAGACCACCCACTGAAATATCACCTAAAGTACAAAACCACCAGGACAGTCATCAAATGACTCAAAAATCACTTTGATAGATGCTAAGCATCCTCAAAACAGCTCAGCAGGAAGCGAGAGTGACTTCAAAGATCTAAACCGAGAGGCCTCACTTGTGAAAGAGCACATGAACTCCTTCACCAGCCTGAGCCATGCAAACCTCCCAGGGAAACACGGAAAACTTCATCCCAAATGGTGTCAGTGCAAGGCAGAGGAAGAAAATCAATGAGCTGGGTGAGGCTGAGGGGAACCGGGGCCACCAGTTCTGTATTTCAGTGCACCTGAATAGGAAAACCCCTCCAGAATCCTCCCTCCAGCCAGAGGATCTTTAAAACATCACACATTTTACAGTATGGAAGGATATTCAGATTATTAAAGACAACAATGTGTTCCCAGGAGAACAATGCCAAGCACTTCCCTGTGATCCCAGCCAGGAGCTGCCTCGGTGTCACACTGGAATTATCAATTTCAGTGCTTGATAAGCAGCAAAACCCATCTCAGTCTTCCAAAATTCCCTCTCTGTGGCAATTCAGGCCTGTAACTGTCAGCAGATTCGAAGGCCACAAGGCAACTTCCCACGAGAAACCAGGAATTCTTCCTGTCAAACACACAGCTCCAGCCTGGCCAGGCTGGCATTTCAGTTCCCTAAACACCAAACAGCCGTAAAAGTGCAAAAAACCAGCTTATTAAGTACATGGGTTTGAAAATTCAAGTTTCCCTGGAAATAAACTCGAGAGATATCCACACATATTCGCTGCATATCCTTCCTGGTTTGTGGGGAATATGGGAATTCAAGAAGAAACCCCACTAACAAAAATCCAGCAGCAAAGACCCAGCAGGTCTCTCTTCCCCAACCTCTACCCCACTCTTGAACTAAATAATGATTAAAAAGAAAGCACAAAAGACAGGTTTCTGTGAAATCTAACAATCTTATCATTTCCTGGAATAAAACAGCTACAGACTACTATTTTTTTTTCTAACTAAGAAAGCTACAACTGTTTCCAGAAACATTTCACAGCCACTTTTGGATGTGTGGGAATTCGATGAGAGAGAAAATGCCATTTGATTTTCTCTTTTTCCCTTACATATGTCATTTAAACTGAAAACCCAAAAGCTGTTATGTCACTGTCTGTAGTTAGAACTTCTGGGAGTCGTGATGCGTCCCAAAATATCTCTGATGAGGGGAAAAAAAGACTGATGACTAAAGAGGAGAGAAAAGATGTTTAATTGCCAGAAAGTCAGGATTTCAGAGCTCCGGACTCATAGTGATGCTCCACCAGACACCACCTGTGAAATCCTGGATAAATCTACTTTGTGCCTCAGTTTTCTTCAATTAAAAAATACAATCAGGATCATTAAGGTTGGAAAAGACCTCCAAGATCACCAAGTCTGATCAAATCCCACCAGGATCATTAAACTGTGTTGGGAAATGGAGAGAGTGCTGTTCTCCCCGAGGGCCCTGAGGATAAAAAGGTGTATTTGGAAAGATAAATTCATCAGGACACAGCAGCAGGAGGTACCAGGGCATCCCAGGAGCACAGGAGACAGGAGTTCCTCCTGTAGGAATTGCTCCTAGAGCACCTCACCCGGGACTCTTGGGGTGGAAAGCGGAGTTGGAGCCAGGAGTTTCCATTTTGAAGGAATTAAGGCCCAGCAGGATGATGAGATTTGAGCAGCAACACAACAACAAATCCCAGGCAAAGCAAACGTATCACCAAGGGCTCGACCTGCCCGCGGCGAGCAGGGAGAGCACATGGATCGCTGAGAGATTCCCGACACTCCTGAGCGTTCCTCCTCCGAGGAAGCCTCGTTTGGGACGGCTCAGATCCCACCAAAAACCTGCGGGGCGACCACAACGCCTGGGAAGCGCATCCCGCCCTCTGGAATCCCAGCAGCAGGGGGAGGGCAGAGCCCCCCCCAAAACGAGCATCCCCCGATGGGACTCCGGCCACATCCCTGCTGAGGAGCTGATCCTGCAGGCGGGGAGCGCTTCCCAGGGAACGCTTCCTTGGGAACACTTCCCAGGGAACGCTCCCCGGCCGCTGCCGTTGCTCCCTAACCGCCCTCAGCCCCGGCGGGGCACCGGCCGGTGCCCGGCGCTGCCCCGGCTCCCACAGAGGCGCCGCAGACCCGGGATCCCGAGGGAAACGGGAAAACCTCCCGGCCCCCTCCCCTGGGCCTGAACCTGAGGCACAAACCGCCTTGGAAATACAACTCCAAGCATGGATTTGCTTCACCCCATCCCAAAGGGGCCTCGGGGACCGCCCCAGCCCCGGGCACTGCCCGTCCCACCGCCTCC
>VZRR01002303.1:0-17469 GCA_013398015.1 Oreocharis arfaki
AACACCCAGCACTGCAACAGTTGTAGCCAGGTGGGGATTAGCCTCTTTTCCCAAGCATCTAATGACAGCATGAGACGACAGAGCCTCAGGCTGTGCCGGGGAGGTTCAGTTTGGACATTGAGGAAGAATTTCATCACAGAAAGGGTGTTTAAGCATTGGAATGGACTGCCCAGGGAGGTGTGAGGGTCACCAGTCCTGTTCAGGAACCAAATGTGTTTTGGTTATGGCACTATATGTTACAGTTTGATTGATACGGTGGTGTTTGGGCCAAGGTTGGACTCAATGGTCTTGGAGGTCTTTTCCAACCTTAATGATTCCATGATTCTGTGGCCTTCAACCCATTCCCAGAACTGCTATAGTTTAAGTAGTTATTGTTAATTCTTATAATTTGTAATTCAGCCTCAGTAATATTACAGAAGAACTTTCTGAAAATCATCTTGAACAGTGTCACTAACTGTTGATTTCCATTGAATTGTATATTACTGCTGTCACTATTGATATTAATATTATTCGTACTATGATCCAGAAAGCATAACTCAGACATAGACTAAGATCTGTTTCTTATCTCACACAATTGATTAAGTGTGCTTTTAAATGCAGTGTCCTTTGCTTGCTCTTTTTGGAGGTATTTGCACACCCTCAGAAGAGGTCATCCAGGGTGGATGTTGTCACTGACGCTTGACTTGCCGTGACTAAAATGGCTAGGTTACACAGCTATGTAACAAGGGCTGTTTGCTTTTGTTTTTTTTTGTTTTTTTTTTTTGTTTTTTTTTTTAAATAGAAGAAATGGTAATTGACATTAAACAATAGGAGCTATGGTAACAAGACTATTGCAGTCAGAGACACTGTAGATATCAGCAGCCATTGTACATTGGAACCCATAAGACTTCATAGCTACTCTTTGTTACCTGGCAATACATATTCTCAGAGATAACCCTTTCTCAGCCCAAAGAAAAGAGAGATGTTGATGTGTTAGATTTTAATTTTTTTTAAAGTCTTTTCTATTTTCCAAATAGAAACCCTACATAGTTTCTAGCTGGGAAAAAAACATAATGCATCTAGGCTGGCAGTGTTTTTTATTACCTCCATATGTCACCATTCAAATAACGACAATGAACACTGAGAAAATATTAATCTCTTCTTCCCCCCTCTTGAAAACAAATCTCAGAGAAAATACTGACAAATGATATTTTAATTTGTTTGACCTCTAAAGTGATTAAATAATTATGAAACCTCTTCTCTTTAACAACTGGTTGAAGTACTTTATATTCTTTCCTCAAAGAGTAGCAGTTACCAGCCAGTATCAGTGTGATTGATTTTTCCGTATCAGATACATTGTTATGGTCTATTGCTTCCATAGCAAACCTATAACATCTGTCTTCAAACTCAGGCTGCAGTCCTGCACTACTCAGTGATACTTTATGCAACCACATCCTTCCATTGTAAGTATGAATGAATTAATATTGATTTTTACCTCTTGTCCAAGACGGTAGGTCCATCTTAACAGCAATAAATTACACAGCTGAGATATGAGGACGTGCTTGGTCCCCCTTGGTCTTCATGCCACAGATTATTGTTTTGCCTTGAAACCAACTTCTGATGTTTTTAACCCGTTACAAGGCTGAAATTGAAAATTGTCTCCAGGTTTAAAAACTTGTTTGGGTTATGTTGATGAGAAAAATTCACAGCCACCGGTCCTAGTAACATCTCTGAACTGATCACGAGCGGTAAGAGTGATCTTCCAAAGCTTGCGCACTGGCAGGCTTGGAAATAAAACTGCCAAGAACAGCACTAGTGCAGGAATGCCAAGGAGTCAGAGCTGACCACTTGCTCAGAAAGAAAGTCTGATGAGGTCAGTAACAAAGAGAGTAACACGGTAGTACTGAGTAGCAGACACAGCACTGTTGTGAGGATGCACCGAACAGTGATACACCTTTTATGAATGCCATGCGTGATAATGCTGTCAAATCCCTCTAGACTGGCGAAACTTTTCACAGTTTCTTTTTCCAGCCTTACTTGCCCGATGGAAGGACACTTAAAATACATTTTCAGACCTAGAACTTGCAATGGGGAGCAAATCTTCAGGAAATTAATTGTTGAGTATAGACAGTTTCATGGCTCCTGCTTGATTTCACTTGAAACACCAGATTCCTCATGATGTTCTGCATACTTTGTGGTGTGCTGCTGTGGTACTGGCTGGCCACGCTTGTGCTTTTAGGCAATGTTTCATTAATATGAGTTTTATTTTGCTGTGTTTTTCTGGTTCATCTGAAGTATTTTTGCAGCAGGAAAGAAATTTTTAGTATGCTGTTAACAGATACAGGCCTTTCAGTCTGACAGAGACATGTATGTAAAACTTGAAATAATATATGAGGCTAAATTCTGGTGTGGAAGGGAGAAAATCTGCCCAGGAAATGATGCAGCTGCAGGGATGTCCCAATAACCAGTTGCAAACACAGGATCCCTGAAGGAAAAGGAGCTGCTGAGCCAGTAGCTCCCTATGGCCTTGGGCTACCACAGGGGTGACACCTGTAGGTGCTCCGTGCTCGTGGGAACATCATCTTTTCCCTTATAGGCAGCTCACCATAGGCCTGGGGTGACTCTTCTCTTCTCTTTCCTGTTCAAGCAGCAGTTTCCTCAGTCTGCTGACATCTGAACAGGTCTTCATATACGATAATAATTTTTCCAACCCAGTAGCCTATTTATATAGGCTTTGTGATGTTGTGATGAACATCTGTTGTGATGATTCGTGGTTGAATTTCTAGAGGAGTAGAAGGCTAGAGATGTTGAAGGCTATTGAACTTGTTAGTTTAAAGAAAGTATAAAAAAAGGATAATAATGGTTATAATTTGGAAAAAAATCGTAGTCCAATTATTTTCAATCTAAAATGTACTTTTTGCTTTGTCTACTGGGCTCCTTTTTTTAAGCACCTAGAAACTTCTCTATTAACCACCAATTGCATGTGGTCAGAAGAGAAATCAACCATAGCGAGATCATAGCTTTTCTCAGGCTTCAAGTTATGCTGATGGTTTCAGCACTTCGGCGTCTGTTTATGCCAAAATTACTCTGACAGCACTTACTATTTGTGAATATTAACTATAGGAGAACTTGGCCAAGTGTTTCTTAATAAATCAAAATTCTCCCAGATAAGATAATGAAAGAAACAGCAGAAAAAAGATCATCTTGCCAGTTATGTCTTGAACAGAACATAACTATATAGAACAGTCCTTTTAGAGAACTACATCTGTAACTTGGAAAGGGGTTCCTCATCAGAAATCCTTGGCTAGAGCTGATAAGTATCAGCTAGAAATGTCTAGTAAAATATGAGCAACAGGGGTAGAAAACTTTATTCAAAATACAGACTGGAAAGCTATATTCAAAATATTTTCGAATGTATATTCAATATATTCAAAGCACATCTGCTAGAAGAAAACCTGTCCATAAGCATGAGGTGAGGATAGATGTAGATAGAGTTTTTCTCAAAAACAGCAGCTCTAATATTCTTTGGAAAAAAAAAGAAGGAACAAAACTGTATATTAAATTCTGCTAAAGTACTATAATGATAACTAAAACAAAAACACACACTGAGCCTGTAGCAATTTTAAATTTTGCAAAAGCCTTGTCTGAGCATACCAGCAGCTTTTCTGAAGACAGTTCTGAAGCTTTATATTTTCTTGAAGATTTTCTAAGCAGTTAGGAAGCTTAGAGAGAAATCTTTTTGCTAACTGGAGAGAAAAAAAGCCTTTGGAGTGGGCTCAAAGTTCAAGCTAGCAAAATATTTGCATGTGGTTGGAAAATCCCACCTCAGTTATCTCACCATTCACTGGTAGGTGGGGAAAGGAAAGAGTAAATGAAGAGAAATTACCATCAATGTGAAGGGAACATGCATTTCTTACGTTGTTTTAGTGAACACAAATGTTGAAATGTTTTGTAAATAAAAACACTGTACACGAAGCTCCCATAGCTTGAATACTACTAATGTGATAAAGGTTTAGATTACACTCCTAAATAAGCAAATTTCACGACAGTGTTTTTTTGATGTGTTTAGACTGATTTTATTTACAAATTATGTGCAAATGAGTTTTTCAGTCATTTGCTGTTTGGAATTTCTTGACAGTATTTTATGTGAAGAAACTTCATTCATTGTATCATGCAGATTTTTGACTGGGAGCAACAATTTGCATATTCATTTTTGTCCTGTGATATGCATATTGCACAGGTGGCTATCCTTGTATCCTAATGTGGCCTTCTGAGCTACCTAGGGACATAAGTGCCTTCCCTGTTGTCAGGAAAACACTAGAGATATTTTTTTTTCTTTTTAATTCTTCCTTTTTTTGAAATGAACTTATTATCATGGTGCTTGAGTGTTTTGTCCTCATGGCAAAGTGTTAACAGCTGTTATTCAGGTCAAAGTGGTTCAAATGGGACCTTTAAAATGTTATCATTTTCTCATTTCCAGTAGAAAAAAAAAAAAAGACTGTTTGTGTGCTGATGTACTCAAGATTTAAAACCATCTTGCTGACTGAAAGGAGTGAAACATTTGTCAAGAAACAAAGATTAGGTTACTAAGTTTTTAAAAAAATATATTTTGTACAAGTTTGGGGGGAAGAGCCCTTTTTGGTTAGGCCTATTGGTATACTTAGAAAAATAGATGAGGTTTGCGGTAAAAAACCGTCTTTCCTATGCCATAAAGTTTTATGGGACGATTTTAATATGTAGCTTGATGACTTCCTTATGAAAGAATGGTTGGAGCTAATAATTACTTAGAGGGGTGAAAAGTGCCTCCAGTCTTTCTCTTGCAGGAGTATTTCTTTATTTTCACTAGAAATGCAATGGGTATTTCCTTCACAGTAATACCATACTGTGATTTTGTTTTTGATTAGTATGAAAAATTATTTCAGAGAAGTCCTTTTTGAAAAGGCATTTGTGATATTTTAAAATATTATTAAATAATTCTTAAGAAGACATTGTATATTATCCTATTAGATTGCAGTTTCCCTCAGTGTTACTAAACTCTTTACTTAGTGCTTTACCATGTTGCATAAACTGTCAATATTCATAACTAAAATCTGAAATGGGAAAGAGTGACGCATGATAGAAACTGATGTCTCTCTGCAATCATAGTTTCAAAATAAATCCAGCTATTTTTATGGTCATAATTGGTTTTAAAATATTTAAAGCATTAGCACATGAGATACAGTATTGCAATTTTGAGTCTCATTAGAGCCTTCAATCAGTGAAAACAACAAGGCTGGGGTGCATGAGGTGCATGCTGCTGCTTGAGGGCAGTGCGGAAACTCAGTGTTCTGAGGCAGATGTAATCTATCAGGTTTTGAAGAGGAGCAATGTTTGTACTCTGTTTCTAGCCAGAGGAAGAGTGAAGGTTCTATGCCTCCAACTTCTTTTGACTTTTTATCCTTGAACGTCAGCTAAAGCCAGCCCAAAACCCTTGCTGCAAGTGTTCTCCGGGCAAAGGAATCTGAGTCCCTTGCACTTTGTGCGGAGCGATGCGCTCAGGCTGGATACCAAGGGTTGATCCCCTCCAGAGGCCCTTCCATGATACTGTGCAAGTGTGCTGCCTAAGTGTGCTGCCACCAGCCTAAGTGTGCTGCCACCCAAACCAAGGATTAGCCTGGACAATTTTATTGCCTCAAATTATTTTCGAAGTCTATAAACTGAGGTGGCAATAAGGGATTTTCCTACTCACAGACTCAAAGCCATTTTCCTTCTAGCCGTGGAAGAATAGTGAAGGAGTTATTATAAAATCAGGTATGCGATGTCTGTAGAAGTTGTTTGCTTTTTATTCCTTGAATAAAGTAATTTTTTTAGAAAAATATAGTTTGTATATATTTGTGCAGAAAACAAAGGCAAATTGGAATAAAGCCTTATCTATCATTAGTATGTCTTCAAGTGCGTTCTTTCATAATAGCATTAAGATTACAAGCAATCTGCTGAAACATTACAGAAAAACTAATGTAATAAAGATCCCTTGTTCCTATGTATTACAATACAATCCTTAAATATATAATCAAATGCTACTTATTCTAAGGTTTCCATATGTATGCCGTGTTCCAAGGAACTCTGAGCATAGGCAGAAAAGACCTGAAAGAGTCCAACAACTTCCAAACTCTCTTCCCATAATAACTGGGTTTTGCCCTAAGGCAGAAGCTTCAGAAAGAACTGAATAGATCCACTACTTAAGAAAACTTTGAGACGGTATAAGAACCTGGAGTGGTATTTCATGGAAGAAAAAAAACTGTGGCAGATTTCATACCATGTATAGGCTCCCAAAGGACAAACACCATTTCCGAATAGGGAATGTCTATACAGAAGCAGACATTATAAGTGCATGACTCATACCAATTCAGTGGTGTTTCCTAAAATGACCTTGCAAATCAGAGAAGACAGGTTCAGTATTCCTTTGGGGAAACACTGAATGTGCCTACATGAGCTTTTAGTTTTCATCAGGAGTGTGCTTTTGAAGCAGATCTACAGGTTGTCTCTACTTACTGCTCTTTGGTCCATAGCACACAGGCATGAGCTTGCTCAGTATGGTTTTCTTTTAGATGAAACTAAAATGAAATATACATGGAAAAGCCACTTCATTCATCCCAGCTGCAGCCCAGGAGAAACAGTCCCCAAAAGAAAGAAGAAAAGTTAGGAAAGAGAACATAAATGGCCCTGAAATGTGTGCTGAGTGTGTTTCAGGTTCTTTCCATCAGCTACAGCCCCATAGAGCTGTTTGGTTGCTCTGAGTGCTCATGTAAACCCAGCCAAAGTTGCTGCAGATTTCTGTTGGGGATGTATACTGCAGCAAGAGTGTATCACTCAAAAGAACAGATCCTGCAGAATATTATGTTTCACAGTGAAGAAGTTTTGATAGGAGGGGGGAAAACACAGCAGAAGAATATTTTTTGAAGAAGATTAAAGCTATAGGTAGCAGTCAACAAACATTGCAGTGGGATTACTTTGTGTTACTAGTAGCACTGCTTGTTTACAATGGTAAAAATTTTTCTACCATCTCAAAAACCTTTATAATTTTGAGTTGGCATATTAATGGCTTCTGAATTTGTCTGTGTGCAAACAGTTTTCTTATATTTTTTTGAGTTTTTCTTTGTGAAAGGGTGAAATATTTTCTTTAATTAAGATAAATGAGAATAAATTGTTGGCTTACATATTTTCTGTAGCTGCTAAAATTAAGGTTAAGCTGCAAGTGTCTGTGAGATACAGAAATGTTTATGAATTTGTGTGGGTAGAGGGATGTGCCTTCTCCCACATGCTTTTATAGAAGGAGTTTCTAGAGAAGCCAAGTACCTTAAAGGACTTCACTGAAAAATTTAGCAGTAAATGTGAACATATCTATGAGGTTTGCCAGACTGTTGATTATGCCCCACCGAGCATGAAACAAAACAGTAAGAAAGAGAATAAATGAAATAATAAGGAAAAATCCAGTGGTTTTTTAAGACTACCTGTATGCTGTAGAGTTCATGGTGAAACCCTTGGACTGTGTTCAACTCTCACGCTACTCTTGAAGGAGACAGGCTGTTTATTCTGAGCACCTGAGTAACTTCATGCTCCATCATGAGGTGGCCTTCCCATGTGCGGCCATAGAATCATTGAATCATAGAATGATTTGGGTTGAAAGAAAATTTTAAATCATGGTTCCAACTCATCAGTATGGGCAGGGACACCTTCCACTAGACCAGGGCCCCATCCAAGCGGTCTTGAACACTTCCAGGGATGGGGCATCCACAACTTCTCTGGTTAATCTGTTCCAGTGCCTCACCGCCTCCACAGGAAAGAGTTCCTTCTTGATATCTAATCTAAGTCAATCCTCTTTTCAGTTTAGAGACATCTTCCCTTGTCCCCTTGGAAGAAGTTGGTCTCCAGCTTTTTTGTAGATCTTTTTGGAAGGCTGCAATAAGGTCTCCTTTGGAGTTGAACAACCCCAGCTCTTTCAGCCAGCCTTCAACAGAGGACATGATGCCAAAGCATTTCAATTTGCTACACGTTTGAAATAGTGCAACTCAGAACACTTGTTTATGGCTTTAAACATCTCTTTCTGCCACCTGGCAAAACTACCTTACTGTGTAATCTTGTTGGGAATAAGCATAGGTACAACAAGATTATCATATCATTGCTGCTGGAGTGGGATGTTTAAGCGATTCCCTCTCATTAAAGTCAACAAGGTTAATTATAATCATCACAAGATACAGTAGCACTGGGTTTAAACTAGAGTTTTTCTGTCCTCTAGGAACGGCTGGTAACTACAACAAAGAGGAATTAAACTGAAAGAGGCAGAAGTTGGTGAATACTATATGCAGTTGTATATTGTCACACATAAGAGGGGAAAAATTACTAAAGAGGGAGACAGATCCAGGGTGAATATAAGTGCAGCATGGTGGCTTAAAATACTGTGAAATTTTATAAAGTCATCAAGACTCATCAGAAACATTATTCACTATCAGGCAATGGTCATCGCTGTTAGGAATCCTTTTGCCTAATAGAATCATTTGGGAATCATTATTTTACAATAAATTCCTTGGTAGTCTGGATCTGCCAAAGTAAGGTGGTACATTCTGTACTTTCTGAACCTTGCAAGACTCACCATGGCTTGGCCTGGAGCATTTTAAAAGCTATGGTACATTGAGGTGCAGTGTAAAACTGCAGAGTACAACAAGCTCCAAAACTATTCCACAAACACTACCACAACAAATCAGGACACTATTTTTAATTAGGTACTTGACTAAAGTGATGTTGCTGTTGACACTGAAATGACATCTCTTACACACATAGTACAAATGATCTGCATTTAGATTTTGCTAAATCAGTCTTCTTCTACTTTCAGTGACATATCCTTACTAAACAAGCATCACAGAGAGGACACAGTGTTTTGATTTTTGTTTTTCTTTAAGTCATTGAACTTCAGTGGTATTTTTATAGAACAGAAAGAATTCTGCTATTTTTTGTTTGTTTGCTATTTTCATGCTGTAGTCATTAGGGCAAGTATGACTTGGCTCAAGTTAAATAAAACATTTAGTTGCTATCTTTGGCAGATGGATATTCTTGATGGTCGACTGAATTTGAGGCCTTGTGCTCAGAGTTCAGAGGTCATGTGTGAATTTGTTGTGCTTTCTGGTTAACCCCAAAAAATAAATGAATCTGGTGAAATTCTCATGAAGGGTTTATTTTTTATTGTATCTATAATATACAATAAATTATAATTTATGAGGCGTAATTGAAGAAAAGTCTAGAGGAAGTTGTGTATAAGATTAGGGGATTATTAAATCAACTTTTTTGTGTTTTCAAAACTTAAAATATTTTATAGTTACAATAAATTGTTTGAGAGTGCTATCAACCCACAGATTTCAATAATTTAATAAATATTCTGCTGTAAAGTGGGGCATATGGCCAAATCCTGGAGTGGATTGTGCACAGAGTATTATAATAGCAATATAACGTTCTGTCTTTACGTATAACACATGGTGATTGGTCATTGGTTTTAATGAACTGCATCTAAGAACTTGCAGGAGTTAGGAGGATCGCTGACATCCCCCTCCTTTTCCTCCGTCTGTTGCAGGCTGTTAGATACTGCTGTTGAATACAAGGAGGGAGCATCACTTATTACCTCTCTTGAAGTATGTTGACCTTTTAGGCTCTTGGCAAAGTGACTGCAGTGTCAATATACATCTTATGGGAGACTGAAGGCAATTACTCATCTCTCAGTGCTTGCCCAGAAGGAAACAAATAGGAAAACTGTGAAGTTATTTCTGTTGAAGAAGGATGAGACTGAATAGAATGAGAAAGCAGCTGCTGCAATTGGTGTGTGTGTGTGTGTGTGTGCCTGCATTCCTTATTTTTTTAGAAACTATTATTACTATGTTTTGATCATAACTATGATTTCGAAATGGTATCATGAAAATTATCTGGGGGAATTTTTTTGCACATAGCCTTGGCAAACTCTGTCCTGACAGCAGAGTGTGACATGGTGAAAGATCTGAGATCTCCAACAGCAGCTATTCAGCACTGGATGGTGGGAGCAGTGGGGTGAAAGAGATTCAGTGCATGACTCTTTCCAGATCTTAGTTAGGAAGGTCCAACAACAAATGCTGAAATAAGATAACTGTTTTAATAGGAGGAGGAATACAGATACCCAGCAAATCTTAAGTCCCTTCAGTTGCTGGACACCCTGCATTTGTGCAGCATCGGTTGGAGCTCAGATAGATTTTCACACATCGTGCTGCTCAGAGCTGATCCTGTCCACAAAGGAAAGCTCTCCCTTTTGGTTGTGTAATTTCTTCCCAAGACAATAACTCTGTTTTAATGAGAACTTCTTGCAGCCCTTTTAGGTAAAGGCAAGGCCATAAAAGTGGTCCAATAAAGAGTATCCAGCGGAAGCTGCCTGCAAAATTCTCTCTTGTAGTGTGTAGGCTTAGTTTCTGCTGCAGCCAAGGAACTTTTGTTGCACAGTACAGCCCAGAAGGACTCACTTATGTGTAGCTAAGTACAGCACAGCTCAGCACAGTCCTATGCTTCCTTCTGGTGAGAAATCCCTCCATTTCTTCTACTTCTCCAACTCTAGAAAGACTCTACAGACGAGATGGATTTGATCCAATTTACAGTGACTTAATAGAGGGAAGAGTTGTATGATAGCTGATAATCTATATAGACTATTTGCACCATATACAAATACAACTTCAAAATCTGTTGAAAGGATATGCATATGTGCATTCATCCATTTATTGCAAAGGGAGAATCCATTTTCTTTCAGATTATGCTTATCTCATGCAAAAGGGATCCTCATTTATTAGTGGATAAGACCATGTATTAAGTGACTCCTTCTACCTTTGAAGAAATTTCATTTTGTGACTGTATATATATATGTGTGTGCACACACTTCAGATACATTATGACTAAATAAAGAGCTTAATAAAAATCAACATTCATAGCTTCTGTGTAGTCAAATAAATTAGTTAATGCACAAACTGAGCTCTTATGTATTATGCAAAAGATTAGTTCTAAGATTTGCATAATGTGCTACAAATGACCTACTGTTTCAAACAGTAGCAGCTTGGTTAAAAGTGGGTTGAAAGCTGAAGTGACGTCAATAAAGTAATTACTCCTAGCTTGGCACATCTCATTCATTGTCAAAAGTTCAAGTCCCTGTAGTGCTGAGAGAACAGCTGAGAGACATTGAAGGCAGGTTAAAGCAAAAATAATACAACAGTAGTCAGGAAGAAGGGCAGAGAACGGTCAGTGTTATTGGGATAACAGGGATTCTCAGCTCTTCAGCATCTGATTCAAAATCCCATTAAAGTGAAAAGAAGTCCTCGTGCCTCCTTAAAGAGTGTTATTATTCTGAACCACAAACGGCAGATCTGAGTTATGAGGTTGTGCTAATTCAGACCTGGCTACACTGTTAACTAAACCTTAAACCAGTGCAATTTCTGAGAAGGGGGGGAAATACTCTTTCCTTACAAATCTTGAAGTAATTACATAGTAGATTCGCTACGTGAGAAACAGCAAGTGCCTGAATTTACATAATGAGTCTGATCATATCTGGGGGCAGCAGAGAGAGTGGAGTGGGAACGCATGGACTCCAATCAGTGCTTGGTTTGGTTTCTTCTGTGGCCAAAGCCCTTACTTGCTCTTTCCTTAGGTTTCACATAGGATAAGTTTTTGTGAAAAAAGTCTCACAAAATTTTGTCTTGCTGTGGCAAACAGCTTACAAGCATAAGTCCATGGCATTCAACAGTACTTGACATGGATTTTCTGAATCAGTATTAATCTAAAAATATTATTCTCTAGCTGTCTCCTGTATAAGCAGCCTACACTGAAGGCATTTCAGTCCTTCTGCACTCCTGAGGGCCAAAACACCCCTTGAATTGGTGCCATTGAAAGACCTTTTTAACTTGCTCTCACACAAAGGATTAAATGGATATTAGAATTGTTAACTCCAGATTGACTGAGGCAGGTGAACAGAGCAATTAAAAGAGATATATACCACCACTGACTGTGAAATGGGCTTCTCTCTATCAGATGCTGGAATAAACACAAAGGCATTCTGAGTTCTGTGTTGGCTGGGCATACAGGTACATAAACTCATTTACTGTAATTTTAATCTAATTTTTAAGGGGATTCTTAATAAATTTTTAAAATAAATCAATCCATACACAAAGCATTATCACTTTACTTATTTTGTTCTTATTGAAGGGGAAAAAAAAGCCATAATCAGTTTTTTTTATTTTATGGGCAAGAAGAGTTTGCAGTCCAGGTAATTTTTGGCTGAGGCCATCTTAAGTTATGGTTTTCTAGGGGTAGAATAAGGTCTAATCCACTCTTGTAGTCTACAAATGTGATCTGCACAATTTGAATTTCAGTCTTGCCAGTTTGTGCAGCTTGTTAGTATGGCTCTTGTAAATGTCTGACTGTTCCAGTGAAGCCTCAGGCACCAATGCTGTGTGAAAACATAAACAAAGAAATTAACGGGTCTTCAAGCCACAGAAAAAAATCTTTGACTACCAGACATATTGGAAGAACTGAAAAAGGAAGTAATTTTTGTGGCTGGGGCAGAAAGAATCGTTGACCAGCAGTGTGTGTGTGGGGGCATTACAGCTTCCGGAGGAAATGGCTGCCTTGGGGTGTCCGTGGTCAGTGCCGCAGGGGATGATGTGTCCTGTGCTTTGCTCTTACAGCACTCTCGATGTGCTTCTACTGTCAACAGGGCTCTGTTTGGGAAGCCTTGAACAGTTAAGGGCCTGTACATGCTCCAGAACGGGAGCTGCACCCCAGCGTGACTGCCCAGGGCTGGTGAATATGTTAACCTGCGTGCTCCGTAGCACTTGTTCCTACTCTGACTTCTGCTATTCTCCCAGTTTCTTACACAGTGCTGCTCAGATGATTGACTTTTAAATAAAAAACCCCGTGTTGCTCAAAAACAAATGGAAGAGTGAGAACTCCTTCCTTTCATTAACTCACACAGCCATAGCAGATGGAATAAGTGGACCAGCTGCTTTCAGTATTGAGATACCTGGGTTTTACTCCAGCCGCTCTATCAGGAGGAAGATCACATGCTTGAATGTCTTGTTAAAACCTCTTCTGGGAAAAAGAAGAAAGAAACTGAGAATTGTATACTTCGTTCAAAAGTTATGTGATTTCAATACTTTGGTCGTCGTGGGGAGTAGCAAGAAAGCAAGTAGGGTATCTAATTAAAGTAACTGTTTTCCGAGACTTGGTAACAGCCGCAGGCACTGAGGATTGAAGTCAGGTCATTTTTATCAATAAGATAAAGTCTCATTGTTTCACTAGGAAGCTGTGTTTGCAGCTATCTTTATGACAGCCAGTGTTCTGTCTTAATTAGTAATATCATTTCTACTTTACCTAAAATAGCTGAAGGGTTCTCCTGGGATCTATTCTTGGATACAATTTTGTTTAATCTTATTATTAATGGTAATAATTTTTTTTCTTGCTTGGATTATCATCTGTATGCCAATGACTCTATTATTTAAACAAATAATTATTACACATTACAATTCCATTTACTACATGACAATAACAAATCATAGTTACAGCTCATTCAAAGTAAATTAGTTCTAAAATACTAATAAAATTAATTGCAAGATGCTTGATTGAAAAATAGGAACAGTTAAACAGGAGCTCTTTATCATGGTCTTTGATAGTATATTACTTACTGGAATAAAGCTACTAGCCTTAAATATCTTGGTGCTTGTTAGCAAACAAAGAGTAATTGAAACTTGGTTGCTAAGAAACATTATTTCTCATTGTTGACAATCATGATTTTCTTTGATTGCTGCTTCTGTTGTTGTTCATTACACAAGCTAAATGTTTTCTCATAACATTGTGAAAGCATGCTTTGGATTCCAATTGTTCTATGTGATACCACTGGGTCTATTTAAAAAGCTTCCAGCAGCACGGTATGCTCCTGGAAGAGTGGTGGTGTGGGATTTTCTGTGGTAGATGCAAATTTTTGGAATGCCAAAGGTACATGAATGAAAGCTGTAATTGCAGTCCAAGGTTAGCAATGCTAGCCTTCTCTCATATACTGCAGGTGGAAAAATTTGTAGCCATTCTTTTCTTGATGTCTAAATGTCTTAGCAGCACTAGATAAATTTTTCAGATGCTAGTGCTGGCTTTTGGAAAAGCAATTTTAGTAATATGAAAAGGGGCTTTTCTAAAAGATTTTTTAAGTCCCAAATAGTGACTTTAGTTCACCTCAAACCATTAATCAAAGTCCATAAAAAATATAGCCTCATTTGTAGCTGGAAAAGTATTCTTTGGCAAAAGTCAGAGCTCTTTGATTGCTGATACAGGCAGCCATCTACAACTTTTCCCCTCAGCAATTCCGTTTGATCAGATCATGTAATTGGCAGATTCTATTCCAATTTTTTTTGTGGTTAATGCAAAGGATGAAAAATGAACAGCAAAAAACTCACCCACACTAGTTGATTATTTGATCCATTAAATAGGCAAGTTCTGTTTTAGGTCAGAACTCTGGTGTGTGAAAATTACTTTTATATTCAAATGGGAAAAAATAAAAAAAAAATAAAGATTTTAAATCTTAGGAAGAGAGCAAAGATTTGGAATAAAGACTTGTACTATGAACTAGAAGAGTCAGTGAGGATTTTCGTTCTCTTGGAAATGCATGATTTTCCTTGTGGAGAGCTATGTCATGTCCCTTTTCTCTTGTCTGCTGAGGTGTCTTTGAGCTATTAAGTTCTTCAGGATGGCTGAGTGTTGATTATATCTCTAAGAGCAAAGAGTCCACAAGTGCAGGAAGTGCACATGGCAACAATTTACATGACAGGATTCATTTACAGAGCAATTTACAGCACGAATATTCAGACTCGGAATGTATGCTTTGGAGAGGTGCCAGCTGCAGTTTAAGGAGGAAGGAGGTATTACCAATTTTGTTTTGACTACAGGTTTTTTCAGATCAGGAGTTATAACCTTGTGTCTGTGAAGTACCCTGAAAAATTAAGTTGGAACCTGTCCAAGCACAGAGCACAACTGTTATATACATCAGTCCTTGTGCTGTAAAGAAAACATACATCATAAGAGACATGCTTCTGCCAGAAAGAGAAATGAAATTTGTGTCTGTATGTGTGTGTGTGCATATGTGCCTGATTATAAGTTTCACATACTTGCCATTCATTGTGGCAAAGAGTGTTGTCAGTTGTAGTCCTCTAAAACTGAATTTCCATGCTGAAAAGTTTGAGGCTGAACCCTTTCAAATAATTTCCACGTTTGAAGATATTTTTTTCACTTTTTTCTGAAAAGCTGGTTCTTTTCATTTATTTAGAGAGGGGTAGCTTCTAATCCTTGAAACTGCAGGGAAGTAAATTTTGTACTAATTGTGTAAAAGAGGAAAATGCGGAACAGCATCAGACATCTTAAGTTTCTTCTGAAAGGAAAGTAACTTTTGCAAGGCATCTCAGCAAGGATATCCTTCGTGTGTTTCCATGTGTGGTAAATATATGCTGATGTTGATAAAATCTGTTTTCCTAATGAGTGTTTTAATATTCTTTTGTTCCTTTGTATTAAGCTCCTATTAACTGGCTTACTGTTTGGGCACTGTGACTAATTTTTGGTTTCTAGTTTCTAATTTGATTACTTATTTAATGGTTTCCAGGGCTCCAGAATGACGGTACTTTCATAAATGCAATGCGGCTACCACTGTTTCTGAGTATGGCAGGAAAGGACAGAATGTCAGTCAAGTTCCTATTGAAATATGAATAGAGAAGAGGGAAGAGAAGAGAAGAGAAGAGAAGAGAAGAGAAGAGAAGAGAAGAGAAGAGAAGAGAAGAGAAGAGAAGAGAAGAGAAGAGAAGAGAAAACCTATAGCTGAGAAACAGAATTAGTCCAGCAATCAAGGCAAAATTTTAACGTATTTTACGTGATCTGAGTGAGGCAATTACATATTTAAAGGGAGTTTCTCTGTTAGAGTAAGCCACACTGTGTCTCTCTCAAGAATTCCTCAAGTTTTCAGTCTATGTATTTCTACACGTGCTGTACGATTTTGCACCATACAGGAGCCAAGCTATAAATTCTGGTATCTGTTATTCGTGTGGAATTACAGAGTGTGAGGCTACCTACTCTTTTGGGATTTTATTCATTCAGGAAGAGAAAGTGTATTCATAAAATCTACTCACCTATAACAACGGGGAAGTACTATCTGTGTACAGAAAGTAGATTAGGCTAGGGCCGGTGACTTTATGACAGCTATTCCAGTATGTTTTATTTAAAAGGCAAAATGCCAGAGATTTAATACTTTTGAAAATAGTTCAATGTAAAGCCTATGTAGTATGATGAACTCAATAGAGGAACAGCAGTGACCGCAAAGAGTGATTTTAATTTCTTTAAATGTTCCCTTTTTCCATAACCGTCCCTGTGTCACATCATCCTTATAAACACTGCTGGAGTGTCACAGCAGGACATTTACTCTGGAGAGATGTTCGTCACACGTGGACTGCCTTCAACTCAGGAATTCAGTTGCATATAGAGCAATATGCTGAAGGAAGGCAGTCTGGGGAAAAGGGAGAAAGGCTTGAAATGGCCTCAATAAAACCATCATCTTCTGTGCAGGTTAACTTCCCCTAGGTAGGAAGCATCACTAAGCAAAAGAGAAGACCAGAGATAGTAGTAGGCTGAAACCATGCTGCAAGAATGATTATAAAACAAGATGCTAAACAAATGTGATATAATAGGAGAAGTCAATGTAAAGAGTAGAGGGGAGACCATGTTTTATCAAGCTGCGTTGCGTGTTTTGTGGAAGCTGATATCTACGTCAAGACGTGACCCACCTGACGTTTCACCTCTGTCCAGGTGTTTGTTCTCCAGACATGATAGTTGGATGAATGGGTACAACTGTTATGTGGGTAGTTTCTCTACTTGTGTTCATAGTCATACTATGCTACCTGCTAGACAGGTATCAATGCTTGATTTTCAGTTTACTTCAGAAGGGATCCCATTAAAATCGATGAGCATGCTGGTCCAATTCAAGGGAAAGGAATCTGGTGTTGTATCAGTTGAAAATTGTGTATGACGGTTCACTTGCTCGTGAAAAAGGCACCAAGGACCTTCATAGCTGCTACTGCTACCTGAAACAAGAAAGTGAGAATTTTCTGTCTTTTACATGAACTAAAAGGAAGATTTTTAATATCTAGACCCTCATCTAGTTATGATGCTGTTCATGATGGTATCTGTGGCCACTGGATTACATTTACTGTGCTTTCTAATTACTGATTACACATACACTCTTGTAAATGTCATTACACTCTTCTGGGTGGTGATGATGGGGCATGTCTGAGCTCTCTCACCACCCCACCCCATGGCTATATTCAATGGCCTCTCCGTTCTGGTTTTAAAAGAGAGTTAATCCTCCAGCAAGCCTCATTAAAAGAAAAATCCCAGACCTCAAAAAGAAAAGAAAAGAAAAGAAAAAGAAAAGAA
>VZRR01002303.1:17717-394647 GCA_013398015.1 Oreocharis arfaki
AAAGAAAAGAAAAGAAAAGAAAAGAAAAGAAAAGAAAAGAGAAAAGAACAACTGTCAGGGTCTTAAGTTGGGGGCATGGTTTAGAGTAGCCTGAAAATCTTGCAATATTTATGTGCATTTTATTCTGTGTATGCACAAAGCACTTGTCATCCTGAGTCAAGAGAATGAGATGTTTGAGTGCTATGAAAAATGAGACAATGTTCTGCTACCAATGTTTGCATCTTTGTGCTCTGAGTGCAAAGTAGATTTGGCGTGTTACTGGCTCAGATGGGTAATGTTTTATTCCTGCATTATAATAATATAATGACCTATGAACTGCAGAAGGTAAAAAGTTTTAGTGTTGCCAGTTCTTGAGATGTAACTCTGAGCTTCTTGCTTTTTTGTTTCTTATGGTATCAAAAGTGAGAAGCTTGACCTTTATTTGGAAAAACTTTTAAACCTTATTTTTATAAAAAGGTTCTTGAAAACGGATGGAGAAACATATACGAACTATATGTTCAAATATCTTTCAAGATGAATAAAATGAAATATCATCTAGCTATATGATAAATTTAGGATTAATAGTTTGTTCAATGGATAAAATTCTTCTTTGGATTTATTTTTCTATGATGGTTGTTTTTAGTGTATAAATTACACATCTCAGGCACTTAATTATTTATACATTTTTATCTTAATATGTCTCTATTTCTATCACATTTCTGTATCTGGCATAGTTCCATCCTCAGCGTTTGTTTCAGAACACTCAGTTGGGCTTCAGTCAGTCCTGAAAATCCTTTTGCATATGTTTAAAGTTGAGGCATATGTGCACGTATTCAGTTACCAGGAGTGGAGACATTGTTTGGTGTGAGGAGTGTACAGGAGCTGTATATTGCCTAGCACTCATATAACAAAATGGCTTATGTCTCTGACACACATTAGTCATTCAAATTGTGGAAGTCAGAACCTCACAGTCCCTCAAAGTCAAATTTTGATGGAGTCAGAATCTCCCTCTGGGATATACAATACTCTATTTATAATGCTTTGCGCTTCCACTATTTCTATTTCACATAAATCTTTTTTGGATACTGTTTATGTTTTGGGTTTCAGATATTTTAGTGCGGCTGTAACTTTTCATTTGCACCACATGTTTTTCCAGGGGAATATAATTGATCTATTCCCCTTTGCAATATTCTTTATTTTATATTCACTTTAGCTGCCTGCCTCTCTTCCTCCACCCCAATAAATTCTTTATTGCAGAATTTTTTTTCTCAGAAGCTTCCAGATTCATTGTTTCTGTTTTAAAGAAATACATGTAGCAATAATTGGTGAAGGCATTACTGCTTTCAGTTTACGGTGTTACTAACTAGAATGACATTCATTTTGCTGACAAATGTGAGGTAAACTAGAAATTCAGAATAAAGAAGTTATTAATTCTTTTTTTTTTTGTTTGAGAAAAAGATTTTTAAACGCCCTACACCATAACTTGTCAATGAAGAATTTTTAGCAGTGACGGCTTTTACCCATAGTGAATAAATGTTTCAGGGTAAGAGGTCAAGGACAAAGACCTCCCTCAGCTGTCAATATTCAGGCAATTGATCTTCTCCTTTTATTTAATCTCACCAGCCACTTCCCTTCCTTTCCTCTCCTTTCCCTCTGTCTTTTTTCCCTTCCCCCGTTCTACTCACGGAAACTAAATGTTCCTGCTGCCAGCAGAGCTTAGTGTAAGTGTAATATTACATGAATCAAAGGCCCTTTAGGCCATGATATAGACTGGTAATTTATTACTGAAGAACAGAGGCTTTTTTGAAATTTCCTTTAGTTCAGGCAGATCACTGTGAATTAACTAGGCAAGAGGGCAGCAGGTGCTCTCATTAAATTTACAGTCACTGCCAGCAGACAGGGAAGCATTTAAAAAAAGAATATGCAGCTGTGCTGACACATGTAATTGCAGCCATCCACAGACTCACAAGATGTGTGGGGGTAGCCACAGACTTTTGGTCACTGCTCTAGCTGTGCTGGCACACAAGGACCAATGCACATTGTGCTTATGATTAGGTCCCTAAAATGGCAAATTGGTTTTACTAGACCTCCAAATGTTGTGTGAGAAACAAATGAACTACTAGCAGGGCTGGGCTTAGTCAAACCTCCCAGCTGAAGTGACCTTGAACTTCAGAGAAGTTCATAGCCCGATTGCAGCTTTGTGGTTTTGGCATTTCTCCACTTACCCTTTGTGAAATAACAGCTTCAACAGATCTCTCCTTGATCTATGTTCTTGGCTCAGTTTCTTCAGCCGTCAGATAGTGTTTTGTGTATAACTGGTATTTGAAACTAATGAAATGACATTTTTTGCAGAACCAAACCTATATTTTCCTTAAATGAAGGGAAATTCCATGCAAAGCTGCTCACTAATGATACCTTCTTAGTTTTCCTTTGTAATTGCTTATTACAAAAAAATAGTATAGAAATGCTTATTTTGCACCCCAAGCATTCCTTGGGGAAATGCTAACAAAGTAAACTCTTGGCATTGATCCAGACCTCCTTCTAGTCAAGACTTCCATTGACTTCAGTGAGATTTTACATCTGGCCTTTAAAACCTAGTTTTAACTTTATACATATGTGTTTTGTTTTCATTATGACATTTCATGGAAGTTTCACACACATATCTAAGGTTCTACACTGACCAGAGTCTCATGCCTTGTTATCTAAGTTCAAAACAACCCTGAAGTGCAAATATACTGGTGTCAGTGCTCTGTGTTCAAAATATTTTGTACTTTGTCTCTGGCTGTGGAGCATATGGTGTTTGTAACCTCACGCTGTTAAAATATGTGCCGATTTTTTCCTTAAGTTTTCTTTTCGAAATATTATAGCTAATAAAAAACTGAGAAAGTTAGTTTGATTGATTAGAGAATTACATCTAAATTATGTAATTCACCATGTGTGACTACAAAGATATCAATTTTTTATTTATAGACAATTTGACATTTGATTTTCTTTCTTTTTCTTTCCTTTCTTTTTCTTTCTTTCTTTCTTTCTTACTTCCTTTCTCTCTTTCTCTCTTTTCTCTTTTCTCTTTTTTCTTTCTTTCTTTTCTCTTTTTTTCTTTCTTTCTCTTTCTCTTTCTCTCTGTCCTTCCTTCTTCCTTTCTATATTCTGAGTGCATAAGACAAAAAATAAAGCATAGATTCAAGGTTTTAGTTCCCTTTAATCTTAAAAAATAAAGTTGTCTCACATTGCATTTTAGTGTGTCTGACCCCTAAAGAAAATAAAGGGAAATACTGGCATGATTCTTCAATATTTTTCTCTGTGTAAACCCCTTTGCAGGATTATAAATCACCAAATATCGCTATATACAGTCATCTATGCAAGGTTTGAAGAAGAAATTTCTTCTCTCATCTTCTATTTACAGTTTCCCTGGGTTCATAAAATAGTCTGATGCTACAGAGGTATGAACAAACTACACCACTTTTAATAGAGCCATTTATCTGCTTTAGAGGAGATTAGCATGCAATCCCTAGAGACATTTCTCAGCTAATAAGAATAAAATGAATGCTACTTGAGCACCTGTAATCAAATTACTTTTTATTCCCTAAACCCCTGACAGACTCTGCAAGTCTTGTAGTTTCCTAGGTGGGCCTTTTACAGACCTTGGTAGTGTAGTGCTGGGATTTTTCCCCTCTGTCCTCTTACATTTTGCCCACTCACCCACCATCACTTCTTGAGAGAAAAGTCCAACCAACCAACCAACCAGCCAACCAACCAGAAGACTCCCCTCATGATGAAAATCCCAACGTTTTGGAGGGATGAAGCTCCCCACCAGCTATTCCTCAACAGGTGTCACAGCCCAGTCTGAAGTGCTGGTGGAACAAGGGCCAAATCATTTTACATCTTGTTGAGGAATGCTGCAACTGCAGACTTGACTGATCCCAGACAGCTGTCACTGGGAACAAGACTGCTGTACACACGAAAAACAAAACAAAAACAAAACCACCACCAAACAAACAAATAAACCCAAACAAACAAAAGGTTAAATTAAGGAAGGGAAAAACCCACCACATTTGGGCGCAGTAAAGTCTCTCACAGTTCAAAGGAAAAGCAATGTATAAAACTTATTCTGTTCAACATAACTTGGTTTTCAAGAATTATGTTGGGCTCACTCCAATGGAAATATTTTCAGAAAGAATTCAATAGTTTTAACTCAAAATACTTAAAATAAGTATTCAGAGTTTGTGATATGTATATTTAAAAATTAAATGGACCTTCCTTTATAGCTCTGATGAACTTTTCTGTTATCTCCACAGGAGGATGTTTGGTTTTGTCTCATTGTACCAAAATGACCAAGCTATGATACATAGATCCATTTTCCAGACTGGGAAACAGAAGTCACGTTTTTGCACAAAGTTCATGGGTTCTTCAAGCTGGAAGCCCATCTACGTTTATTCTTGTCCCTCTGAAAATGAATTAATTTAATTAATTTTCTATGTCTTTAATAAACATTATTGCCAACAAATTTGCTAAATTAGCAGGAAGAAAGCTAATAGAACAGACACAGAATACTGCTAGATAAAAAATGGCAAGTACTAACTGTTGGTTGAAAAGTTACAGTATAAGCAGATGTTCATGTCAGGATGTCTTTTCATGGATTTCAGATCAGACGTGATGCCAGCTTGATACCAAATCTTTTATTCTCATCTCACTCTCTGTAATCTCTCAGCATGGGATTCCCTAGCACTTGGGGCTAACACTGTCTTCACAATGTCAATCACACTCCCATCTCAGGTGAAACTGATCAGAAAGATTCAACTGAAAAGGACTTCTCCAGGAGTCTTCGCATTTTGTAAGGATAACTTCTCATGGGCTGTTTAGAAGAAAGAGAAAAGGCTGTTTGCTAGGTGTGGGTCTTTTAATTAGCTTTGAATTTAGTACACATGAAATCTGAAAATCTACTCCTGCTCACTGCAATAGAAGTTATGTGGAAATGCCTCAGCTCTCTGGAAAATGATAGTGTAAAGCAGGAATTAACAAATACTCAACAAGATGTCTGCATTTTTTCTCAATACCAAAAACGTTTAGCAGTCTATTTTATTTCCACATCTTAGGCATGCTTTATAACTCCATTTTTACATGATCTCATTAGATGAAATATCTGATGAAACAGTGGCTAATTTGCCATCTAGGTTTTTTTCTGTATTATAATTGTTTGTTAAATTTTAAAATCTTTTTTAAAATTTAAGATGTATCCTGTGTAGTGAGCAGGAGTCAGAGCATATTACCAGCAATCAGCTTATTTATATAACAATGAACTTGATAAATAAACTGGCTGTTGAAAACAGATGATTCCACACCCAGGCCAAAAGCCAAACCTGTCCTACAATGAGGGCCCTTTCTATGGGAAGCTGCAGGAAATCTCTGCTTGGTGTTTTTGTCTTTTTTTTTTCTCCAATGGAAATAAAATATTTTACTTTTTATTTTTTGACTATTTTTAGCCATCTTGAGTCCATTTTCTTATACTCTGGGTACTTCAATTTTGTACAAGACAAAAGGAGATGGCCTTCAAAACCTTTGCATGGTCTTTATTAGGATCAAAATAATAATAGTTCTTGAAAGCACATGCTCAGTCCTAGAATGTCTTTTAGTGATTTCATGATGTAGTAGTAACCTATGAACATCAGTGTATATCAACCTGTTAATAACTCCTGAAAGTTTATTTTGCACAATTTAATTGGAGCTTAAATGTCCTTGCTGAGTCACCTATGGTATTGAAAACCTAGACCAAATATTGTTACAAATTTATACAGGAATATGAGCGTTATCAAAATCTGGCAAATTTTTTTCACTGCTGTTAGGTGAAGTTCTGCAGTGCAAAAGCCCAGTATGTTGCCAGCTACCTCTTCACAGTGTCCAGAAATTTCAGTTTGCTGATACTGAGGTTTCCTTTATAACAGAAACAAAAGCCATTGGCCATAAACCTTAACTAATTACTGTCAGATGCAAGAATCTACACCCAAACCTGCATTTTTAAATCTGCCTGCTTAAGCAGAACATTTATCTTTACAAATTTTATGTAAGATGCATGGCATTTAAGTCACCTTTACTGAAGAAGATCTTATCGTCTTGGCATGCATGTATCCAAAGGAATATCTGGCTGCTATCAATTAATTTAATTTTTTAACAGACATCACTGTGACATTTGATTTCAGTGATTAGCTCTTCAGATGCTTAATGTTGAAGTGACAAGGGTTATATTTATCAAAAGCACACATTATACCCTGAAGGCCATGCTCCTCCCCTTGTATTTATCATACAGATGGCTTAATTAAAATTTCTTTTAAAAGTATCTATATGTATGTTCTGTATCTTCCCTCTGCCTGTGCAAATGAATATCATGCTTTCCTCTCTTATTTTTAGGGTTTTGCTGAGGACAATAAAACAGAAGAGACCGCCATTAATGAGGTGCAATGTAACTCAAGCAAGGGAATGAACCTCCAGATGTTCTCACATCACTCCATATCTAGAATAACTCTGCTGGCATGCCTTCATGTTCCTTTGATCAAGAGCTTCTGAATGCAGGGCTGACTGATTGACCTCTAAACAAGTCCTGCTTCACTACCAGAAGTCACAATGTAGCTTATTCATTTTAGCTATTTTTGTTTACACATGCCACCTCTGTCTATTTCTCACTCCCTAAGAGTTTTCACTTTTCACCTCGCATTGGTCATTCAGAAAAGGTATATCAATTTGTTTACCCTATTTTGATTTTCAGTATATTTTACTCAGACCTTTCTTTTTTTCTCCAGCTCCCCCATCAAACATGTTAAAATTAGAGAACAAAGTAAAAATCGTTGTGGTTCAATGATTTTTTTAAGTTAAATAATTAAACTTATATTTTAACATAATTCTAAAAAATTGTATGAACAAATTAAATTTATTTCTACATTTAAAACTATAATCATAATTAAAGCTTTAAGAGGACCAAGCACGCTAATTGCATATTTTTTGTCCTGTTTTGTGTATCAGTTAAAATGCAGAAGACTTCAAAACCTTTTTTTTTCTAGTTGTGCCAGGTTCCCACATAATCACCTTCATAATCTGTGGAACGCAACCAGGCAAGAAAACAGAGGTTTAACTTTTCTAGCTGAAACTCAGTGAAAAGTTTCAGACTCTCATCTAGGAGCCTAGTAACAGTCATATTTCAGATCCAGGTGAGTAAGGGATATTGCCAATGAAGAGTGCAAGAATTGTAGGATTCAGTAGATTATGTCATATTTACCAGATGTAGAAGGGGGAGAGCACCAGAGAAAGACAATGATGGTTTCTTGCCTTGAAGCATACACCAGCACTGTAAAAACATTCTGTATCATTGTGTGCCCGATGTGAAACAACGTGATGGTCAGTCAGTAACTAAGATCACTTACTTTTCCCCAAAACTTGAGAAAATACAAATATTTTTTTTAAAAAAAACAAATAAAGTGGTTGTGGACACAAGGTTCATGTTTTGGAATATTTTTGTGGAACCAAATTCTGGTGTTCTTTTTTTTTTTTTTTAAGAATATAGTTTAAATAGATGATGTATATCACTGTCTCATTCTAATACAAATACCTGTGTTTAAATACATAATTCTCAGGTTTTTAAGTTATTGTAGGTGACCAAGAAGTATCTATCTAAAATAAATAATCAGTAAATCATCTCTACACCTAATGTTGCATTCTTCTGATACAATTCTTTCTGTGAAAGAAAAAGAAATTTAAAAAATCTTGTAATGCCTTGTCTCAAGGGACTCTGGCAAAAGGAAAAGCATTTTCCTGTTTTTCGGTGGAGCTTCAGTTGAAAGTGCCAAGCAAATGAAAACAGCAGTCAAGTTTGTACTTGCTTAGTAATCTTGGTCCATGATGACAAAAATTTGAATGACTGTTTATTGCTGTGCAGTATCTCTGATACACAAAATTCTTGAAAACATGTTGAGTCTTACCTAGTGGGTATTATGGTTGGCAAACTCTGAAAACTTCACCTCTACGCAATTCTTGAACACAGCACAGATCTTGTGTGAACAGTGAGACAACTCCCTTCAGTGATGACCAGTGAGCAGGGGACACCTCTGAGTCCTCACAGTTTGAGTCAAGGCCATCTTGGTGTTAGTGAGATGTGTTGAACCTTATTTAACATATGCATGAATGTGTGATGAAAGATATCCAAGCCTATTTTATCCTGCATTTGATAAAAATATATTGCTAATTAATTCTTTCTGAGAAAGCAGATATTGTGCTTGGGAATTTGGAAGACTATTGTAATGTACATCAATATATTGCATAAAGCACTCAATGGGCATTGCAGGAGGGGCAAGGATAACTCCTCTCGTGGCAGGAGATTGCCTTGCCTTTAGTTCTGATGAAGGGATGAGGTTTCAAGTGACTTCTTGCACCTGTGTTTTTTCTTTCCTTAGGTTGTGAATAACTCTATGCAAATTGAGAAGTCAGTGTCCACCACAGCACCAGTTCCTGCCATGTGTTTGTACTGGATAAATGCAGGTGTGGATTTGCTCCAATACATATGTTTTACCAGGAGTGATATGCTCATCACAAGACATTGTCTTCTAAGCCTACAGATGTGGCCAGAAAGAATAGATTTTGTGTTCATTCAGACATATGGATAGTAGTTCTAATCAAGTCTCTGTCTCTTGCCCACTCTCTTCCACTCCCTCTTCCCTTACCTTTTCTTTTGGTCTCGTTAGTCCTTCCAGCTCAGCTATTTGTGCTGTTTCTGTAGATAGATGTAAGTCTCACACATCTGCCATATGGGCAAGTGATGTACTAGCCTATCAAAGCCTCCTATGGCTTTAATAGAACCTCAGCAAGTTCAATTCCTACTTTGTCAGGGGATTATTTCTCTTCAGTTGGTTGGTGTGGTACCATGGCAAGGTGATGTGACTACATTTCTGCTTTTTTAACATGCTCACACATGAATTTTAATTGCTCCCTAGTTGGCTAGTGTCTTTGATTATATTTGGCCCCTCTGCAGAGCCTGTGGCATTCCAACTACAGACTTCTACTCCAGAATGGATTTGGCATAGCTTCTGAAAGCATCTCTGTTCTCACTGAAGTACCCCTCTCTCTCTCTCTCTCTGTTACACACATATATATGGTACTCTTTGGTACACACATTTCATCTTAATAACATCAATGCATTGAGGAAGCAGATGCAGCTCCTCCTATGGTATCTGCCTGTTCTGACAGAATGATAGAAGTGAGACCTTTTTCAGAAATGTCCTGTATTTTTTATAAAACTAGAAAGTAAACCTTGATGTTTTATTTCACCTCGAATTATTTCCAGTCCCTACCTTGAAGCCAGCACACACTTGCTTTGATTAATGCTTTTTATCAGACTAAAGATCCTTTATTCTTGTTCAGGTGCCATATTTCTGAGCTTCAAAACTGTTCTTCAGTCAGCTATGTACATAAAAGCACAGAAAATAGGACTTGAATACTAGTCCGTTCTGTGCCTCATGTCAGGACGAACCATACCAATCTGTTTCAAAAACTCTCCAGTGATGAATATTTGACTATCTCCCCAGGCAATCTGTTCTAGTACTTCACCTTCCTTATCCTTAGGAAATTTTTCCTAATATAATTTCTTGCTCCCTCATGCAATACAAGTCCATTGCCTCTTGTTCTAACTGCCATTGATGTGGAGAAAAAGGTATTCTGCTCTTCCTTTGTCTACCTTCTTTTAATACATTTGAACACTGCTACCATGTTCCCCTATCAATTTTATCTTTGAGCTAAGCAATGGCAGTTCTTTTAATCTTTCCCCATGGGTCACGTTTTCTAGACATCCGATTATTTTCAGTTGCTCTCCTCTGGCCTTTTCAACCTTTTTTCCTTTAAGACCTTTTTTTGGATTTTCTTTCTTCCACATCCCAGCACCCCACTCCAGACTCCAACATACACATAGACTCCTATGAGGAGGCTGAGGGAGCTGGATATGTTTCACCTAGATAAGAAAAGGCTGGAGGGAACTAGGTCACAGAATCACAGAATGGGTCAGATTAGGAGGGACCACAGGGATTCATCTGGTCCAACCTCCCTACTCAAGCAAGGCCATCCTAAAACACATTGCACAAATTGTGTCCAGATTTTTCGTGAATATCTCCTGACAGGGAGAATCCACAACCTTTGGGCAACCTGTTCCGGTGCTCAGTCACCTGCACAGTAAAGTTCTTCTTCATGTTCAGGTGGAACTTCTGTGCATGAGTCCCTGCTTGTTGCACCTTGTCCTATTGCTGGGGACCACCAAGTAGAGCCTGGTCCATCCTCTTGACACCTTCCCTTCAGATACTCAGACATTGATGTGGTCTCATCTCAATCACCTCTTCTTGAGGAGGAATGGACCCTGCTCCCTCAGCCTTTCCTCATGAGGAGATGCTTAAGTTCCTTAATCACCTTCATAGTCCTCTGCTGAACCCATTCCGGGAGCTCACCGTCTCTCGTACTGAGGAGCCCACAACCTAGCACAGCACTTCAGATGTGGTTGCTGTCTTCAGAGACCTAACATTATGTGGAGAAGACTGAGAGAAATTCTTCTAAGGTGTATAATGAAGGCATGAGAGATAAAGGTCAAAGATTTAGCCAATGGAAATTTTAATTGAATATCTAGAGTGAGAATGGTCAGGCATTGAGACAGGAACTCTGAGAGGCTGTGAATCCTCCATCCTTGAGAATTTCAAAACTCATCTGGTCAGGAATTTTAGCAATCTGGCCTGGGTTGGAAGCTAGTGCTGCTTTAATTGGAAGGTTTGACTAGATGACCTTGAGTGGTCCTTTCCAACCTAAACTATTCTGTGAGTCTGTGTTGCCTAAAACTGATCATGTTACACTGTGCATCAGTAATGCTCATCGAGGCAGGATCACAGAATTACAGAACAGTTAGGTGTGGAAGGGACTTCTGGAGATCATTTAGTGGACCCTATCAATACAGGGTCACCAGGACAGCAGGTTACACAGCAATGAATGGATTTTGAATGCCTCCAGAGAGGGAGACTCTACGACCTCTCTGGGCAGCCTGCTCCAGTGCTCTGGCACCCTGAATGTAAAGAAGTTCTTCCTCATGTTGACATGGAACTTCTTGTGCTTTAGTTTGTGGCCATTACTCCTTGTCCTGTCTCTGGGCACCAGTGAAAAAGTCTGGCACCATCCTCTTGGCACCCACATTTGAGATATTTGTATGTATTTATGAGATTCCCTCTTCGCCTTCTCTTCTGTGGATGAAACCGGCTCAGCTCTCACAGTTCTTTCCTTGTAAGAGAGATGCTCGCCCATCACCACCTTTGTGGACTCCATGGGATCCTCTCCAGTAGCTGCTTGTCAGTCTTGATATATGGAGACCAGAGCTGAGCACAACACTCCAGATGTGGCCTTCTTTGACCTGCTGACCATGCTACTCCTGATGCATCCCAGGACACCATTGGCCCTCCTGGCCACATGGACACACTGCCTTCTTATGATCAACTTGGTTCCCAGATCATTCTCCACAAAACTGTACTAGTAGGTCAGCCCTGAAGAAGGTGAGGGATTAATTCTGTAGCTATAAAGTATAGTCCTCTTACACATCTCTAAATTATACTTGCCTTTTTTGCAATTTTATTGACTAAAATTCATGATTTCACTACAGCTCCCAAACATGCCAGTGGGACCACTGTCTCAGAGGCTTTGCATCATTCTTTTATTCAATTGACTCTGACTACTTAACCCTTCTAAAGCTTCCTTGGTTTTTTGCATCCCTCTTTTTTTCTACAGTTAGTGAGGATTCTTTTGAGTTTGAATTCTGCCCTGCAGAAAGTTTTCAGTCCCTACCAGATTTCTTAGTACAGGGTATTTTACTGAACGTTTTTCCTCATCTAAATCATTAATAAAACTGCGACATTGCAGTAGCAGAATATATGCCTTCAGCTTTAGTGAATTCCTTCTGTAAGACAGAGAACAAAGAACTGCTGTCTGAACATAGCTTTCTAACAATTTTTGCATCTACCTTGAGCAATTTCATCTCTATGTTTTGCAATCTTGCTATGAGCATGTTTTATGAGATAGGGGTGTTCTTTTCTGATCTGGTTTTGTCTTGTTTGTTTGTTTGTTTGTTTGTTTTGATTGGGGGTTTTGGTTGGGTTTTTTTAATTTGGTTAGTTGGTTGGTTTTGTTTTGGTTGGTTTTGGTTTTGTCTTTTCAATGATAATTTCTGATGAGGTGGGCAAAATATCTGGCTGGTTCAAGTTTTTTTTCCTCAGGACTGAAGCTACATGTCTGCAATAAAATTTTCTGTAACTTCTTTTACTTTTTAAGTTACCCAGATCTGCCTTTGCCAGTTTACTGGTGCCCTTTATGCCTTCCACGATTTCTTCATGATCCCCGATGATTCTGCTTCCCTGTGAACCAAGAATGGTAAAACACATCATGGCTATATATTAAAAATCTTTAATTTTTCTGATAATTTATGATCTTTTCTTTCATAATTGCCATGATTTCTCTGCCTTTTTTGAAATCCTGCAGTTCATTCATGTGAATATGTTGACTGTCAGGCTACCATGTTCTGACTTAATTACTACCAGAACCATTGGAAAGTTTGTATTTTCCCAATTCTGAGACTTCTTTTTTTCTTGAGAAACATATCAATATCTTCTAAATCCTTCCTTCTAATCACATGACTCTTCCTAGCAAATGTCCGTAAGGTCAGTTAAATCACAGCTTTTATCTTGAGCTAATTTTTGTACATCTTCTTGATTGTTTCCCATTCTGTCTCCAGTGGTGTACAGAAATCAAAAACGTATAACCATGAGTTCATCCACTGAACTTACCTCCTTTATATGATGCTGCTACGAATAATGCTATCATTCTTGCTTTTAAGGGACTTTACCCAGAGTGTTGTGTTGCCAGTCAGTCACAGCTGAAGTGCTTCTTCTGTAAAGCTAGTGAATGTCATGCAATATGTGTAAACCCCTTTCATGCCATAGAAACCACCCTCCAACAATGACTTATGGAGCATCTTCCCAAAGTCAAGGAAACTAAAGCCCTTCTGGTGAACCATCTGTGCAACCCTGCTTTCATCTGTAGGATGAATCTGTCCTGGTTTGATCCTTTGACCCTTGATAGAAGGATTAATGAAAATACCGTCTGAACCTCTGACTTCTTCACCCTTGCTCTGAGCCTCATTGTCACTTTTGATCCATTTAGAGGCATTCATAGCAGTATTGTTAGTATTCAGGTCTTTTGTTAAATCACACTCCCTTCAATAGCATATGCTATTGAATAACCATTTTGGAGAGTTTTTCTAAGAATTTGTCATTAGCCTTTGTGCTATAATTATCTGTCCTTGGGGACACTGAAAAGTCTTTTTTACACACCAACACTATTGTAAGGTATTATTTTTTGGTCTGAATAAGTCCATGCTTTGTTGATGCAAGAGTCCTCCATTAAAAAGCCAAGACTATCTGTTTTCTAGTAGTTGTTCCTCAGTAGTTCCTCACTGTCAGTGTGTGAGAGCTGGCTTGTTCACACCAGGAAATGTCAATATGTGACTGCTATGGCTGAGGATGGGGGAGATTGCAAAACCCGAAAATTTCTTGATTTGCTTTTGTGGAGATGAGCATCAGGAGTGAAGTCAAAACAGAGAAACCATAAAGTCTCCCAGGGATAATATTTTACTTACTTTTAGCATTTTTTTCCTTATTTTTTAATAAATTTTTTACCTATTTACTGACTATAGCAAGCAAATGTGGGAATGGTCGTGCTGATACCACATTCTCTTCACATCCATGATCCAAATAGATTTGATTAAAATGTTGGCATCTGCACATCCTGTTCTTACTCCTTGCTGGCAATTAAAATTTGACTGTTTCAGCAAAAGACATATCTTGTTGCAAGTATCTTTATGCTGTAAGGCATTTGTTGCTGTGGTTTTCTAGCTACTTATTTTTGCCAATATACAGAAATAGAATGTATGTGAATTTTTCTCCACTGGTAATAATGATGATATCAGGGAGTAGGGATGGAACAGTCAATCAGTTATTAAGGTTGAATTATTTTAGGAGGACTCCTGAATCAACAGGAAGATTTTTAGTTTAAGGTTTTAGTTTTTATGCACTTCATCAACATTTTCCAAATGATGCAATTTATTTTACAAGTGCCATTAGTTTTATTTTTAATACTACAAAAAAGTTTTTAATTAAAAGAGTGTGGCATTTTTCTCTTCAACGTATCTTAAAATGTTAAACAAAATGGCTAATTTTGGCTTCAGCCGGATAAACTTTCATTCACTCTCAATAAAATTAAGAATTAGATAATTGATCATCCCAAAGGATGAGGAAGCAAAAAAAAATCCAGATTATTCTAATTGAGGTATTTCATGTTCATACACCAAAGGAAATGAACTAGAGACTGTTTATAAGAGGTGAATTAGGAAGGGAATACAATTTTGGTTGGAAACGTGTTGCTGCTGGGTTGAAGGTTGGACTCAATGATCTTAGAGGTCTTCTCCAACCTTAATATTTCTATGATACATTAGGCTATTATGTTATATTAGGGAAGAAGAATTTTAGTTAGATTATGTGGTTATATGTCTTTTGAGAGTAATCAATTGTGCCAGGTCAAAAAGACATAAAATGAGGAAGAAATAAAACTGAAAATTACTTTAATAGTTGAATTTTGAATAACCTAATTGTTCTCAAAATATGTTCATCTGCTTCTTCTGCAGAGAGGTTTGTAGGGCAGGAGCAGGGATGCTGGCTGTCCTAACTGGATTTGCAAGAGAAAGCCAGCAGATATCTGTGGCAAATATCATTGCCTGCTTTGTTGCAGGTAATACCGAATACCTGTGGAGCAGAGTTGTGACACATCACTGTCAGGAGGTATGCTACAAGCCATCAAATTGCATTCAAGAACAAGATGGCAGCATTTGAATTTTCTATCTAGATAGTGAATGAAAAAATCAACTTACATTACTGGGGTGAAGAATTCAGTCTGATTGATTTAAACTGAATGAGGGTAGGAGACTTAGATTAGATACTATGAACAAATTCTGTAATGTGAGGGTGGTGGCGCAGTGGAATAGGTTGCCCAGAGAAGTTTGGCATTCTTCATCCCTGTAAGTGTTCAAGGTCAGGTTGGATGGGGTTTTGATTCTAGTCTGGTTTGGTTTTCCTGATCTAGTGGAAGGTGTTCCTACCCATGGTGGGAAGCATGTGTGTGTGTGTAATTAGATGACCTCTGATGTTCCTTCCCACCCATGCTGTTCTGTGACTGACACTTAGGTTCTAATGCTGCCAGGATATAAGTTTCCCAAAAAGGTCTAGAAGTTATTGCTGACAATTTGCTAACCTAAAAACGGCAACATTCAACACATGGAAATTTACTCATCAGCTTAGAAGAGTTTTAAATATAGCGCATGTTTAAATGCTGATGCACTTCTTCTGGGCAAAAAAAATGATGGCTAATGGCAGCATTCTTTTTTGAATAAAATATCTCTGTGCCTTAAAGAAGGAAAATATGAGTGGTAACTGAATCCTGCTATGAAAGTGTCGTAGTGCATGCTCCCAAACTACATATCTGGCACTGGCACAAAAAGCAGGACTGTTTAAGCTATAAAATAATAGAAGGTAAGTAGAAGTATCATTTAGGGTTGACCACTAAACATTCAAGAAACATAAAAAAAATTTTTCAAAATGCAGAGAAAGTAGGAGAGAGAATTGTAAAAAAAATTGAATGGGATGTATTTTAAATGAAAGAAACTGTATGTTTAAAGATTACAAGGATCAAAATGAAGCCTAAATATTACTAATTTTCACATGGAAATCATAGAATACCACAGAATATTCCAAGTTATAAGGAATACATAAGGATCATCGAGTCTGACTCTCAGCCCTGCGCATGACATCCTCAAGAATCACAGCGTGTGACTGTCAGTAGCAAAATAGAGGAAGTGTTCCATAAATGTTAGGTCGCAGTCTGCTACTGTACATCTGGTGGTAGTAGTGGACATGATAATATTTTTTTTTTCCTATTCTCTAAGTAATTCTGAAGTACTTTGAGCAGTTAAACAAGCAGGTCTAAAGCATCTGAAGGGTTTTAAAGTATTTTAAACAAGGTTGATGTTAAAAAAACTAGCTGGAGACATCTCTGGTCCATTAACACCGGTTTTCCATATTTTTTGAAACACAGGATGTTCCACAGAACTTGAATAAAGCTAATATTAAACCAATGTTTTTAAAGGTGATTTTGATGCTGTGCATAATTAAAGGTTTATAAAATAAAACAATAGATTAGAACTTGAAGGAATACTACGTTTACCAATGACACCAAATTGGGAGATGTTGACTCCTTCAAGGACAGAAAGGCCCCACAGAGAGATCTCAGCAAATCAGAGGGCTACAGGGGCAGTCACCAAGTTTAACAAAGGCAAGTGTCAGTCTCTGCACCCAAGATGGGGCAACCCTGTTTGTGTGTAAAAACAAGGGAACAAGAGGCTGGGAAGCACTGCTGCAGAAAGGAGTCTGGGAGTCCTGGGAGTCCTGCTCAGTGACAAGTTGAACATGAGTCAGCAGTGCCCTGGCAGCCAAGAGGGCCACCTCTGTGCTGGAGGACATCAGGCACAGCATCACCAGCCAGGCAAGGGAGGGGATTGTCCCACTCTGCTCTGCACTGGGGTGGCCTCACCTCGAGTGCTGGGGGCAGCTCTGGGTGCCACAATACAGAAAAGACATTGAGCTGTTAGAGAGTGTCCAAAGGAGGGCACGAGGATGGTGAAGGGCCTTGAGGGGAACGTGTGTGAGGAGTGGCTGAGGGCACTTGGTCTGTTCAGCCTGGAGGAGACTGAAGGGAGACCTCACTGCAGTCTACAACCTCCTCATGAGGGCAAGCGGGAGAGGCAGGTACTGATCTGTGGTGACCAGTGACAGGACCCAAGGAAATGGCATGAAACTGAGTGAGGAGACGTTTAGGTTGGTGTCTTGGTTTGAAAGACAGGCGTCTGTTTAAGGGAGGCAGAAGCCCCCTTTGGAACGAAAAAGGCAACCCCCTTCCCTCCAGATTATTATAATTTTGAAATTAAAGGGCTTTCAGGCAAGGATGTGAGAAAGAGGAATAACAGTTCTTTACTAATATGTATATTTAAAACAAAACAAAACAATAAACAGCAATGACTATGGCAGTTACAACAGCACAGTCACCCAGTGCAGCCTTNGTGGGAAATGTTCAGTGCCCCCTCCCAGGCGGAGCATCTCACAATGGGGTGGTGAGGCACTGATGGGGCCATTAACAGGAGATAGCCCAGAGCCCGTTATCTATGAGTCCTTTGGCAAGGCACAAATGCTCCCATTAACAGAACATAGTCTGGAGGGAGGAGGCAAAGAAGCAGTGCCCCACCTGGTTTCACAGCTCACGAAGATGGTAATAGAATATACTGCAACCCAGGACAGTTGGATATCAGGTAAAGGTTTTTCACCCTGAGGGTGGTTGCACACTGGAACAGACTCCCCAGGGAAGTGGTCACGGCACCGGCCTGACAGAGTTCAAGAAGTTTTTGGACAATGCTTACGGACACATGGTGTGATTTTTGGAATGTCCTGTGTAGGACTGGGAGTTGGTCTGTAACTCTCAACATGGGAAAGTCTTCCTTGCTGTAGACCTTCTCCCTGGTTCTCTCGTCACTGCCTTGGCAGTGAAGGCTGAAGAAAAGGTGTTCAGCATCTTTGCCTCCTCTGCAACCTCTGTTTCAAGGGTTCCCATTACATTCTCTACTGAGTCCACATTTTTCCCTAGTATTCCTTCTGTTATTGATGTATTTGAACAAGGCCTGCTCGCTGTGCTTCATAGATTTAACTCCAGATGGGCCTTGGTCTTCCTCACTGCATTTCTGCATTCTCACTCTGACATTCATCCTTACTTCCACCTTGTATATCTTCTGCTCACATCTGAGTTTTAACAGGAGTTCCTTGTTCACCCAGGTCTCAGCCATTTTTGCTCAATTTCTTCACTGCAGATGCACCACTCTTGAGCCTGGAGGAAGGGACCCCTGAGCATTAACCAGCTCTCTTGCTGTTTTTGTATAGAGCTTTATTGCATTTTCAGATTTTTCCTGTTGTCTAAAAACTACCCAGTTGCAAACACAACCTCCTCTGTGTCCATCTGCTCTGTTTTCTTTCTTCCTTTTTATTTCAATGTCCCTCTCCACACTCTTAGCTTCTGATTTCAGGAATCTGCAGGAACTCATTGGGCTCCATGTTGACCCCATAGCCAGTGTTTCCAAGCACGGAAAGAGAGAAAGAGTCAAGACAGTGGCATATTTCAAGTGTCCCTTTTGTTTTTTTAAACATATTCACACTCTTTTTGGTAAAGAAAAGACCGTTTTAAAGACAGTTTTAGAAGAGGCTAAAGTTTGCAGACATACTGTTTTGTTTTCTTTGGAACAGTTTGCAAAGATGTCAGCAGATTTGTAGGAAACAAAGCAGCATGGAGGAGTAAGGGGATAGTTTTGAACATTGCCAAGAACTAGTGCAGCTTTTAGAACCCCAGGGAAAATAATCCATCTGTTTATCTAATGTAACATTTAAAATTAACATTACAAATCCTGTTGTTAGTGTTATTATTTCTCTTACTGTCTTGTCAAAATCATTCAACTTGCATGAAAGGAATGGAGAAATTTATCCCACAAGTAACTAGAAGAATTCTTAAGAATTTTATACTTGTCTTAAAGAATTAAAAATTATGTATTTGGAAGCAGGGCCAGGCAACCTTCTGCAGAGCACCTCTGATATAAAATTCTACTTTCTTCAGATTCATAAACATAGTAAGGGTCATACCAATGTTAAGTAAATCACAGAAATTTATTGTTAAGTAAATAAAATGTGAATTTCTTTGAATATTTTTTTCTGTTCAACACACACAAACTGTATCCACTATGCAGAGTTCATGCATTTGAATGATGATGCTCCATAAATTGCTATTGTAGACAGAAGTGCACATACATATAAATGTGGATGTAAGACTCTTTGGTAACTAAATACATTTGGGGGAAATGACTGTCTATTTTCTTAGTCTGAAAAGATAGGCAATAATAAGGAGATGATAAAGCGGACCTGACCAGGTAGGAGCAGAATTTTGCAGTCATAGCTAGTGTTTCAGAAGTTTGTAGGAGATAGAACAAAAATAGGTAACCTGGAGGAGTCAAATATTTTTGTGTAAGGAACTCAGTTTAATATTATTTTTCAAGCATTAAAAAAAAAATTTACAAGTAGGCCTACATGTGTGTTCCAGCAACCGGCTGATCCTTTCGCTTAGGTGTTTTCCACTTTGCAGCTACGTGTTTTATTTTCCATGTGTTGATACAGATTTAAGGAGGCACAACATTCCTCTGACCCTTTAAATAAAGGTTAATCTCAATTGGGTATTTCCTGAGCTCCAGGCCCCAGGAAATAAGCCTCCTCAGACTCGGCAGTGTGGGGAGAAGATTGTCACTGTGGGGCTGTCGTGTATGGCATCTCTGGGATTTAAGGGGAATGACAGAGAAATAGGTGATGAGTCTGGAGAGGATGGCTGCCAGGTATTGCCTCTGGAAAGCATGATTTTGTGTTAGTTGACCCCCATGGCCAAACTATTCCTTTTACAGGTATGGTCTAGCCCTTAATCACTGCGCATTATAAGCCCAAACGGGACCATTTCCAGTGCTACACACTAATATTATTTATTAGAAGGCCCAATAAAGCTTTCCTCTGTAGCCACACTCTTATTGTATGGTGTCATTACATAAACAAGATTTGGAAGACTGCTTCCACTTACAGACATGTAGCAAAAGGCTCAATTTGAGAGGCCCAGTAGGATGTGATTTTAGGCTTTTTTTTCCATCAACATTATAGCAGACTAAATATTGAGGATGATTTGGGGACTAGAGTGTTTCAGCAAAAAACATTTCTTGCTATAAATTATTTCCTTGTTTTTATTCCTTCACTTTAGAGACTTGAAAGTTTGGGAGTTTATTATTTTTGGTTTTTTTTTTTTTTTTTTAAATTTTGTGGAGTCTGTACCAGCATCAGCTTCCCATGTGTTAGAGGCGTCTCAGGGTTTATTAGTCAGCCTAGGTCAATTGAGATTTGTTGTATTTGCTTTCATAAAAGCTGTGTGTATTATATACTTCTTGAACTGGAAATCGCACAATGCTTCTTATTTGCCTTCAATCACTCACAGATGCAGAATGGTCAGACCATTTCCCTTTAAATTGACCTGAGGGATTAAAGGAATTCAAAGGAATTTCCAGCTAACTAGTGCCTCTGCTTTCTCTGACTTTATTTCTTGAGCCTTCGAGGTCAGAGTCTCTGGTAACTTAATCTGTCTCTGCCTCTCCCTGATTTGTTCACTTCCTTCCTTTTGTTTGCCTCCAGACCAGTAACTGAGTAGCCAGGCTCAACTCCTGTGTTTGTGTGCTTCCAGAATTTTAAACCAAATAGTTGTGTAAATCTGGTGGGAGGAGGGTGCTTGTTTAAGAGCACAGGAGTCTGAAATCCTCCTCCATAGCAGTTTATGCCCTTTAATCCTCAGCCATCGGTAGGCATAGAAGTACATCAAAGGTAGATGTGAAAAACAAGCCTGCTGGCAGTAGTTTAAATGTGCCATGCAAGGATACCAGCTTCGACTCAAAACCTCCTGTAGAGATTGGAGAAAGACTGAAAACTGGTCCCAGTGTAGCAGAGTATTGGGAACAAGTGAGGGTCTTTCAGTGCTCATAAAAGCTGTCCCAAAGAGGAGGATTTAAGAAGTTCTGACTCACAGCAGAAGATTCAAAATCCGAGGAGGGGAAGGGGGAATTTTGGAAGAGGAGAGCAAGGCCACAATCTGCTTTCAATTAGGGATGGCTAATGGCAGTTCTGCATCTTTTGGTTTTTGTTTCAGAAACTGGTTAGTCTTTGTGTGGATTGTCTCAGCTATCAGGGGACAGGAGCTTACTTAGCAGGTGGCCATCCAAAAAGTGGATCATGCTTTTAAAAATACCTTTAACTCTTTTGTTCTCTGCCTGCTGTCGTAACTGTGGTGTTTCTAGTTTTGACATCTGCTCCTCATCCAATTACTCATTTTGACTAAGTACTTGTAGGGCATGAAAGCAGCTTTCTTTCAAAGACTTTATGTGTCATTACTTTGCTGACTGCCATCTTCTCTATAAATCAGTTCCTATTTAAAAAAAGAAATTAAAACCCAAACCCAGCAAACTTCCAATCAGATTGGTGATTAAAAAAATTAAAAGTAAAATAAAAAAGCTTTCTCTTTTGTTTTCTCTTGAATTTTTTAACATGAAAAGTACTCATAAAGAGTATTGATTCTTAAAAAGTAGTTATTTAAAAATCTCACAATCATCAATATGATCAAGGGAGTAAAAATCTTCCAAACAGGAACAAGATCTTTCCAAGAAAAACAGTAATTTTTGGCTTGTGTTTGCCAAATAAAGGAAAAATAAATCTCTTGTCGTTACTAACACTGCCACCTTCCTGTCCAATGTGTTATGGTGATCCCCCAAAAACTAATTTAAAGACTTATTTTACCTGCTAATCCTGATTAAAATGAGGAAAACAAGTAGAATGTGAGAAAAAAATATAACGCATGATTGTCCTTGAATAATGTTGAATTTTTAGACAGCAAGCAGTTGCCACTTAAAAGTTATCATTTATGTTATGTCTTCATTGTGACCAGACATGCAAATTCTGTGAGGATGGAACAAAGCTTGTGGTACCTCTGAATCCATCTAAAGTAGTCAGAAGCATTTCCAGCAGTTTTGCCAATATTTATTTGGAATTGAAAGAGCCTGAGGAAACTCAGAAAAATGTTGAGTTTCAGTAATCAATGGGATCTAAGAATTAAGATTAATTAATTAATCTAAGAATTAAGGGATCTAAGAATATGGAGAGAAAAAGTGGATGATGAACTCAAGGGATAAAATATGTCAGCCTGGTTTTGAAGTTCAGTCTTATCTTTGCTTGTTCAAGTTTTAGAAAGGAGGAAGGAAACGTTAATGAAGCTGCTGTATCTACCAAGCTGCCTTTTAATCCTGTCTCCTTCTCCTTCACTGCTCTAGTGAGTGCTCTGTCCTGTTATTTATTGCTTTCTGGTGACAAGAAAGAAAGTGATTTTATAAGGTAAATAAAACCTTAAGTGTGTGAAATATTTTTCTTCATTTTCATATAGGCATCTTCCCATAAATTGTACAACAATTGTCTCAGGTGAAATTCAAAAGCCTGAATCAGCTTCAGAGTTATTGTGATTGTTTCTAGCAGCTTGTGGAGGTCTACGTTCTTTTGGCTTACCTAGGATGCACATCCTCCTGAATCAAAAATGTGGTCTGTGGCTCCTTTATATGAAATTTCTCCCATGTTATACTGGTGAATGAGCCACAGTTATTAGTTCCCTCTGTAGAGAGGGATTGGCTGTTTTCTCCTATCCATCTCAGTTTGGGAAAGAGGTATTGGCAGCTTAATAGAAGTGATCTCTATCGATAAGACTGTGAACAGAAGTGTGAAGGGGACTTTGGAACAATGATTTTACTGAGGAAAAATGTGGGGGAATTTACTTGGCTCTTGGAACTCCAAGGCAGGCTAGCAGACTGCTACAGCCAAAGCAGGAAGCTGCACACCCACAGCAATGCCACACAAATGCATCAGGTGGTGATCTAAAAAAAAAACTGTAGTGTGACACATGTAGGGAGAGAACCATCATATAAATTGCAAAAATATGTATTTTGTAGTGTGCTATACTCTTTTGTTTTAAATGGTACAACAGATGGTGGTGCATTTTTCCAAGTCTTCAGGGAGGCTAGACTTAGATTTTAGAGCAGGGATATTTTTTCTGTCGTTCAGTCTACGTTTATTTTGGCTTCCTTCCATCTTCTGACTCACAGTTATACCTTCATGGACCAGGAAGCGTGTGCAGCTCCATGCTGCAGACCACCATGTACTCTCTGAACTTGCTGCCTTCAGTAGATGATGAAGAGGAAGAGGGGCTGGAAGGGTCACTTATAGTCAGTCCTTGACTTGAATAATTGTGATGTCTCCCTGGTGCCTGCATTCTGCAGTTAATCATAGCAGTATTTAGCTGATCTTGCTGCATTTTAAGTCTGTGAAAATAATGAAACTGATTTCCATAGAAAACGGCTCAGGACCTGTGTTTTTGATCATGCTGCTTAATCCTTCATTTTTGGAAGTTCTCTGAACTTTCTCTGACATGTTAGCAACTTTCTTGTTTTACCTGAGTTGCCAAGAAATTAATATTGATGTTTGAGTTCAGTCACACCACTGCTGTATAGAGAACTGTCACTTCTTTTATATGAGAAATGATGGCTTTTTCATATGGTTTCATAAAGTGTATTGATCTTTTTTGCCACCAATTTTCTATTACAAGTTCTTTGCTAATTTTGACTTTCCTATTAGTCTTCAGCTTTTTTCCTTCCCTGTTTTGCAGATACCTCCCTCCTGCTGCATATCTGTTTCAGTTTATTTTGCCTCAGACACTTTAACTTGTCATTTTCACAAGGCTCTCATTTTGTGACTTCCTGCCTATACTTCTGACCCCTCTAGGACACTTTGGTTTATGATTAAACAAGCCTGTTCATAGGCTTCATGAAAGAAGAGACTGTGCATTTGTAGGTTTATTTTTATTGAATCATAGTGAAAATTTCACCTTGAGGGAGGGCTTTATTACATTTAACTACTTAGCCAGGATTTATTAAAAATAAACAGCATAGGAGTCAAGACCTTCCAGATGGGATCTCACGTTAAATTTTGCTTCAAAACATATACAGACTTACGGGTTATCTACTTACAATTCCTCTGATTAATGAATCTTAGATCAGCCTAGATTAGTTGCTCATTACTTTGAGTTCAGATACTCCAAAAATCTTTGTATACCATGGGTTTGGACAGGCTGAGTGTGGTGACTGAAGAGGAATTTCCCTTCTCAAGGCACTTTTATGTGGGAACAATAATTAAAAACACCACATAGGAAAGAATAGACCTGTACCTAATGCTCTGTCATGATTAAGGTCATTACAGCATTTCTGGGGAATCTGCCATTTTTAAGAAGTCTTAGATTGTTGTCCTGCTGTGCTAAATAGGTAAACCCTAGCTTGAGGTCAATATTTGTGGGAGTTGAGGGACAACTGGATCTTTGCAGTGAAAGCATCTTTTATCAGATCCTAACTCAGAGATTATTCATATTGTAATATTTTTTGTTATTCTAATTATTCATACTGCCATATTTTTCTCCTGGTGTGTTGAAGAGTCAAAAAATTCCAGTTAAAAATTCAATGGTTTGATTTTGTAGAATGTTTATAGAAAAAGAAAGTATTCCGCCACGTAAATGAAAAGGTTGCGCTGAGCCAGGTTTTCATCTGTTGTATCAGTGTAGTGCTAAACAAATTCTACTCATCCTAGTGCAATGACATGGGATTTTTTGCTGGCTTCACACTGGACTTACCAAGATCAGACTCTAAATTTCTATTTTTAATGGACTTTAGGGAAAGTATTGAGACTGTCTAAAGGATTTCTGCAACACACGTGGACTGTGTGTATGTTTCTTTACATGTATGTATGGCAACCTTTTAGAGACAATAGCAGGGAAAAACGTCCTTGACAGAAGTGACTTAGAGGCCTAATACATTTTTTAATTTCTTTTTTGTCCCTAACACTACTGTGTTGGTAAGGTTTAAATAAGCATACTGCACAGCTATAGAAGAAATATTCTCAACTGTATTACATCAAAAACTGGAGCTCAGGCAAGCTAAAATCAAAGCCTGTGTCAAGTACATCAAGATCACCATCAGGCTTTGTCTGCCTGCTAAAAAGAGCTTACTCTTGATAAAGGGGAAAAAGGCAGGAGGAAGCAAGGTTTTACACTTATAACTCACATTCCATATCACATAACAGCTGCTCCAGGCTTTGTCTCATCCTTTAAATCTATTCTTTACAGAGGAATGAAATAAAGGAATGAGAAATCCACAGAAGGAGGTGTGTAGTGCCTACGCAAAGAATCCCTCTATGCTGACAGCTTGCTGTAATGCCATTTAGACTTCCCCACCCTCAGCCAAGGAAAAAGGAACACGTCTGTGTGCTGTGTGTGCCTTCGCCTTACCCCCTGCACGCTCGTGCTCATTACAGCTCTTTCTTTAAACTGCTGGCTAGACAGCTGGCCATGCCTCAGAGGAGCGTGGGGTAAGGGAGCATATAAATTACTGTTGCATTTTATGGCCAAGATAAACTCAAACTGCAGGGTTATAGCCTGAACTGACACACAAAAAAGAGAACCTTGCAGGCCTCTGAAAAGCAAAGGGAAAGAAAAGGGAAGTAAATGTATTTCAGCTAATCTACCAGTGGTGGTGGGGGTGGGGAAAAGAAAAGGCACCTGAAAGATAGATCGTCTCTAGGTCTAAAGAGAAGAGCTAGGTTAATACTTCTGTGTTTGTAGCTATAAATCTGTAACTTAAAATTAGTGTTTTTTAAGAAGCTTTAGGCTTTCTTGTATTATGTCATCACTGTAGATTTTCAAAGATGGCAAAGGATAAGGCGTGTATAATTTCCATATTGTACATTTTATTAAATGAGGTTTAATATATATGCACTTTCAAGTAGGTCAGTGCTTGGATAACCTTCCCAGATGAGCACTGAGCAGGCTGGTCTACTTGGATCTGTCTGTGCTGGCTCCATGACTCCCACGTGTGATAGGCTATAGCCTGTTATTTTTTAAAAAGGATTCAAGATACATCTGAGTGTGAAAGAGTTACTAAGAAATAAAATGTAATTTCATCCATGTTAATTTGTGATTGACTTTACACAGGAAAGAACAAAGAGTGGTTCCTAATTCCACAGAGTCACAGAATGGGTCTGGTTGGACAGGACCGAAGTGGGTCATGTGGTCCAACCTCCCTGTTCAAGCAGGGTCATCCCAGGGCACATGACATAGGATTGCATCCAGACAAGTATAGAATACCTCCAGTGAGGGAGAATCTGCACCTTCTCTGGGCATCCTGTTGAAGTGTCAGTCACTTGCACAGTAAAAATGTTCAAGAGTAACTTCCTGCACATCAGTTTCTGCCTGTTACCTCCTGTCCTATTGCTTGGCACCACTGAACAGAGCCTGACTCCATCCTCTTGACACCCTCCCTTCAGATATCTACTGACATTTATGAGGTCCTTTCTCAGTTGGCTTTTCTTCAGGCTGAACACACCCAACTCCCTCAGCCTTTCCATTCATAAGAGAGATACTCCAGACTCTTAATCATCTTGTCGCTCACAGCTTGGCCCACTACAGGAACTCTGTTTCTCTCGTGAACTGAGAAGCCCTTCACTGGACACAGCAGTGCAGATGAGGCTTCACTAGGGGCTGAGCAGAGAGGCAGGATCTCCTTTGACCTCCTGGCAATTCTCTTCCTAATGCACACTTAGATACCATTGGCCCTGGCCACCAGGGTACTGCTGGCTCATGGAGAGCTTGTTGTCCACCAGAAGCCACAGGTCCTTCTCCATAGAGCTGCTTTCCTGCTCCTGTGTCTTTTCTACTCAAACTTGGGTTATGATAGGAGTTCTCTATTCATCCAGGTACATATCTTGCCTTCTTCTCCCAGTTTCTTGCTCACTGGGATGCATTGTTCTGGAGCCTGGCTTGGAACCCCCCTCCATGCAGGGCTTGTTCACTTGTGACTCTTCCAAGAAGATCCCTAATGAGGCTAAAGTTAGCTCTTTAGCCTCAAACAATCCACAATCTCCTGGTCACTACAGCCAAGGCTGTCCCCACATCACGTCTACAGCAAGGCTTTCCCTCTCTCTTAGTGTAAGTTCCAGCAGCACATGATTCCTTGTAGGATCCTCCACTGCCTGTGTCAGGAAGTTGTCAATGCTTTCCCGGAAACTCCTGGACTGTTTGTGATTCACTGTGTTACTTCTCCAGCAGATTTTAGGGTAGCTAAAGTCCTCCATGATAACCAGTGTTTGAGAAACTTTATTTAATTCTGCTCCTGGTACTGGAAGGTTATTTGGAGAATACAGGATTTGTTTGAATGCCAGCATGGATTTATGCTGCAGCCTGAAATATCAGGTGCCAAATATTCAGATAGTTGTATATAAAAACTCCAGTCCATTACCTCACTCTACTGTAAGTATTCCCTGGGAGTGCCACACAGTTTATGCAACAAAGAGAAGCTGAAATCTATACGGCTTGGCTCCTTTCCTCAGGAAACTGTGCTCCAGTGCCAGAAGACCAACAAAGTAAGTACTGGGCGTACTTGTTTTCAAAAACCTATGGACTGGAGCACAGTGTGTGGTATGTAATACTGCTCTGCTGCAAGAAAACATAAAGCATGAAGCTTTATCTTTCAGCCAGAAACCCTGGGACCTGTGGGAGACCACAGTCTAAATCAAGAATCAAAACACTTCCCCAGCACAAATTGAAAAGGAGTCCTTGTACTGTGCTGGCAAATATACAGACAGAGGATGACTTCTAAATGCTTGAAAGGTTCTCAGAACAACTTTGTGACTTTTTTAGGTGAAAAAAATAGTAATACCAGATATATATTTGTTGTACTTTTGTGGAGGACTGGCAGGTCAGAAAGAAAGCTTTTATGAAAAATTTGTTTTTGTTTGCAATTATTTGTTTGCTGCATACTTAACAGTGTGATGATGGTCACTAAAATGTGATTATATTGTATAAATAAAATGTCAGAAGTGAGGCACAATATTCTACACAATTTATAATGACACAAATTCTACTAAGACAAGCCATAACAGTCAACACTATACACTTCAACACGCAGGGTATTCTCTATACCAAGATGAATGACTGAGTTTAAGAAAACCCTCCTGATTTCTGTTCAAATGTCATAGCACTATGTCATGGTTACAGCAGAAAGAATGACAAAGGTGTGACCAAACTATGTATTCTGCACCCATTTACGCTATTCCTGGCAAACTGTTGATGGTGCGTCTTTCACAGCAGCTGTCTAGTGCACAGCCCACCCCGCAGGCTATGAGCTGGGCATTAAACGAGATAAGGAAAAAAGAGACAACCCAGTGAGGGTTCACTGTAAGTTCCACATGTGAAACAATTATTAAATAGATTAAAATTTAGTGGCTTGACACAGTGAGGCAGGGTAATGTTTCTTTTCCTTCACGCCAATGACTCAGCCCCGATAACTCCCTCCGGGGAAGCAGCAGCACAGTCCCACCCATTCTGAGGGTGTCGTCTCTGCTAATGGGCCATAATGACCTCAGTGGCACCAGCAGAATAGACAGCTGCAATGACCATCAAGGGTTCCAAAAATATCCTATGACTCACAGGATTACATCATTCCATTGTGAAACTTGCTGCCCTGAGGGAGGTACTGAACTGGTTCCTGCCTGAACTTTGAGGGTATATAATCCTGGGGTTTGGGAACTGGGACACCACCACCACCTCTGAACATCTAGAGAAGGACATGAACTCCCACAGGACCACCACCTTCAACAACACTGCAACCATCACTTCAACAGCTCTGCAACCACCGCTTAATCGGACTGAGGCCACCACCATGACCAACAGGGGCCAGTTTGTACTCTGATTTTGTGGGTTTAAACCAGTTTTTCTGTATCATTGCATTTATTGTAATCTTTCAACTAAATTGTAGCTCTGACTTGAAATCTCTCGCAAGGTATTTGTGTGGGGTTAATTTCTCCCACTGGTTTACTTTCAAACTGACACACATTACCACTTCAAGCAAGTTCAAATAAGGTTCAAATGTGGATATATACTTCCTACCAAAACCTACCCAGCAAAACTTAAAAACATTGAGACTGAGCTGTGGACACCATCTATACTGAGACAGGTGTTGACAACTTCGGGCCTTGTAACATGGTCTTCTGTTGATGAGATGCAAATGGTACCACCCTCCAGTTTTCTCACCCCCTGGGCTCTCACACAAGGTGCACCAACCCCAGGAGTGAGCAAGAATAACCCCTGTTGTGTGAGGCAGAATCATTAATATTTATATATAATAAATATATATTTATATTTAGTCTACATTAGAAAAAAGAAACAACAAATCACAAACAAACAAACAAAATCAAAAAAATAAATCAAGCTTTACTAACATTTAAGTTGACACCAGTATCCCCATTTGCTCAGCAGCTCAAAGCATCATGTACCATACACCATACTGATGATGGGGGTGCAGAGGATTTCACAGGGGTGCCCTCCCTCACCTGCTCACTTCCAGGATATGGTCACTGTAACTGACCTGCCAGGGTAGGAGGCTCAGAGGAGATGGGCCAGGGCAATGTGTCCATGAAGCTCAGGGAAGAAGGCAGCCTGGGACTGATCACAAGAGCTGCAAAGAAGCTGACTTGACCTCAACACCAAGGGGATCTCAGAGTGACCTTTGTTATAGATCAACAGCTATCAGCTGCCGAGTGGTGACCACCCAGTGGAGGAAAGGTTTCTCCCTCAATTCATTCCTTTGAATGTCTCCCTGGGTTAGGCAGGCCAGCATGGGGGAAGGGAACAATGGGTTCAGCCCAATACTGAGCAAAAAAACTGAACAACTAATAAAATAATTTCATAGAGAGCAACAGGCTTGAGACACCTTCAACTCACAGATGCCTTCCCAGAAACTGGAGATGCCCAATATCCTGTTGAGTACATTAGAAAGACTTGTAGTGGGATTCCCACTCATGTTTAAACGGTTTGTTGCAGTTGTTACATACGTTTTCAAAAATGTAATTTACGTTTGTATAGTGTTCTGTAATATATTTTGTATCAGTCTGATAAATCAGAAATTTCATGTAACATCAAGTATCTTTAAACAAGTAAATTTGCTGTTAAACATTAGACTGTCAATTTATGAGATGTCCGAAAGAACCTGATCACAGAGTAGTGGACTCCAACAAGAAGGTTCCTCCAGAGCATCAGGAAAGTGAGGGTGACTGGGCACTGGTTCAGGTTGTCCAGAGAAATTGTGGAGTCTTACACTTTGGAGACATGCCAGAGCTGTATTGGCACAGCCTAGGGCAATTGGCTTTAGGTGGCCCTGCTTAAGACAACTAGGTGACATCCAGAGGTCCCTGTCAGCCCCAAACTTTCCTACACTCTCAGAGGCCATGACCTGCCTTGCAGAGTGACATGTTGCTTCTCTCCTCTTCATGCAAGCATCCTTTTTAAGCCAGGAATTAATACACAATGGCTTTCATCATGCTACTTACATTCAGGTCCTGGGCCTATTCCGTGATGCTGAAAAATGCTGAATTTTACTAATATGCAAGGGAAATGTGAAAAGGATTGCGCTCAAAGATGTTCAAAACAGCTCTGACTTGAAGTTCACTGGAACCTTCCTGAAAGGGTCTGGGTCATCCCTGCTATGAGTGCTCCTTCTGCCAGCTTCAGCAGCGTAGGGAAGGCTGGTGTGCACTGCCCCATTACCTTGCAGTCAGGAGGCTGAGTCCCTGCACTAAGGTGTCCATCTTGCTTGAGGTGCTGAACTTCTGTGAACACAGTGGGGAAGAAAATCAGAGCTGCCGGACAGACCCCTCTTTTGTCATACTGAAAAAGAGAAGAAATTTGTATTTTACAGAGAACTTGTCCATTCCCTTCTTAATGGAAATAAAAAACTTCTGGTACTAACCCTACATTTTCTGTAAGGGGTAGATTGAAGCCAAGCGTGGATTACCTGTCACCTTCCTAATTATTGCATTTTATAAGAACAGCTTTTTATGTCCAGAGATTTCTCAGAGACTGGCATAGGACCTCTACAAGGTCCTAAACCGGGCATTGATATTTATATTGTTGCAAGTGCGTGACTGGACACAAAAGCCATTTAAGTACTGTAATCTGCTCTCAGTCCACAGTAATACAGTATTCATGCATCCTCTCTGCTGTCTGTCATGAATCATGATTGTTGACAAATAAAGGTAAAAGGCTTCACAACAGTGCATACAAACAGATTGTTCCTTTGTGGGGCTTTTTATCTGTAAGCCAATTGCATAATTAGAGTCCTGTGGCCATGAGCTCTTCCAGTCATTAAGAGGCAGCTATGAAAATTGCTCTGCATTAAAAAAGTATACAGGTTGTTCATAATTCCTGGCTTCTCCCATTAGATTATTTTCATTATAAATAAGGAGTAATTCTTACTTGGAATTCACTGTAAGTTCTACATGTGAAACAATTATTAAATAGATTAAAATTTAGTGGCTTGACAGTTAGGAAGTGCTTCAAGACTAATGTCGATGAGGTTCTAATACTAACTCTGCTCAAGAGATAGGCTTCAAATGACTAAATCAAGCTTCTGATCAATAAAAAAAATACACATTTCTGTTAAATTATTAAATTTCACATCAGTAAATGTTACATAGTAATGTGAATTATTTTTGCAGAAAAAATATAGAACAATTATTTAAAGGAACTTTGAATTGATATCATGGTTTGTTCTGCTAAACACTAAATTCATTCAAGGCAGCTTTTAACAGTTCAATTATTTCAATATTTAAACTTATGCAGTAGCTTTTTGAAGACAACACTGCAATCTAAAGGATGTAGTAACATGTAGCCTTGTGATTGAAAGAGACAGACTATTGAATTGAAAAACAAACCCTCCTATATCAATTTTATTTCTTTTGAAGCTAGACATTTGCTGGAGTGTCTGTCACATGATAATGTGTTTTCAAGAGATGTTGGCTTAACAAAGACTCTGGTGAGTCATGGAGCTACTCTCTTGAGAAAACACTTACTTCCTTTGACACCAAATGAGGCATCAAGTGATATCAGAGGTAAGATATGCTTCCAGCTTTGCTGCTAAATATTAATTCTCTCATCAGTACTTTATATATTATTCCTACAGTTGCTCTCTCTTCCACAAATAATCTCCATTCTTCCAAAACTGCACCCTATTACTCTTTGCTTTTTCCCACTTGTGCTCTCTAGGTTGTGTTGTGTCATAAGTATTTCCCAGTTGAATGTCATTCTCTTCACTCAGTTGACTTTGCTAATTGTGTATAGCTTTTTTGTCTAAATTTATTTTTACTTAAGGGTTTTAATTTACTGAGATAAAGTCTAGAGGATGACCAAAGAGATGTTGGTATTGTAAAGGGTAGACCAGTTAAAAATCAAAGCATTGCTCTTAATTTTGGATTCCAGTCTTCCTGAATATAGTAAATTTATTTTGATATTATTTCTGATGAGCTTACATGTTCCATCATCCCATCTTTATTTTTGTACATGGAAATTATTTGATTGGTTTTGATAGCAGCACAGTTTTGGCAGCAACTTTCAATAACATTTGCAGTTTATCCTCTTTACAAGGAAGAATAAGAGAACTCTAATAATGATTGAGGTTATCCTGAGGCCAGCATCATAAAAATAAGTAGAAACTGTTTTCTATTTTAATGTATTACTTTTAGTCTATTTCACAGGGCATGGATATACAGCTCACCTGGGCTCACAGTGTAAAGCTCCATTTTTCTTTTCTGTCACACCATGTGAGACAGCATAACTATTTCTTGTTATGTGTGTGAAGATACACAAATTTTGCAGGTGCTGTAGAGTGCTTCCCCCCATAAATGGTAATGATAGAGAAAAGAATGGTCTTAATGAGAAAAGGCACCTGTATAGTAACGTATGTTATTTTTCAAATAGAAACTCAGTCTTTCAAAACAAAAATGTGCGTGGTCTCTGAAATCTATCCTAGATGAAACTGTGCATAGCCATAGCCAAAGTATGTCAATCAATTCCTTGTCAGCTTTCATTTGAAAAAGAAATAAAATAGCAAGTATACAGAATGCGGATCAAATTGCTGGAAGCATGGAGATAGATCAATTATTCACCATTTATTACAAAATAGAATAGATCAACAGTTCATAAATATAATGTAAGATAAATACCTAAACCATGGTTATTAGACATGGATTTATTTCTGTCTTTATTACATTTTGCTTTTAGCAGAGACTTCCAGAAGAAAGAAGGTATTTTTATGTGAAAAATTTACCGGGGGAAAAATTTCTATTCCCTTTTCGGTTATTTCATGTACCTGAGATTTCACTCTTCCATAAAATTCCTCTGGGATAATGGAAATTTTTCCCATTGAATCACACAAATGTTTTCAAAGCCACTTCTGTATGAAATGTCATGCTCTGTAGTTCTGATGAGATACTTAAGAGGAATTGTGGCCACATTTTAAATCTCTGTCTTGAAGGAAGATAACAGTAAAAGTGAAGAAAGGATCATTATCTAGACCAACTGGCTGTTGAAATGTTCCTATGTATTTCTAATTTGCTGCAGGACTGAAAAAATAAAAATCACTGTTTCTTAAAGAAAGGAAACAGTGGTCCTGATACTCCAAGGGAAAGTTAATGTATGACTTATTTGTAAACAGATTGAGATGATTTTACAGAGCCTTATCTGCTGATAAATCATCTGCCAGAGCGTGAGCTGCTGATAAGTTCCTCAGGTTAGAGAAAAATAGGCATGTACTATGATGGTAGTAGGGCAAGAGGAAATTGAACCCAGCTTTCATTTCTAAGGATTTTGCTTTCCGTATATAACTCTTGAAAAAACTGGTTGTTTCCTCTTGCTTGTCAGATGAGAATTTTTGTTGTGGATCATGTAGGAGTGTGATGCTGCACCTCTTAAAGCGAAATCCTCATTCCATGTGGGTGGTCCCTTTCCAAAGAGATTAAAGGTTGGAAGGCAAGGAAAGAATCCTAAACCCCTTCTTTCTAGAAGGTTTGCAAAGAAGTTCCTCGTGGCAGGCAAGCTGAAGCGAAATGGGCTCGCTCATAGACAGCAGGCAGGAAGGGCCATGCTGCCTCTGCTAGACACCAGAGCAGATCGTGGTGTGTAGAGTCTGTTGGGAGGTAGGCATGCTCCAGAGGCTACTGTAGATCTGCTGATGACCTCTCCAGGGCCTGGACCAGCAAAAATGAGGCTGAAAGCCATCCTCCTGGCTGTCTCCTCCCTTGGCTGCAAGCTCTATGTTGCCACCTCTACAAGATGTGGTTGCAGAGGAGGTCTGAATTAACAACAACCATCTTTAACTAACTACACTGATTGAACAGGTCTGCACTTAAGTAGGTGCCTCTCTAGCTGAAGGGCAGGAGGTAGGATGCAGTCCATCAGGAAGTACCAAGACAAACAACATACACAAATTCCTAATGTGAGAATCTCCAAATGCTGTGTGAATCACTCCATTAAACAGCTCTTCCTGAAGTCTCAGTTTATGTTGTAGTTTATGCTCTAAATAATTTTGAATCAGTTTGGAGATGAGACACCAAATTTGTATAGAATTAAATTTCTCTGGCTTTGCTGAATCACATTAATCTGTCCAGTTCCTCCATTTTACTACTTAATCTGGGATTTAACCAATGCATACAAAGTATCATGGCTCAAAGGTAAAGCAGAATTTTAAAGCAATCAATCTGGCTACTAAGAACTCCAAGTGACAGTAGAATAGGAAAAAAAAACCCCATAAGTAACAGAGATTAAAGATTTTCTGAAATCTTTTTGAATAGACTGGATTATTATCTACAAAAGACAAATGTTTTGAACAGAATTGCAGACATATACTCTTCACAGATTTCAATGCTTCCTGAAATTGTAACCTCTGCCATTACCAGATCATCAGGATCTATGTTGGATGATGTCAGGATTGATTTTTCAGTGCTGATCTGAAATCTGTGCTAATGCTGCTTGTGGGGTTGAAGCAAAACCTGTCAGATAAGTATAGTGATGTTGTTTGCAACAACAGTTGGACACAAAAACAGATAATAAGTTTTGAAGAGAAGAAATTACTGTATTTCTCAAATTTATTTCCCACAATTTATGATCAAGTTTGCAAATATCAAATAATGGAGTTATAAAAGGGACAGGTGATTGTCAAGTCCAGAAACTGTATTTGCCTTCATATTTGCATGGAGTTTTCCAGTGACAGAATCATTACAGTTTTTCAGAAGCTGTGATGCCAGGCAGAACTTCATGTGGAAATACGACTTTTTAAAAAATATACTTGTTAAGCATTTCCTCTTCATATCTGATGCATGCCACAGTGGATGTCATAATATTTAAATGGTTGCTTACTGTTCAGAGTGTGTAAAATGCACACCTTGGGAATGTACTCAGTCACTTGTGCTAAAATGTGAAGCCAAGGGCAAAAGGCAAGATTGAGTTTCCAGGCTGAAGACTAAACTGATGGATGACGATAAAGATGGTGTTGGATACAGGCTCACAGCAACACTCTTACATCTTAAACAGATCTTTGTCAGGCACAAGATCTCACAGTCCCCATTGTAATAATAAAGCAGCATGCCTTCTGCTTTTTACACGCTTCTCTCTTTGAAGAACTATTTTTAGGAGGCAAGCCTTCTGACAGATTTGAAAAATTTTTATTACTGAGTGTCCAGCACAAACAGTTCTCAAAATACTCAGAGAAGAGCAAAAAAAATCTATTAAAAAAGCACAGAGGCGCTTTCAGACCTCGTCAAGTGAGATTAGTCAGTTTAGTGCGGCTGCATGGCTGCAGTCATTAATTGAGAGCCAAGGGAGATATATTCTACAGAGAGCAGAGCACTTTACAGCATATCTTGGATAAAACATCTCCTGGTCAGTATTAACTCCCAAGCCTTGTTAAACAGCATAATTGAAAGAAAAATGTCACATAATTTTGCTCCTAAATAATTGATGGCGGCTGAGCACTAGACAAAAGGCTTGGTTCTCCCTCCCCTCTTTAAGGCTCTCCAGGCCATGTCTGCAAAAACCTGCCTGCAGTCAATGGAATTTATGGGGATGTAAAAATATTGTAGCTGATCAGAGAAACAGGCTGAGTACATGCCTTCACAGCTTTTGTTTACTACACTATTCCTGTTCTTTTGAGTTTTCACAGCCCCGTTTTCTCTTGCTGAACAGACAGATATATTCAAGAGAGTTTAGGAAAATACCTTAAACTATAAAAACACTGCTGGCTTGTCTGTTGCACCTAAAGAAGCTTATGACAGAGAGAAATCTGGGATCAACTTTTCTGTTTGCTAACAACAGAAGAGAAAATCCACTAAATCAGATTACAAGCAAAAAACACCAGAATTTTTCTTTTCTTGCATGAAAAACAGATGGATTTTAGAAATAAAGATCATAAATAGTTCTTTTCTTTACATAGGAATTTTGAAAGCAATTAATTTACCTACTTGGAAGTAATTTCCTCTAATGCTAGGAGGACCTTTCTAACACTTTGGGTTCACAAAAACCCTTATACACAGTACGCAATTCATACATAGTTATGAAATTTTGCATAATGCATGTGACACTTCTTCATCCATTTTCATCTTTTTCTTTCTTGTGAATTGCAGTTGTTACATCTGTAGCAGTTTCCATAGTAACACTCAATTTTGGACTTTACTAAAGGGTGGGAATGAGTAGCTTGAGAATGATTGACCAGGAAATGGGCTTAAAATGAAAAATTATAAAACATTTAGGGTCTATTAGGGGGGGAAAAGCCCAAAAACCACACAAGTGAAAAACTCTGAACCCTTTCCAGCCCCCTACAGTGTTAACCTAGCCTTCCAAAACTACTCCAAACAGCAGTTCTGAACACATAAAACATTAACACTGTGACCTGAGATTTGGCAGTTTGATGAGACAGTGGTTTCTGCTGTGAAGATTAGGGCACTATAACTTGGTCCCGTACTTGCTCCTCTAAAGGGTCCTGTGCTTTTTGCAATCATTCCACTTTCTCTCAGGAAGTGATCTTGCATCAGCAACATGTGTGCTGGAGTCACATGTGATAGCATGGCGGTGGTCTGGGCAGGCACTGGAGCATGATCTCAGTGCAGTGAGATTTAATAGTAATCACATGGCAGTTGCATGGGAAGAAAGTTAGTAAATTACAAGAATGCTTCCCCCCTGCCTGCTCCAAATTCAGTTTTAGGGACCAACATCTCCGTCTTAAAGCTGTGCCTACATGCATTTAACTAAAGCTCAAAAGAATAATCGGAGTAGGAACTAGTAGAAGTAGAAAGAGCCTGGAAGACAGAGAGTCTACCACGACTGCTGCACAAGCCTGCCCCATGGAGTGAATACTCTCTAGAAATAACTATTGCTAATAACTTCAAAGGGAAGGAAAATAGAGGAGAGAGCAGACATTTGGTGGTTTAGCAGCTAAAACTTTGAACCTTTCACCTCTGTATCCATGCTGAAAGCCCAGCTTGAAGTTCTCAGGAAAAGTATTTTCTACTTCAAAATGGAAAGACCTTACCATACATAATTGGAAGTGATTTAAGATAAGGAGTTAAAATAGTAGTTTTATGGGGTCATGACCTTTTAACCTCCACATTTTGTCATGGTGCTTTTTTACAGCTGGTGACATTTAGTCCAGGGAATAATTTGTCTTGACATGTTTTTGTTTTGCTTTGTGTTTGGTTTTGTACAAGCTTTTGGTTTTGCAGCAGTGGCACATAGATACTTCTTATAAGTGTTTGGATCCCCTAAATTTGATTAGTAGAAGGTTGATTATTTGTCTCATCTTCTGATTTATTGTAGTACATGAATTACAATGCAAGTCCATATCTAAAATCAGCATTACAAAGGCATGATTGGAATTCCATAGAAGAAAATCCTCAAACAGACTAAGCAGAGAAGGGAGTTCGTACCTTCTAATGAATCTGGCTTGGTGGAGATGGACCCTGTAGTTGCTCCAGGCCACCCACAAGTCTTAATTTCATGCAATCACAGTAGATACCTGTGACAAGGCCGAAGCAAATCATGGAACTGAGCCTAAGGAAGAGTCTTTATTTCCTGCTATCATCCTTTTTGTGATACAATTGTTGCTGTATATGATGACTTGGCCTTGTCTCAAGTTGTGCAACTCTCTCACAGCTGGGTTTCTGCATAAGCCATGAAGACGCTTGGAAACTCACACACTATGCGTCTGCAAGTGGGAGCAGGGGCTGCAGTTCAGTTAACAAAGCCTTCACTTAAGCCTTCACCAGCCTTTCTGTTATATGTAAAGATTAAAGAACATATTTGTGCATACATACATATCTACACATCTGTAAATAAAAGAGGGTTTAATGGTTTGAAAGACATTGCAGCCTTTTCTGATACGACTTTGGTAACCTTTCTCAGAAACACTATGATGAGAAAAGAAAAAGCATCTTGGAAAACAACTGATGAGGACTTTAGCCTTATGAATCATGATAATTAAGGGAAGGCAGGAGAAAGAAAAAAAACCCAACCCAAACTCAGAAGAAAAGCGAAGTACAGCAGTATGACTAGTGAAAGAGTTAAGTGCTTTGCTTCATGCAGCTTGGCAAATGGAAGAACACAAATCATTGCAAAGGAAAAAATGCTCTTGGAAGTCTCTGGAGACTGGCTTCACATGGCTAATTTACAACCACATGCAGCATCTGTCACTTTTACAAATCAATGAGAGTGCCTACACTCTAATAGCACAGGTTCACTGGTAAAGGTTGCTGGTGTCGACCATACAGGATGAGACCTTTCAGGATGTCAGAAAAGAATGTCGGTGACGCACATTAACACCCACACACTCCTTTATGTCACTTCCAATTTACTTTATCTTAAATTGTCAGCTAGCAGAGCTCACTCTGATATTAATAACTGGAGGTTTGCATCCAAGCCAGGAAAAATAAACCCTGCTGATAGCTCCATGAGACATCTGGATTGCTCTAAGGAAAGCCAAAAGTGAAAGATAGAGCTCTTTGCTCTTCTTAGTAGAGTCTGCAATACTCAGAAAGGAAAAAGATGGTATGACTTATAGATGGCCCATGTGTAGTATACAGAGAAACACTTGCATTTTGTCATTTTCTATAGATGCTGTTCAACAGGAGAGTGATTTCATTTTTTTACAGTACTAGAGTACAAAAGAAGATGTTAAAGCCACACACTGATGTAAAATGTTCCCATGAGCTAGACAAAGCTTCCCCAGCCCTGAGTTTATATTTCTCCATGGTATTACTAGGTATTTAGCACTCTTTCTCACTCCTTTCCCAGTCTTATTGGAGAGACTTAATGGTCTTGATTCACTTTTTTAATTCAGAGGGTGTAAGCTGAGCTGTGGGTCTTGATGACAGAAATATTACTTGGGTAAACCAACAATGCCAAACTCGTCTCAGCCCAGCTAGCAGGCAGTTCCCCAGAGCACATGTCCATCACTGTTCTTTGCAAGCACAGCGCAGGATCCCCAGCCAGCTGCTGAGGAGAAGTGCTGATGCAGCTGGTCCCCACAAGTATACTTTGCCAGGGTTACTCAGTGACATTGCAGCTTTCCATCAGGGGAAATCACAGAGGGCTTTACAGCACTTCCCAGGGTAATTGCAGCTTTCTTCTTTCATGTACTTAATCGGGTGAATAAAACCCAAAATTTTCTGTCTCTCTCACCTAAGGAGGGGGAGATATTTATTTACAATTTTGACTGAATCTGCACATGAGGACCTTGCTTTTGCAGACAAAACTTTAGTATGTTCATTGGAAGGCTTAGAAAAGAATGTGTTCCCATTTGGAGGATTCTTAAACCTGCTCCTCATGGAATTTATAGGACTCATTCCACATGTGTTATTTTATTAACTGCATCTGCACCTCTTTGGTCATACTGTTTTCAAGATATAGCATCCTAGCAAGTTTTTTCTTTTTCCACTGGATCCTTTTTATGTCTCTGACGTTGTCTGCAAGTTCTATCTATGCAGAAGGTAGAGCCTGCTCTTGTTTAGAATAGATTTCTGGGATTTCTTATAGCATATCGCTATGGCATCCCAGCTTTAAAATTTGGTCCCTTCCCCAGGATTTGCAGCACTGACTGTTATTCTGTGCTGATAACTAAAGTGATTAGGATCATAAGAATTAAGAATTATTATTTTCCTAATAATGTTTTGACATGGCTGCGTACACTGCACAGTGGATGCTAGATATTTTGGCCACATTCTCATTTAAACTCTCGGGAATTTTAAACTTAATAGAAGCACATGGGGTACAGACAGGATTAAATAGCTCATAAGTGCAATAAAAATGGCACGGTTTCTGTTGTCCTGCATAGGTAGAAACTAGTGCTGCTGAATTAGCTGGGGTTGCTGTTTTCATTTATCACCAATGATTTCCAGAAGGACAAAATGGTACTTAACCTGTGCAAGATACAAAGCTAGATACATAGGCTTAGCAGCTTTAGTGACAAATACTCAGCTTTTACTCAGTTGCTCCCAGTACCCAGCTGTCAATCGTTCAGGCCACGTTGACAGTCTCAGTTGTGCCTTACTGGCTTTGGTTCAAGTCTATAAAAAACATGCTTCTTTCTTGTGGCTAAAGTGCAGAAACTGTCCTCGATTTTTTCTTCTCTTACACTTATATTAATTAAAATAAAAAACATGCTTCTTTCTTGTGGCTAAAGTGCAGAAACTGTCCTCGATTTTTTCTTCTCTTACACTTATATTAATTAAAATAAAAAACATGCTTCTTTCTTGTGGCTAAAGTGCAGAAACTGTCCTCGATTTTTTCTTCTCTTGCACTTATATTAATTAAAATATGTTTGGGATAAAACATTCTTAAAAATATTTTATCTCACAGGAAATCAACACATCTGGTAAAATCATGCTGAGCCACATTCTCACAGAGGAAACAAATACTGAAAGTAGCATAAAGACATTCAATGAAGTTCAGAGGTAAGTGCAGATTATCAATTTTAGCTATTTCCCTGTCTCTATCCAGGAGATGCTGTGCACAGGTGTGATCCTGATATACTACATTGAAACCTATAAATTTCCTGAATTGTCAATAAGCAAAACTCTGAAACCACAGCAACAGCTGCTGAGGTCTGTAGAAATTTTGTTTAAAACCCATGAGTTTACACTGCAAACTCTCATTGATTTTTAATTCAATCAGCACTGCAAGGACTAGCAATGTTCCAAATGCCTCATATGGGACAAGTTGTTTTCTTGTGCTGTATAACCACCTTAGGCCAAAATAAGCTGCCCTTCAGACTACACTGTTCATACAAATAAAAAAAAATAAAAAGAAAAATTTAAAAATGGTCTTTTCAGACACAGACTTTTTGGGGTCAAGAATAACAGAGTTAAAATTACAAGACTTCTGTTTTATGTATTTTGATCAAAAATATATATATTTTTAAACTTAGGTGCCTAAGAAGAATGGGCATCATCTTTATTTCTCAGATCTCTTGACCAGAGAGAGTTTTACTTTATTGTTTTAGATCCAGTTCTCGCTGTTCTATATTTTTCCCTTAATTCAAAGCACTCCAAGGGCTTTTGGTTTTTTTTTTTATCCTTTCTTCCTTTTACAGTCTTTTTATGTTCTCTAGAGAATATAGGCAGTTAAATAACACCAGTTTTATCTGTGCATCATTCCTGCTCAGCATGATGCCACCGAAGAAAATAGAAGGAATAATCGACATTGGTCAAGGAGCTAAAGCCTGAACTTGATCCATAATCAAACAATACTTTCACAAGACTGAGGGAAGAGCAAGCACTGATCTCTTTTACAAGACTTGTATCCATTTGAAAGCTTATGTTAATATTAGGATTTTTCCTGCCATCATTTTCAGCAAAATTTTAGAAGAAAAAGTGCTCTAAATAAAGAAATTATTTTTTTCTTTATACAAATATAATACTTTTCCATTTGTTGACACAGAATTCTATGCCAGAAAAGTGAGAATACACTGAATTTCAAAGAAATATTTGGACAAATAATGCAAGAATTGAACACCCTTTCTCCCCACTCCAAGGAGGCAGGAAACTGCCCAGAAGGGGTCTGCCCTGTTCAATTTTTCGAGGTGCTGTGGAAAAGAAGAGGTACAGATTGGCAAGGACTGGTAGAAAAGATGCTGCCCAGAAACCATATGCTCTTCAAGCATCCTTGGGACATTGGCATGGTTCCTGGAATAGCATGTCAGAGCAAAATAAATTCAAAACCAAAAATTAAACCCAAGAAACATACGCAACTGCTCTTACTCTTTGTGCTCAAGAAGATGGTCAATATTGATTTCTTGAATAGATCTCCTTGTATATGAAATTAATTCTCAGCACTACTGTTGTCATTCCAAACTTCCATTCTCTAATTTTGCATGCAAAGCAGAAATCAAAAGCCTAGTGCAAGCCCTGAATGCTCTCTCTGACTACAGGTGTAGACAACACCCACCTTGGAGATGGAGTTCCAATGAGGTCCTCTCATTGTAGCATTTGCTCAAGAAGTTTTGATTTTTCATTATTTTTTACCTAAATACTGCAAAAATGTAGTACCTAACGAAGCCCTACCAAACCAGATGACATTCAATACAACCTAGAAAAAAATGTGTCATCTCCATCTAGATTAAACAGATATTAAAAAAAGTATTTTTCCAAACCAATCAGCTAGCAAATGAAAATAGTGGAGTATTTAAATGCTGATGTGCTTGAAATAGTTTTTCACTTAACTGAGGCGTAACCCCAGCCATTAACCAAGTAAACACAGTCACTCACTCGTTTCCCTACGATGACCTCTAGCCTGTTATTGAAAAAATTGAGCATGAGGGTTCTGCATGGAGCATAGTAATTTATACATAGGTCTTCACGCTTCGTTGTATCCCAAGTTCTCCAAAAATGTCTCAGTCTGCAATATATTTACCTGTCATGTATCCATCCTAGTCCATATCTGCTATTTGGATCACATTTCTTTCAAACTTGTGAGTGAGTGAAAGACTAAATCGTATAAGCGGTCTTGCTCATTCTGCATTTATAAAGAAACACAAGGGAGTCTTCTGCCTCCTAATCCTGGTGGTTCATACCACTTGGCCATTTGTTGACAGATTTTTTGAAGGTGACATATGCTAAGTGAATAAGGATTTCTGCCCATATAAAGCTGGGCAATACTTTCTATCTTGGCCATAAAAGCCTGTACCATTCACTGACATAATAGACCTATGACGCACATAGCCAAAAACCCAACATCTTTTGCATATTAACTTCAGTTTTTTTGAGAAAAAAAATGGTTACATAGAAATTGTATAAAAATTTGGGGGGTTAAAAAAAATCACAATATTTCTCAACATTTTTAATCTTATTTGCAAGATTTGCACTTATTTAAAGTGTTTTTGGAAGCATGGACCCATACTCTATATCAATGGGGGGAAAGTTAGTTAAGAAAGCTCTAGGCTTGAACCCAAGACTCACTCCTTTCTTTTTTTTTTTTTTTTTTTTAACTTCCACAATATTGAATTCTTCCAATGTATCAGAACATTTACATCCCTACTTTTCTTCTTTACTTGAAAAAATATTTACGTACGTATGTTTCCTTCAACTTCCATTTCAGGTGATACTTGGATGTCACAAACATATTACTAAAGAAGGTGAGTTACAGTGTATTCTTAATTTCCTGTACCTAGAAATCATGGTACTAACTGGTGGTAGTGATTGTGCTGTTACTGCAATACTTGTGAAAAAGCACACTTTGGATAAAATCATACTGAATATTTTAGGAATACTGTACAGAACCTGATTCCTTTGCTTTTTTCCCAACCCAAATTCTGTCATTTTTTCAACCCTAATGCACAACGGAGATGTTCATACATACCAAAGCAATGGTCTTTTTGATTCTGTAATGTAGAAAACATGAAAAAGAATTTCGGCCTCTGAGATTTTTTCTTTTTTCCTTCTGCAGAAGAAAAGGAGAGAAAAGAATATTATGAAAGCAACTACTCAGAATCGATCAGAGCTTAACCATGAAAGCAAAAGAATGAGGGGAAAACAAATAATTACAATGACCCAGAAATGAAAGGACTGACAGGAAACCTATGTCTGTGCACTGAGATAATATGCCTTTGAAGGTCCAGTGAGTATTTTCTGATAATCATTAATACATAAGCAGCTTTAGCTGTAATACAATATATCTGATACTGTTGTAAATACTTTACCTGCATTATCATAATAATTAGTTACTGAGTTATTCATAACACATTAAAGCATAAATAACCTATGAAGATTACTACCATTTTAAGACAAAGCTTTTACAGGACAAAAGGTGCAAAGACATAGGCACTGAGTTTACTACAATGGCAAAGACAGAGCGCCTACACTGAAAAGCTCCTGCATTTGCAGTGTGAATACATAATAAGATCTTAATAGTGTGGAATACAGGCTTGGGAACAAGGCTGTAAAATCTTGTGATTAGAGGAAGAAATAACAGCAGAGAACAGGATAATTGACCGTAGAAAGCAGAGGAAAGAAGAAAATCGAGATTAAATACTAACTAGGAATCTATTTCTGGGAGACATGGTCAGAAATTATTGTTGCCCCCATTTCATTTAGAAGAAGCTTAGAAACCACTAATAAGTGTAAAGTAGGTGTTATGGAAGCATATGATGTGCATTTAAACCATGCTTTTGATCAAAATGATTCAGAGAATTGATGGTGGGAGTCAGAAAGAAGTAAGGCAGACTCAGGTTCTTTTATTTGCTTAAAGGATGAAGTGATCCTTATTAAATAATCTCCCATGGTTTGTGTTGAGTAGTAATGACATTTTCTTCCCCTGGCACTGAAGTGTGTTTTACAGTTTCAGCAGCACTCCGTGTTTAAATCCTATTATTACCTACCAGAATAAACAAGAAGTTTAACACGATTATTTGGGATGTTCCACTTACTTAAAGCAGGATTTGTTGCTACATCTATCAATAGGTTCAGCATTTTCTTAGACCATAAGAAAGCATCTGTTAGCCTTTCTGTAATACTTAGAATGCTGCTTAATGAAAATTATACTTGTTTGAGGAGAAATCGTCTCAGAACAGTTTAAAAGGCCTATTTCTAAATATACTAATCTTGGGAGTTGTAACTTTTGGAATATTCAGGATAGTGAGCATAACATGTACAGATGCTTAAGAAGGAAGAATAAAATGTGTATATTGGGAGGAATTCCTCTAGAGCAAAGAATAAAAACTTCTGAGCATATCAAGCATAGACTGCCTCTGCCATCCTTAGTCAATAAAGGTAACAGAGTGACCACATTATTTGCTTAATGCTTAAAACTAGCTGTGTAAAACACGGCTGGCAAGTCCCACTGAACAAAATGCTGAAATCTTTTTTATAATAGAAGTTTGATATCAAGTGAGGCTGCCTTATGCTTTGTACTGGCCTGCAAACATCCTGTCCTCACTGCCTGAACAGAGCTGCAGGTAAATGAACCCCTGGGTAAGCTGGAGTATTCCTGTTTTGAGGTGTTTGGAGAGGCTGGATGGATATTTCTTCTGTTTTAAGTGTGTAATGATGTTATAGTCTGTCATCAGATGACCTTTTTAATGCGACTACTTCTGCTAATTAGGTACTGTAACCATGCCCTTTTCTCCTACGGACAGAGTGGCAAGTGTGCGTCTACTTCAGGACATGAGACCATCTCAACTTTGTTGCATGTTTCATGGTTTAATTAGCCAAGCAGCCTAGGGAATAGAAAACCTGTGCAGTGCTCCAGAAAGCTGGATGAGGGTCAGGGGAAGGAGCAGCTTCCTGTTAACAGTGCTCTGCAGGGTGAGCATGGCCATGATCCTGCATGCTTTCAGCTTATCCAATAGCTCTTCCCCTCCTTCTTGGTGCCACCAGCCTGCCACCCCACTGATGCCCCTCCCAGGGGAGCCCTGCAGGAACAGAAGATTCGTAAACCAGACAGATGGCTAAAAAGCCCTGCTCTGTTTTAAAAAGGTGATTTCCTCCTAGTGGAACCACATTACTTGAAAGCAGTAGTCCAAAACTCCCTGAGGTCCCAGTTCTCACTGATTTTTCCGAATACCTCAAGTCAAATTTTTCACTCATTAGCACTCATTAGCTAGTTTACAGCATATCATAATCATTAGAGAGTTACTCACTGCTAATTCAACATTTAAGACTTCTGCAATTCATACTGAGAACGTTTGTCTTACTACGAAAACTTTTTTGATAGTTTTCCTTATGTGTTAATTTTATAGTATATACTATAAATTAAGATCTTCCTCTGTTAATATACACGTTATATTACAGGTGTTTACTTTTGAAACAAGAGGTTTTGTGCAATATGGAATGAGGAGAGGATGTACTAAAATTTTTCCAGTGGATTTAAGTTGGCTACTGATAGAAATTTTCCAAAGCTCTTTTAAGCCTGAAGTCATCAGCTGGCAGGTGGTAAAGCCAGCTCCTAATCCTGGTTTTCTTTTCTGGTTTGAACTTCTGGGACTGTGGCTCTTTTTCCCATTTCATTCTTACAAACCATGGTGCAGAGATAATGTAATGATGCACACGGAACTGTTCTTTGTTGGGAAAGCTGCAGTTTAATGGGATCAGATTAAATTCAGTACTGAATGCCACTGTGCTCAAAGATTGTTTTAGCTGCTATTAGCAATATTGAACATTTTCTCGTGCAAGATGCCAGGATAGACAGACTCTGGCAAGTTTTGCTAACTTATTAGGATTCCAAAATATAGGTACTTATTATAATAAGTATAGGTACTTATTATAAATAATTATTAGGATACTTTTTGTACAGATATTAGGATACCTAAATGATTATATCATTATCCTTCATATAGGATCTTGATACCTCACTAGGACTGTAGTACCTCTGTGTTTAAAATCGCGTGATGTTATCAGCATGATGAGAAGCCCATGAAAGACGATGTGATCGCATGATGTGATCTCATACAAACTCTTGCATCATTTGGGTTATTAGAAAAAGTAATCCTTACAGTAATCCTTAAAGTAATCCTTACAGGAGCTATTGCAACAACTTTATGCTGTTTATGGTAGTTTACATTTATGCCTACTTTTTTAGTGGACACTGATCTTCCAAATCTAAATTTTATTCGAAGAGAACTGGGGTTCTGTTTTTGCTTTTCTATAATCACTGATCACAGGGTTTCATTCATTTTTATCATGATTATTTTTAAGTATTACAGAATCATAGAATCATATGATGGTTTATGTTGGAAGCAACATTAAAGATAATCTAGTTCCAGCTCCCCTGCCATAGACAGGGACACCTTTTAGTAGACCAAGTTACCGAGAGCCCCATCCATCCTGGCCTTGGACGCTGCCAGGGATGGGGCTGCCACAACTCTCAGCAACAGGTTACAGAGCCTCATCACCCTCACAGTAAAAACTTTTTTCCTAATATCCAATCTTAGCCTGCCCTCTTTTAGTTGAAGCCATTCCCTCTTGTCCTGTTACTAGATACTCTTATAAATAGTCTTTATCCGTCTGTCTTGTGGGCTCCCTTCAACTACTGGAAGGATGCAATTATGTCAGCCTGAAGCCTTCTCTTTCTGTAATAGCACAATTTCTCTTTATGTAATAGTACAGGAGACAAAAAAAAAAAAAATCTTCTGCTTTTTCAAAGAGGTTTTTGCTTTTGAGGGGAAGATAGTTGGCACTATAAATTGGCTACAGCAATTTACAAGTAAAACTGGCAAAAACGGGTGAGATATGAATTGTATCTCAGCAAATAACACCTGTGATCTTCAATATACTACAGAAATTCAGACATCTGCTCTGTTAAACTTCTGATTCTTTGAAAATTGGCCTTACATACAAAACTCCCTCTGACTAGTGTATGTGGGTATCTTTAGTGCTACAGTTGTCAGCTCTAGTTAGATATAATAGAAACTAACTGTAATATGCTTCAGAGAACCTTGAATTAGGAAGTCAACCCTGTCTTGAAAAGTAGAAATTGCATGTGTCTCTACTACCATGTTCCAGTGGATATAATTAAACCTTATCAGGTAATTCTATTGTCTGTGAAAGATCCTATTTTGCAAGACTACACGTGTAAAAAAATCTGAATATCTTTAGATATTATTTAAGTGTTTGAAATCTTTTTGGGCTGTCACCTCAGAAAAAACAGTAATAGTTTTGGACCAGGACTTTCAAAACTGAATTTAACAGTCAGTTTTTCATCTTGTCAAGTGAGGCCTGATTTTCTGAGATTTCCTGAACAATGTTTTTTTGGGAACAGGCTTTAGACATCATTGGGATTATATTTCCTTTAAAGCCTTAAAATATGGCTTTACCTCTGAAATCCATTCTTTTTAGACATCTTGTTCTGATTTTTTCTGTACATCATTCATCAGTCTCAGTCTAAATCTTACCCTGATACTCACGTGACCTGATTATTGGTGTTGCTTTGCTTGTTGTTTCTAGTCAGCAGAAAGATACCACTTTTCCATTCTTGAAAAGAGAGTCTTTGCTAGTATGCATTAACATCATTCAATGACAAGGTGATCCTGTGAGCATTTTTTCTGGTTTTCTTATATTATTCTCATATTTCAAGGGGCAGATTTTTACTTAATCTCCTTGAATATTGTACTGACACCTCCTGCAATATTTCAGAGAAAATTTAGATAGTTTAACAAATGGTTAATTTGCTTGACATGTGGAACGAATCTACTGCATTAGCATCCTATAGTCCAGCTTCTATCCTCCAGCGCTTGAAGAAATGCTATATGATATGCACAACCCAGGTCACTTCTTCTGATGCTCTGGAAGATAACTGACATATTCATCTAGAATTTCAGTTGCTTTTCAACATAACTGATTTTGTTTCAATCACCAAAATATTTCTTCTATAGACCAAGAGCTAATATTTCTTACGCTTTCATTTTTGATATATCTACTCTTCAGGTTTTGTTTCACTTCCTTCACTTCCTTTGGTGTTCCCTATGTAAAAAGCTTGCATGAAATGCAGACTGTAATAATCTTGTTTTTCCCTTTCACCAAGCAATTTTAGTCAGATGAAGTCTATGCGGTATTTTAAGCATCGACAAGCAACAGAGGACTGACCTCAGCGGGTAAAAGTGTAGTGATGGATGGGGACCAGAACCTCATGCTTCCCCAAGGCTGCAAACAAAGCTGCAGAGCTGCCTGCTGAGAACCTTCTCTGCTTGGGCAGTACCTTCCCCCCGAGCACTACAGAGAATAACCACTCAATGCCGTAAGCTGTGTTGCTGAGGTAACTTACTGCATGTGAAAGATTCTGTAGAGGCCTACATACAATTATGGATCTCCATTTCTGTTTTTAGCTTCAATAGCATCAGACACTCTCTTAGTCAGTAAATTAGCAGGTATTATGAAATTAAAGCTGGAGCTGCTGCTAAACTAGATAATGATGACAGGAGTCTCCCCAGCCATCACATTTTGTATTTATAGGCACATGGATATGTGTGTGTGTGTGGCCATGTATATAAACGTATGCAAAATGAAATATGCTAAGTATTATCAGTTTACTCAATTGCATTCTATTGCAATCAATAATAATTTTCAGTTTAATTTTAAATAGAGCTAATCATATGAATAACCATAGTTTTAGAAGATCATTGCAGAGATAGATATTATTGTTTAATGACATAATAGGTCCCTCTACAAGGTGTAGATGATGGAATCCATATGCATTGCTTTTTGTCTCACTTGAAAAGCACAAAGACCAGCTAGTGTTCAATTATTAAGATTTCAGGTTAATCTCCAGAATTTGATATTGAAACCCATTTCCATGAAGTTTTACTGCTACCTTTTACCAAATGGGAATTTTCTCATGATAATAGTGATTCTTGGTTGTAAACAAATGATTTCACCAAAATCGATGCTGAAGTAAAAATCCCAAATCCTAATTGAACACTCTAGCTTTAGTCACACAGTTCTTAAACGTGGAGCAATGTTACTGTCTTAGGATGGAAAAGTAATTGTTGACACCAAATTTATTATGTAAACATAAACTAAACTCTGAGACTCTTCAGTCCTTTTAAGTGTACCACTGCACTGGACCAGTTTAGGGAGTTACATTTGACCTGCAGGAAGTAATATGCCAAATAAGGAAGATTGTGCCATTGAAAAAGTGCCTTCTTTGTATTAATTGCATTCTAAGCAAACAAGGTTATGAAAGAAAGGCAATAATGTAAAACAAAAATTCTAAATTGAAAGCAAAATGTATTTGAAAAAGATGGAAGATATTTGATCCTTTACATAGTCTGATGGAAAATTAAAGCAAACAATTATTTCATTCTTGCTGTCTGGTGAGACAGTGATCATTATGAAGTAGGTTTACTTTAAAATCTTGACAGTAAGCATTTGTCTACTTGCCATGAGTATTAACACTCTCCAGTGGAGGCTTCAGTCAAGTGGAAAGAAACTGTTAAGTCCTTGTTCTGTTTCAATCTGATATTTGCAGATTTCCTTGTGGAATTACACTGTTCCAGCACTGTCATATTTTTTAGAGTCCTGTTAAGATTGGTCTGCGGCTTGGAAGCTATTTTTGTTTCAAAGTACATAATATATTTTATATTTAAATATTCCTACATGATCAAATGAAAAAATCTGTCAACATCTTACAGCTTCTGAAGTAACTCTCCTACAAAAATTACTGCTTTGATTTAGTATTAAGTATATTTTCAAAATTGACTGCATTAATTTGTCTTTTGTTCGTTTGTTTTGTAGGAAAAATATCTCTCCTTGACTATAAGTCCCACATCTAAGCCAACAAAACATACTGTGGTGTAGTCTAATCTACCCAATGCAGCCTTTTCTTGGCTTATGTACTACAATAATTTCTTTAACCTACACCTGTCTCTAAATGAAGACACCTTAGAAACTACCACAGAGGACAAAAGGATTTGATTCTTATGCAGGTTGGAAACATCTCCAAAAATCATGACTGCTCCCTCTCAGGTCTCATGGCACCCAGCCTCCCAGTTTGGGAAGGAGTAGAGCAAATTGGCCTAGGGGCCGCAACCTGCGCCCCCGAAAAGCAATGTATTTCCCCACCCCTTTCTTCCTTATATATCTGCCCTTCCCACAGTGTCCTGCCTTCCCTGTCCCTGGTCCTGGCCACTCCCTCGGGTTCTCCCTGTTGACCCCTGTACCCCAACTCTGCCCATGCACCGCCCCTCTGCCCTGAGACCACTGGCCTGAGTGCTCTCTCTGTCCCCACCCCCGCCTCCATGTACAAAACCCCAGACCCTTCCCCATTTTTGTCTTGCCTCTGGTCTTTGCCTCTGGTCACCATGTGAATAAAGATCCCCTGAGGTCACCATGCAGAGACCATCTTCTCGCCTCCTTTGCCGCCGCCGTGTTGCAGGAGCAGACAAAACAGAGCAGGCCTTTGGCTCCCCCAGCCAGGGACAGCGCAGTGACCAGCCTGCAGAGGGGAGACTGGGACACCAGGGCGCTGACCCAGGCTTGGGTAGAGATGCTGTCCGGCCATCCTGCTTGTGGCCTGCCTTGCCACCCCAGCAGGCCACCACAAACTGCAACAGTAGGTGACTTCCATCTGAGTACCAGTGCCAGAACTCAGGTGGTCTCAGTTTAGTGGTACCACATAACCAGCGAGGTCTCCTCAGCAGCTGAAAGACACTCCGGTCCAAAACTGCTTTTAGTCATGAGGATAATGAAGTGGTCTGAAGGGACCAGAGCCCCTGGTAAAGCATTCCCAATGAGTATGTGCTGGCCTCTGCTTTGGAGCAGATGATGATTGGTAACTCTCTTCAGTTGTACAAAGTTTTTTGGTTTTTTGATTTGAGATGTTCCTCGAGTTTGAAAGACTTGATGCTTTGCCCAATCATGTATCTTACTGCTAGCACAGGGCGTTCTAACACAGTGCATCAGTGCTCCTAGTCCTTCATTTTCCCAGATCTTTCTTACGTCTGAGTGAATGAGATAGAAATATAGAATCATAGAATACCCTGAATTGGAAGGGAACCTCAAGGGTTCTCAAAGTCCAAGTCCTGGCCTTGCACAAGATGTCCACAAGAATCACATCGTGTGCCTAAGGGCATTGTCCAACACCTCTTGAACTCTGTCAGGTTGGTGCTGTGACCACTTCCCTGGGGAAGGGCAGCTGATTTGGAATTATCCTTAACTTCGTTGAAGAATTCATCATTGTCATTGTCCTTCATAAGTGGTCTGACATCCACATTATTTGATAGTCTTAAACTATGTTATTGCAACACCTTCATCTTCAAAGTCTGAAAGCTCTTTTTTTCTTAAAAGATGCATCTTCATAGGCATGCATTTTCTTGGCATTTCCTATGAAAATTCTCTAAGATTTTAGATGGATAAGCTTTTAACTGGGTCCCAAAGATTAAAGTTAAATAACTTCATGGTCTCCAATTTTCTGACTTAAATCTTTAAAAAATTATAATTATCTTCCTTTTTCTTTATTCATCTGAAACCTTTTTATAGGCTAGTGGTATTCAGTGCCTTTAATTACATAAAGCTTTTAATTTTTTTTTAAACTAGGTTAGGAATTAAAAAAACCCAAACCTATATGACTGTAATAAGATTAATGCTAAAAACTTTCTTATAAAGTAACAACTTCAAATGTCATAAAATAACATCTAAAAGAATGAAGGCTATTTTTTGATGTTGTCCATTCAATATAAAGAACTACAAAAATTCTCACATCAGTAATAGACAAATTAACATTTTGTTCAAAGGAACTTGGATGTGTCTTTCTTTTTCTCTGAAAGGATTAAGTTTTACGGAGCAAGTACGTCTACCTTTTCTAAGAGTCTGGCATGTTTATAGGGTAGACTGCATTAGTATTAGAAATGGGCTGAAACAAAACCTTCACTGTGAGGTGAGGTATTCTCATACCCAAAGGTATGAGAATAATATTTTTTGGTTTGAATATAATGTCAGACACATCATTTTCTGATGGAGATAAACTAAAACATTGACCTTTGTGGAACTTGAGTTCAGAGATGATTCTTTTTTATTCAGCACCATCAATAATCACATCACATTAATAAAGATTGTTCAGTGCAAAGGGAGTCTTGATTTTTAGACCTTTTGCATTGTTTTTGTTTCCTCTTCTGGGTAGACAGTAGCTTTGCTTCAAAAAAATACTAAGGAAATAAAAGCCATGTTAAAGTTTTCGCCCATCTTGTTTAGGAGAATAAACAAGAGGAGTTTGTTGGTTGACAAATGGCTGAACATGAGCCATTAGTGTGCCCAGGTGGCCGAAGAAACCAAGGGCATCCTGGCCTGTATCAGCAATAGTGTGGCCACTAGAACCAGGCACCTGACTGTCCCCTCTGTAGTGGGCACTGGTGAGGCCGTGCCTTGAGTCCTGTGTCCGTTTTGGGGCTCCTCCTGACAAGAAAGACTTTGAGGTGCTGGAGCAAGTCCAGAGAAGGGCAGTGGAGCTGGGGAAGGGTCTGGAGCACAAGTCCTGTGGGGAACAGCTGAGGGAACTGGCGGTGTTTAGCCTGGAGAAAAGGAACATGAAGAGGGACATTATTGGTCTCTGCAGCTACCTGACAGGAGGGTGTAGCCAGGTGGGGGTTGGCCACTTCTTGCATGTAACAAGCGAGAAGGGGAAATGGCCTCAAGTTGCACCAGAGGAGGTTTAGATTAGATATCTGAAAAAATTTTCGTCATGGAAAGGAAGAACATTGGAACTAAGAACAAATTGCCCAGCAGGGTAGCGGAATCACACTGCCTAGAACTGTTAAAAAACATGGATATGGCACTTGTGGACATTGTTTATGGGTAAACAGGGTTGTGCTGCTAGGCTGATGGTTGGACTTGATGATTTTAAAAGTCTTTTCTGGCCTTTTCTGGCCTCTATGAATAAAATAATTCTAAAGGACTTGTTTGTGAATGCCTTATCACTTATTTACAAAATATAAGATAAGAAGGGAAATCACGAACAATACCTTGTCACTTGAAAAAGTTTGTTTCTTTCTTTGATCCTTATTTCATATTCATCCTCATATTTGGATGACAATTTACATTCTCTATTTGCAAAAATGTATCATCATAATACTGTTACATGAGAAATTGTTCATCCCTTTATGCAGATCTTTTGACTGTATATCTTTTTTCTAATGTCTTCCTACTTTCAAGCTTAATTTGGTCCAGGAAGAAGTGTTAGCAAAATTACCCTATGAAAAGCTACTTTAATGATACCTCTAGCCTAGATGAAATGAGAAAATTTTGAAAAAATTCCAAGAGAACCAAGATCTGACTCCTAGACTGCTTGGATTAACAGTAGAAAAAAACTTTTAAGCCATCTGTATGTCGCCTAACATAAGAGTATGAGAAATAGAGTAGTTTTAAAAAGTTCCTATGAGGATCTTCATTGGTTTCATTCATGTCACCTGAAATGGCAGTAGCATCTCCAAATTATTGGGGGCAGCGGGGGAAGTTTAGGCGAACCCATGCCCATAGGAATTTTTCCAGGACTTCATTCTACATACCTACTCTTTTTTTTCTTTTTTTTTTTCTTTTCCAATTTAGGCATAAAAATTACTCTAAGGTATTTTAAAGAAAATACTACCACATAAAATGCAAATTAATACATTTTAATGAGGAATTGCTTTGATTTCAAAATAGTGGATATGCAAAGTATAAATATAATTTTAAAAATCCTATTCATCCAGTCAGGAAGACAAATCATCTGTGCAAGTTATACATCCAAGAGGTCAAGTATATTGAAACACCTCTGAATTTACATGTCAACTCAACAGCACATTTTCTGACCCATTTCCAAGATAATAATTATTCACAGACATTTCTCTACAAATAACTTAGAAGAACAGATGCTCAATCTTTTGATAAATTTTTTTGTAAATGTTTTAGCTGAAATGAGAAAAAATTACTGGTCCTTGTCAAAAAATATTTGTCAATTTTCAATGAATGCAAGCACTAACATCATTTGCCATGTTTCACATTAAAATATTATGATGAGTTTGGGTACAGGACCATAAATCATTCCTAACTCATCTGAAAGGATGTGTGGGCTTATGAACTTTCAAGATACTTTTAATGGAACTGGCTGAATTCCAGATTTACAAGCACACACAAATCTATATTTATTTTGGTTCATACTGTAATCACATCCATCCTTTAAGAGATCAAATGCTTTATGTTGAATCATGTCCTTGAAGCTGCACCATCTAGAAACAAGAGAAAAATTCAGTGTCTCATGTGTAGATTACCAAAATCTTTTGAAGTCAAGGGAAATTTTTTGCATGGCAAATACATTTGTGAAAACTGCCTATGTCTGTGATAGAATGTGAATGCATTGACAGAGTTTAAGTTTGTCATACTTTGAATTTCATCTAAACAACACTCATAAAAAGTAAAAGCTCACTAATTATAATTACCCACGTTGCATTCAGAAAAACTACAGCTGATGTCTATAGTATCTTTTGTTTCCTTTGTTTTTATTGACAAAAGAAATAAGCTATAAATGCTTAAAACCTGTGAACATAAATAATTTCTTTAAGCATACCCTTTCTACTGAGCTGCAGCATTTAGTCTTAATGACATTTTTGTCAGAATTACAAATGAGATGCCAGAGTTTCTTTTACTTGTGGGTTTTTTGTCTTTTTTTTTGTTCAGTGTAATTATTTGGGGGGAAGGTTTTGTTTTTTTCCAGGGGAATACTATTCCTATGAGGAATAAATATCAGTAAAAGAAACAAAATCCATATTTAATGATTCAATTTAATTTAATTTTCACAGATTTGCCTTTATTATTCCGAACGTTTTTCTTTGTGAAAGGAAGTTCTCTTTGTTAATGAGACCAATACAACTCGTCCCATTATACCAGCTCTAGCCTAATAAATCAAATGTTTGCACATTTCCTCTTCAGGTTTTTCCAAATAGAATTTTTTATCATAGCGATAAAACATAGTGTGGAGTAGGTGTCATACCTGGGTACTTTTAGAATCAGAAATGAATGGGGAGGCCTGTCTGTAATTCCACACTTCAGGGAAGGCTAATTGGATATGTCCTGAAGGCAGGGACAATGAGAGGTACCTTCTCCCACTCATGCTTGAGTGCAGTTCTCAATAATGCTACCATGTTAATTTGTTATTTAAATGCTTCCTCCAGTAATTTTTATCAGGCTTCATTCATGCATCTCTAAATACTGGAAAATAGCAAGGTTGCTAATGTTGCTGGAAAGATAGTGTCATGAGCCTAGCTTTAAAATTTTGATAATAAAAGACCAATATTTTAGGAAATACAGAGTGGTGGTGTGATTTTTGCAGGCAGGAGGACAAGCTAGGCATTATCATCAAGTCGTGAATTCTTGCACTTCAGCAGTTTGACCTTCACAATGCATGAAAACTGCTTTGTCTAGACAGAGCTTGGTGATGTAGAGACATGTTTGCACTGTGAGACCTGTGCTTTAACAAACAAGTTTGTTTGCTGCATCTTCTCAATTTCTGCCTGCATCCCATGACTTCAGTTTTGCTTCCTTACAAATAAAGAAGTGTAAACATTTCAGGGATGCATTTTGCCTTTCAATTAGTCAGAAAACCCACTAAAGCTCTATTACCATCGTATAAATTTTAATTATGAATCTAAAGGAAATCAGGAGAATGTCCAGAAGAGGACTGATGCTGGCAGAGGAGAAGGAGAGTGTCAAACACGGAGTTGGCATGTGCAGCTTGGGATGCAGCTGAGCACCCCAAGAATGGTCGGGAAGCTCGACCTTGATGACAGTGAGTTGAATCCCTGAGTGAAGGAGGACCATGGTGGGTCAGCGTTTCTTCAGAGAACTTGTGTAAGGAAGAAATTTACAGCAGGATTTTGAAGGGTCACTTGGCTTGAACTGGCCTGGCCAGCCAGTAGGAAATCACCCTACTTTTGTAGCCATCCCTACCATAAATTACACAGCTGCTATCGGAGCACCTTCTACTGAGGGAAAGCAGCATCTCCCCTGCCTCCCTAACCCACCGTGTTCACTCATGGTTTTGTAGGAATGCATGACTGATATTGTTTGCTTGAAGAAGAGATCAAAGTGATAGAGTTTGTAAACTACAAACTATTGTGGATACATTTATTGTTCCATAGAATATTTTTTCACAGTGCATGTAGGCAACAACCTGTGGTTTTCTGTGCTTAGAAACAACAACTGTGAAGGCTTCTACTGTGACAATAATGCCATTTAATCACAAAAGGCCTTATTCTGCACTGTCTCTTTGTTGAAGCCCAGGAAGCCCTTTCTCTGGAGTCTCTTTGAGTCATCACAGTTGAATCCTGCCACCATAAAGTATGTAACATCTTTACCCCAACACATCTGAAGCAAGACAGTGTTCTAATAAACAATTATCTTTACCTTCAAATAACCACCTCCTGCTTGAAAAATATTTTCCTAATAATAACCCAAATTATACAGGCAAATAAAGTATGTTTTTAAGAAAATAATTTCTATGATAAGTAAAAGGGGACATGTTGTTAGCAAATTGTACATGATGCTTCACAAGATGCTCCAGTGTGGGATAGGCTACATTGAACAGGTAGAGCTTTCATTGTGATAATGAGGCAGTGCTTTGTTAGAAAGTATAGGAAATATCTATAGTGAACGCCCCAAAAATATCCAGTATAGTATGAATATTTGCGGAAGCCTCGATATCACCTATAAAGGCCTCCTTTCTTGAAATCAGTTGTATTGTTTACATTTCATGAAGATTTATTGGCCAATATGGGCTATATTACTTTAGTTGCCCTAAGTCAAATGTGCAAACTTTGGCAATGGTCACAAAGACAGATAAAAGTATAGTTCATGGGAGCACAGAGGAATTGTATTTCCTCTTTAGAGATTTCCTTGTTGAATCATGCAGAAACTATTGATTATATTTCAAAGGCAGGGTTTTTTTTAAATACATGCCAGTGACTTCATCTGTCTAGAGCAGTCTGAACTTCAAACAGATTTGGGAAATACAGTAGATAAAAGGAATTTATGAGAAATAAATTATGCCGCAAAAATAGCAGAAGTCTTTACCCAAAATAAGGGTCTTTTAATGGAAAGAATGGAAAGAATAACCTTTTCCCTCCTTATTGATAATGGGGAAGTACAGAAGAAAACATATGTATCTTAGTAAATAATTTAAATTAGAGGGTTATGATAATAATTTTCAAATTATGCTTCAGAATCTGTCCATTTTTCCTTCTTGTTATAAAAATATATTTCCTTTCTTATTTGATTTTGTGTTGGCAATGTTTGCTAATTTATATTTTTCTATCCTTATAATGGTCATATCTTCAAAAGTTGATGTGCACCTCCCTTACTTTCTCTGATGATGTTAAGAGAAAGACATGAAGAACCTTGAGGATGGATCTTGTGCGGTGTTCATTGTTTGTGGTTAGAGAAAACTCCTGCAGCACAACCCACGGAACCAAGAGCTCGACCGCATGGAGGATATCCTGGGCAGCTGTGTACCCTGCACTGAGTGATGCAGAACAGGAAGCAGAAAACATGGTCCAAGGTCACAGCCTTCTCACTGATCCCCTGGGGAAGGAGGGAGATGCAAACAGCCTCAGATATTCTTTCTGTGAGGTCTGATACTTGTGCCTGAACCTGGCTTCAGAGGGAGGTGGGGGTGCCAGAGCCCAGGTGTGGAAACTTTGAAAAGTAGTGGCAGGAGCAGCCCTTCCCACACACACAAGTGCAAGCATGTGATGTATTTCTCTGGCAGAAAAGTAGGTGCTTCCAGTACTCCTGAAAGAGTTGGCATTAAAAGAATTTTAAAGTCTTAGTAAAGATTGCTTAGTGCCAATAAAATTGTTGAGGTTCTTTGTTTCCATCACTCTTTAATAAGGTTAAAATTAAAAGGATTTCTATTAATTAATAAATGAATTAAGTATACTGAAAAGGCCACAGGATTTAAATTAAACATAATTTAGTTAATTTTGAGGTGGGAGTTTTCTGTAAAAGTATGGTAGTGTGGGGATGAAGACTTCATCTTTCGGAACGACATGAAAACAGTTAATTTCTCGAGCTTGCTGTAAGGGAGAATGTCTATCAACTATGCTGTTCCAAATTAATGGTTTTATATTACTAAAAGTCTATTTTTCAGGGCTATTCATTCCAGGGAATTGTTTCTTCAACTTTCTGGCAGGCTGCCTGTTTGGGTGGAAGAAGGGGTAGAAGGCATGGCACAAAGGAAAAACACTCGCTCTGTGCAGGTGAGATTTGCCAGAGATTTTCCGCCTTTCAGCCATGTCCTAGATTTCCTACTTTATCCTCTGAACACTCAGGCAGAGTGAGAGGCAGTAGGAGAACGCTAGCAGTGACATTCTACTGGATCCACACTGACCTGATGTGTCCATTCTGCTAGCTCTCCCTATGGGTTTGACATGGTTGACTTATGATTTCTTGCTTATGACTTGTTTGTCCACCTAGGCTCCTTATTGAGGAAGGTTTCCTTTCAAGTGACATCACCATCCATGAAAGTACCTTTAAATCTGCTTTTAGTAAAATAGGTGCTGAGGGAAACTGACAGGTAAAATTGCCATGTTATTGAAAAAAATCCAGATATGTGTATTTTTAGTGAGAGGCAGTACTTCAGGTGCCTTTTTACTGACAGGATTAAAATGTGACATTTGTCCCTTGCCTTTTTCACACTGGTTCAGGTGGTTTGCAATGCCATCAAAAAAATATTTAAAAGGTGGTAGTCTTGTCTTCCAGTACTGTTTGCAGGTGCGTGCTAAACTAATACAAATGAGTAAATCTCGTGCATATTTGTCCAACGCCTCTACCAGATATTATCAAACTACTTCAGGGAAAATGCAAGTATAAAAAAGTCCCATAACTTCCCTATGGCAGGAAGGCAGGAATCTTTCTCTCTAGGATCACTTGATTATATGTAATGAGTCCAGGATGCCTTCTGGCACCCCAGAAGTACAGAGGTGTGTGCTCCACCTCAGTGAAGCATACGAGAATGCTGCCACAAGGCTCAGCCTTGCCCCACAAACCCAGAATCACTAAGAGAGCTTTAGGATCCAAAAGTTATTTACTGAAAGTCAGCCTAGCCCTCTGGCCAAAGAGCAAGATGAGAGGCCAAACTCCGAAAGGGGACTTTGTAAGTCTTGCTTTGGTCCACCAGGTCTGGAAGCAGTTCTGGGCAGCATACACTTCAGAGTTTTACCTTTGATTTCCTACCTTGGGCATTTCAAGTTGTTTAATTTAACGTTCTGCTGGAAACACTTAAAAAGCAGTGAATCTCCAGCCTTCACTCTGATCCAGGCAAAGTTTTTGATTTTTATTCTCTTTGTTCAACTGTTCTTGTCCTCAAGGTTGCAGTCAACTTTTTTGTGAGAGAACTGTTATTGCCTAAATGAGAACCTATCCCTCTGCATTAAGTGGGTGTAATGTAGGATGTTAGAAGTTGTGACCCTTTATAATAGATTTTCTTCCATTTGCTTCACTGAAACTTCAAGGACAGCATTTTGAGTTTTCCTTCATGTTTTTACCTCAGAGGTTGTCATGTTAGGATTATGAAACTAGAAAAGCTCTAGTAAGATCAAAAAAGCTGGCAAATAAGTACATTAAGTACATAAAATCCTCCCATTCAACATATATATATTTTATATGAGCACAGCATCACTGAATTATAGTACAAAATCAATGTAATATACACTGCCTACATAATTTTTTTCTCCTTGCTTCTTCTTATTCCCTCCTAGTAAAAATAAAATAAAATAAAATATAAAATAATTCTTAATAAATTTCTCAATAAATGTACTTATCACATCTTTCTTATCAAATCAGTCTGACATTTTTCCCTTTCGAGCCTGCCATGACACTAAATTGATGTGTAAAGATTTTAAAAGCCTCAAAACCCAACTTATTTTACACATTTCTTAATGGTATAATGTAAAATTGGCTTTTAAAAATTGAGACACTCTTATCACATGCTTTAATTCTGTATCTTTAAGGGCTGCAATGTTTCATCTTTTAATCTGTCATAGTGACTGCTTCACTCATTGGTTGCTATGTCTCTTGATGAAAATATATATTCACTGTAACCATGAAAATTGAACATTCATCCTCCTGCCTGAGGATATGTTTATTTTGAAACTAGAACTACACTGTGCTTCATTCATGCAATATTTACATGGAGCTAATTATGGATGCTGTGAAATTTGCAGCTCCAATAACAATATTGGCTATTATACCTACAGTTTGATAATTTCTTGATTTCCTTGTAAAAAAGTCCTCTTCTGCATTCGAAAAGTTACACTTAATATGGCCTAAAGAAATCCGGTGTTAATGAGTGTAATGAATCTAATAAGAAATCCGTAGATATGGGTTTTTTCATGAGGAAGGATTAGAAGTTCTGAAAAGTAACCATCAACAACCTTTGTCACTCTTTCATTTCAAGAAATTGTATGAGAAACAGAGATGACTTTCAAAGCCTTAGAGCTTGTGCGGCTTGATAAGATGTTGTAAATGGCAGAAGTCATAATTTCCAGCAGATGCAGCCAGACCACATCACATCATTTTAGCATTTGCTTAAGAATGAGTAAGTGCAATTATGTGGCAGGCCTCGAGTGAGGAATCAGGGATACAGGCAACTCTTTTGGGCTATACAGTACTACTCCTGCTGGTGTATGTGAAACCATCAGAACCATTCACAGAAATGAAACTCGCTCTGTGTGCAGAGCTGCATTCAGAAACAAACAAGTTATTGACCATGTTTTTTAAATCCTGGCATAATACAGTAACTATAGCTATTGAGGAGTGTAGTTTTGTTTAAATGATGGCTCCCAAATCTCTCCAGGGACATTTCCTCATGAAAGCACATTGTAGCAAACACATCTAGAAGCCACAAAGCTTTGATTGTCTAAGTAATTACAGTACCCTCATCAAACTGGAAACATTTCTTTTATCATCATAACAAGAAACACTCTAAAACACAGAACTGCATTTGTATTGCATTAGGAAGTGCAAGGGGTTGAAATCTCCCATACTTTGCTTAGGATTTTTCATAGTATTTACCAGAGTGATTTTTCAGTCTACAGTCTTCTACATACATTTACAGACTTACCCCAAGTGAGTAAAAACACATAATGGTCATAAAATGTCTATTATCCTGTGAAAGGAAATACAGTACACAACAATTTCTCTTCAATCACAGTGACAAAATGTATAGTCTCCTGGTGATACTCAATATTACCATGATGACAACTGTTACAGAGTAATATTTTCTTCACCTCCATTTCTTTTTAAGGATGAGGCAGAAATAGTTTGGTTAGTTTCTTGGTTTACTGCTTTGATTTTTTTTTTTTTTGTACTTGTGTTAATAATTAAGCAGGTGTGTTCAGAATTCTTTGAGATAAAACTAATTTAAAGAAGTTAATTTAGCTTTTAGCCGTCTAGCTTGCTGTTTATTTTTGACTTTTGCAAGGGTAAGCCCTCCAGTAAAGAGCCAGTCTGTGTGAAATTTCTGTCTATAGCAGTGAGGTTTCTGTCAAATGATATTTTTACCTTGTGCGACATAAACTGGGGAGGAGCAAGGACCAAGACCAAAAGTCATAAGACAGGTGTTCCCCTTTTGTGGAGAAGTTGATTATGCCCTGGCTTAGTACTCTCCGGGTCTCTTCAGAGAGTCATGAGGCAAACACCGTAAAGACAGTGTTGAGCCTTCTCTAAAAATCTCTTAGTACGTGCTATCAGCCTTGGAGTAAAGTTTCATGAGGAACAGATCCCTGACACTACTCACTTTTCGACTTAGAATTAAGTCATGCTGCAAGCAACCTATTTTCTTCTTCAACACTGCTTATCTGGGTCTGTGCCTGTCAACTGAGCAAATTTTTTTCAACTCATCTGATTCACATAAGCCAACATTAGGACAAGTCTAGTCTCATTTTCATGGAATAAAAGGTTATGATTTTCATTACAACATTAGAAGTATAACTCAAAAGGACACCCCAAAATGTACATCCTGTTCTGTTTCTCACCTGAGGAAGAATTTAGGTAACCAAATGAGTGTTTAATTTTCCTGACCTAAATTAGTTTGACTATTCAGAAAAACAATTATTGTCAGGACAACTCACCTGCCAGTCTTGTTCTAGATATGAGTCAAGGACTCTTTTAGGCTCTTTCCTGATACAACCTTTTTTTTCCCCCAAACCAACAAATACTGTGCTTTTGTTTAGCCTTGGGATGCATGTTAAAACTAGTCTGGGTGCCAATGACTGATCTTCTGAAAGGGACAGTGCTACGGCACGTAAATTGTCCACAAACTGGCTATTGAACTCTTTCATTTGATTTTTTTTCTCACAAGCTGATTTCCATTTTGACATTTTCATAAATCATAGGAACCATTATCTTTCTGATAGTCTTACAATGTATGTAATGTAGATTTTTTATTCACAAAGATCACAAATAGCGTATTACTAATAAAGCTGTCTAAACTGGCATTTACAATCTCTTGAGTCCCACTCTTCTTGGACAGGTTTGAATTTGGGTTATGGTGACGTTGAAAGTCATGAGAAGAATCTGGAACCGGATTTGGCTTCTTAGGGGAAGGCTCTCTGCAGACAGAAGTTCTCTGTAATATCCTATCACTTTTAAAACAAACGGTGATAGGATATTACAGAGAGCTTGCTATGGCTTGATAGACCTGGAATGTTTCCAATCAGCCATCAGCCGTGAAGTTTGTCATCATGTAGATCTCCACGAGCAGTTGCTGTAGACACAATTGGATCTGAAAGAGCGGGAAACAGTCAGCTGGCCAGATAGAGGTAAAAGAGAATGGATTTTGTGTTAGAAGTTCAGTAAGACTTCACTACCTGAACAGAATTAGCAGTCTAATACCAGATGGTCTTATAATAGCTGAGGAAATTACAGTTCAGGAGAGAGGTATCCACTTGCTTTTCCCCTCCAACATTTCTATTTGTCCAGCTACAGCTGACTTTCTACAGACAGGCATGTTACTAATCATGCCTGTTGGAGAGAGGCACACAAAGCAGTGTGGTCCTCAGAGATTTGCCTCACCTTTGTGTTCTCTGGTTGTGGCATCATTAAAAGCCCTAATACAGTCTCCCTGAATTTGGGGCACTACTTAGATATAGCCTTTCACTATAGTCTTCCTCACTGAAGAGGAAATCAGAAGAGAGAAACACAAAAATAATCCACATCCAGTGCAGGATTTTCCTTTGGGAATGTCTCAAGTAATTGTGTGTTATATGTGTCTCTCCAGCCCATTACAGGCATTCACTCAGCTGCTTGTGTCTGAATTTGTCAGGTTTCTAATGCAATATATAAATCTGTTCCTGCTTGACTCCAAAACCACAGCTGGTTTTGATCAGACTCGTATAAAAAGGAAATTTCAATTAGCAGTGATCCAAACATATTCTGGAGGTATATTTTTACGGCTGCTTGACGAATAGCACTCTTTGTTCGTAAGGGTGCATGAGACTCTCAGATGAAAGGCAGCCAGAACTGTGAGTCATCACCACAAGCGCAGTACTTTGTTGCAGAGGTCACGTTCTGCCAAAACCAGAGGAATTAGCTAGCCAGATTGAATTAGTGGTTGAAACACATTAATTTATGCTACATAAATGTTATTGTGGCCCTGTGGGCAAATACTTAGGTCATATGGTTTATGAACTATTTGCACCAAGAGGGCTTTCCAGCTGTAAATCAACTTCGAAGTGCAGTTTTGCAAAGCGTTCATGGCTCTGCACTGTGCTCCCCGCCGTCCGCACTGATTCCGTCTCCTGGCACACTGATTGCTCGCCATTCTGCACGTGCTTTACAGGATTTCCTGCAAAAGGAGCGCAGCAGCAGCCAGAGCAGAGACTAGGCTGGGTCTGGTCGAGAAGCTGAGCCATGGCCAGTCACTGATGACGCTTGTGGGCAGCTGTGGGTCTGCGGCTCCAGGCGTCTGGCAGCAGGCAGGGCTGCTGGACTTGGTGCAGCTGTGTGGTAAATGGAAACCTTGGTATCTCAAGCACACATACAACTCAGCCCTTGACAAGGCTGTTTCTCTTCTAGGGGAGAAGGGGAATTAGATACACTTTTGGACACATTATTTCAGAGTGAGAAAAAGTAGAAGTGTTTTCTCGCTTCAAATGGTAACTGAGGACACATGCCAAGAAAGAATTATGCATAAAGATAGTGTTTTAACTTGTTTTTATGTGTTTGGATATGTCTCTGCCAAAAATCTGACAGAGCCTCATTGTTGCAGCTTTTTCATCATGAAGCCACTGACTGCACCCAGCAAACATTTCATAAATAATGAAGTAATTGGGGGCATTTAGTGTTGTCTGATCGTGTCAGCAGTTGCATGTAACACACTCTACTTTCCAGCAAGGCAGGTAAATGCTACAGCAGTGTGAGAAGGGAGGCAGTGTTGGCCTCCAGAGGAGAACGGTGTTTTTAAACAAACATATTTTACTCAGACCACGAATTCCATCCTTTTCTTTTTTTTTTTTTTCCTTTTTTTTTTTTTCTGGTTATGCCTGCCTTTGCACAAAGGAGTGTTTGTTTTACTATTCATTTCTGTTCAGCTCAGCAAGCAGATTCACTCCCTTGCACCACTGCTACTGTGATGCTGAATCACACTGCACATACATCTTCCCCCACAGAGTGCCACAACACGTCTCCTCTTGTTTTTAAATGTAATACAGCCAGCACCTTTACTGGGTATCTCCAATGCTGCTGTTCTCAAGGACACAACAACCCCGTTTCAGATTCCAGACTGCAACCGCTTTTACTCAGACTCCGTGGTTTCTGGGCTTGTTGATTTAGGAATCTTGGACATTAATCATCTGGTGTAAATGACGTTTTTCTTTATGCTGAATATTTCAGCAGGATCACAAAAAGAATGTTTTTTTAGCATTAAATATTCATAAAATCATGGTAAAATAGTTAAGGGGATGTGAAATAGATGAAGATTTGAAAGCATAAATATTTAATATTTTAATAGCTTTTCATATGAATTTTTTTTCATGAACCTAGTGCTGTTACCATACATCTGTATTTGAATAGAGAAACTATTATTCTTTTAAGTGTTTTCTATTATAAATGAAAATGTTTACTCTACTTAATAGCAATTTTGTTTTGCTTAGCTTATGGAAAAGAAAAAATATTGAGGTCTGAGAACTGCAAGCCCTGCTTATTTGAGTGATCTCCATTCACCCTGCTGCTGAAACACTCCTGTATTGACTGCTTTTAGTGCAAGATCCCATTTACGATTACAGGATTGCAAAACAGCTATTAAAACTCCCAGAGTTTAATTTTTCTGCATAAATACCTTTTTCTAGAAAGTAAATAAATGATCCTCCGAAGTGAGATTGATTTTCAGCAATGATGAATCCATATGTTTCCCATTAAACCTGTCTTCCGAAAGCTCGTGACAGGAAGAAAAATCTTTATCAGTGACTAAAGAAATTCTTGTGAGACTTACGTGAGTTTTTCTTTTCTTTTTTTCTTTCAAATGCATCTCACTTCTCTGTGTGAAACCAAAACTTCTGCATGTAGCATGGGGTGGCAATGGTTATGTGTCTCCTAAGAAATTGTTTCATCAGCAGAAACGGTAGACTAAATGTTTGCTATGTTTCATTAATTGGGTTAAGGAAGTAGTGATATTTATGACAATTATTTGGGAAGCTGTGTAAAGAGATAGCCAGGCAAACCTCTATAATCCATTTATACCTCACAGAAGCCAAAGGGTTGAACAAGCCTATTAAACAAGCTATACGCCTGTCAGTTTGGAGGAGCTGTTAAATCATGAATCTCTGTACAGTACCTGAGGCAAGTCTGTTAAGAAAGATGTTTTGTAGCAGATTTCTGTTCTATTAAGGATGGACATAAAGTAGAATTATTTAAAATGTGTCAATAACTCAAGGCAAAAATGCTTAATGCAAGAAGCCACATCTTCTTTACTTGTAGTCAAGCATACCCAGTGGTAACTAGTAGGTGGAGTGCTACTCATGGGATCAAAACCCATTTTTTGGATAGTTTATGTGGCAGGTTTTTAGCAAAAATATCCCCCCATGGTTTGTTATTGTGGAGTCTCTCTGGACTCCAGATTTCAGCTCTAAAAGTGGAAATAATAATTATTTTCTGTCAGCTTTTCCTACGAGAGGAGCTGAAAATTTGGCTCCCTTTTCAGCTGGTTGAATCTATAGAGTGGAGACATTTTCACATTTTGTTATTGGAAGGGAATGTGCAGTTCTTCACCTCATCTGGGCATAGATGCTTCTGGGTGTGGTCTATGCAATGCAATGCGCTGGCCAGAGTGGGTGGTGACGGCAATTTGAAATGGAGTTTCATGAATTCTGATGCCTTGCTTCATGCTCCCTCTCACTAACGATGTCACAGTGCTCTCAGCCCCATCCTCAGCCCCAAACCGTGCGCAGCTGAGTAGACTCGATGCAAGCCCTGATCTGTTTCCGATGGCACATTCATGGATTTATGAACAAACAGCGTTAATTCAGCCCAAGTTCTCCTCTTTCAGCTACATTGCATCCACAGCAGACATTTCTCCAAAGCCATGCTGTTGAGCAGGGCTATGCACTGCTTCTGCTTGGGACTGGCAGGTGTGCACCACAGAGAGCATGCAATGTGGGCCAGGCCTGGACAGTGCCTTCTGAACAGCAAACACAGACAGAGGAGGAAAAAACATACATATATAATTCAACAGATAGGTTTTACTGATTATCTCCAGGGGATGAAACCAGCTAGCCTGACTTTATGTTCCCATTTTCAGAATCGATGTTTTCCACCTTCTGGCTGTAACACGTCCCATGGCACTCTCTTCAGTTGTATTTGCTCTGTGGTCTTCCTGATGCTTTTCATGGATAGTGCTTGAATGGGGAGAGAAAAACAGGCCAAGGCTAAAAAAGAGTGGGAAAAAAAGGTAGGAGGCCTGCGCTCATGGTTATACCTGAATTGTCCAGATACACAGCAGAAGCTTTAATTAAATGCTCTATATTTAATGATTTCTTGGCAGTTATGATTGATTTATTATGTGTTACATCTGATCTTAATTTATGCATTGCATTTATACTACTGTTTTATTTTTGTCACTTATGTGCTGCATATTAGTCATGAGTTCTTGTGGTTTGCAGTTTTTAAGTTACATTGTGCAAAACACTCACTCTACAACTTGAAACCAGGTGTTTCAATACGAAAGCAAATCACTCCAAGATTTACAGAAACCACTGGTTTAGCAACCCATAGAGTTTGTCAAAATGTATTTGTATTCAGAATTTTTTTCTAAAAATGATGATGTCTCTATGCAATGGATTTTCAGATCGGCATGTTTACAATTCGTAATATAGCTAGTCTTATAATTCTCTATCATATCAATTAATTGTGTTTATGTTTTTTAATACACTTGCCCTGAATCCTATGCCAATAATTTCAACTCAAAACAAAATCAAAAGTGCTAATAATCTTAATTGTATAATGTATTCACTTTGATCCTGCATTTTAGCCTAGTGGAAGGGGGTTTAAGATGCGTGCTAATTCACAGGGAAAAAAAATAGTTCCTAGGATAACCATTAAGTTTAAAGAGAATATGAAGCACAGCGTGGTTGTGATGTAAGGTATCTAAGATGTTAAGTGTCAGGACTTCTGTTTCTGCTTGAGAGATCAATGCACTTGTTAGCTCAAAATGCTAGTAAATTATAATTGAGACCACTTAATAAAAAAATCGTCTCAGCCACGGAAGCATTGAAGTGAGTATTCTGAACCATAATAAATTTCAGTATATTCATTGTGTCAAGCACACTGACAAGGTCACCAAATGCAAAGGAGATGTTGCAAACATTTTTAGTATGTTCATCACGTCAAAGTGGTGAAAATGTCCGTGATATCTCAGGAGGGAATTAGGTGATATCTGGAAATTCAGAAAAACATTTTAATACCTTAATTATCATGCATCTTTTTGGTGGTAATAGTAAATGTGGAATTTCTCCTTTTGCAAATGTGTGTTTATATGTTTGTGCTTTCTGGAGGTCATTGGTGTGCTTCAATCACAAGTGATATGCTTAACATTATACAAACTACCCTTGATTTTCTGAGGGAAACAGAGTAGAATCTGATCTTGTTTACATAAACTTAATAATAATGATATCAGTATTAAGCTGATTTCAATGTTTCCATTGATTTCTTTTGGGGTCCATGTCCAGTTCCTGTTGGTAAAAGAGGACTTTTTGTCTGTCCATCTTATAAAATGGATGTTTTCATTTTCTTCTGTTTGTTTTGGAGGGATTTTTTTCTTTGGAGGTTCGTATTGTTATTTCTGATTTTTTTTTTTACTACTTTCTCTTTCTTTTAAAACAAGTGCTCATCTTTATCTTGCCAACCACAAGAAAGGAAGATGCAACCTGGGCTGCATCAAAAGCTATGTAGCCAGCAGGGAGGGAGAGGGGATTCTGCCCCTCTACTGGTGAGACCCACCTGGAACACTGCATCCAGCTGGGTCCCAGCAGAGGAAGGACAGGAATCTGTTGGAATGAGTCCAGACAATGGACACCAAAATGATAAGAGGGATGGAGTGCCTCTCTTATAAGGAAAGGCTAGAGAGCTGGGGCTGTTCAGCCTGGAAAAGAGAAGGCTCTGGGGAGACCTTATAGCATCCTTTTAGCACCTAGAGGGAGCCTATGAGAAAGCTGGAGAGGGTCTTTTTACAAGGGCATGTAGTGAGAGAATGAGGGGCAGAGGCTTTAAGCTGAAAGTATTAGATAGGATATCAGGAAATAGTTATTTCCTGTGTGGGTGATGACACATTGGAATGAGATGCCCAAAGAAGCTGGGGCTGTCCCACACCTGAAAGTGTTCGAGGACAGACAGGGCATTGAACAGCCTGGTCTAGCAGAATGTGTACCTCCCCACTGCAAGGGGTTGGAATGATACGATCTTTAAGATCCTTTCTAACTCAAGCTATTCTTTGACTCTATTATTCTGTGATCTTTAGGCCTGCACTTTTGCAGGATGCAATATTCAGTGGCGAGACGGGCTTGAGGCCCTCCTACACACTAAGTCGCCTTCTTGCTCTTGCCACGTGCCACCAGTGTGCACCCTTGCTGCCTCACCAGTAGTTCTGGATGACCATTGCTGTGACTTTGAATGGACAGCTGATACAAACACTTTTAAATACATATTTTACTCATTTGTTTTTCAAAAGATAATTTCTTCAGTACAATTCTGCCTGGCACAGCCAGTGGGAGCATGCTGTAACAAGAGGGTGGTATGCAGAGCTAGTAGAGGCTAGCCTCTGCTAGCAGAGGCTATTTTGTGAAAATAGCCCTAATTTCTACTAAAATTTTATAAGAAGCAATGTATGAGTGGCTAATAGCTGTTTTTTCCTTTTTTTAATAAAAAACCCCCAAACTAATAGATATGAAACTTGGTATCAGGTAAATTTTGGGTGCAGGTAATTCAACAGAAATGTAATTGTAACCTTCACTGTTAGGGACACCAGATAGTCTTAAAATATGGGTCATTTTTTAGCTATGTGTAGAATCTTGGAGGTTAAGATGGTAGAGGTATTAAGTCTCTATTCTCGGGGCTCAGGTGCTGACACTGCTATGGAGAAAATGGTTAGCCTCTGATTGTTTTTCTTAGTATGGATTTCTGATGAGTTTGGATACTTTGAGTGAGAGAAAAGGAAGTGAAAAAAATGTTTCAAGTCTCAGGCATCTTAGATCCCCAGGATCCCAGCTGGTGGATCTTAGGCCTACATTTTTGTGGTAGGGTGACTATTTGGCTGCCAGATATCCAGCAAGTTCTTCTCCGCAGGACAGAAGGAGCAAATATGATGAGAGAGATTGTGGGTCAAGATAAGGGCAGGGAGTGATCACTCACCAGTTACCTCCAATGGCAAAAAAGACTCGGCTTGGGGAAATGTACATAATTTATTTTGAATTTATAATAGAGCAAGATACTGAGAGATAAGAAAACCTAAAACTGCGTTACCCCCAACCCACCCTTCTTCCCAGGCGCAAATTCACTCCTGATTGTTCTGCCTACCGTAGCAGCGCGGGGGAATGCAGAATGGGGGTTTCAGGAGTTTTTTCCACTTCCTAGATATTATCACAGAAGCACTACCAGTGTCATCGAGGGACTCAGCTTTGGCTAGCAGCACATCTTGGAACCCGCTCTGCTGAACATGAGGGAAGCTTTCGATGTCTTGCCATGGAAGACACTTCTGCAGGCCCACCTCCCTCCCCTGCCAAATTTTGCTACATAAGCCCAAGACAATGAGATAAAGGAGTAAACACATATTCTGTTATTTATTGTGCACACTGCTTCAAGCAGAAAGGGTCAGTCCCTGTCCTTAAAAGCTAACACAAAGTACACAGCAACATAATAAAAAGAGATAAAAACACTGCAGAGGTAAGGAAGACTGGAGCTTTGAATTGTTACCTCCATTTTGTGTAGTTTGGAGGGTTTGGTTTGATTTGGTTTGGTTTGGTTTGGTTTGGTTTGGTTTGGTTTGGTTTGGTTTGGTTTGGTTTGTTTATTTAAGTAGGTGTAATCAAATTGAAGCCTACCAGAGAAACTGGAACAAATGGTATCAGCTTTAAAAGACTTAGGAACTGTGATGTATAGATTTGAATCTCTGAATCCTAATTTACAGAAATCCATTCGGACAAAACAGTGTTGAGTATTACAGGTTACTTTTCTTTTCTGGTTAGAATATATCTTTATCTATGTTTCAGTTATCAAAGACATCAGTAGATAGCAACCATCTTTTGTATTGTCAGTGAAAGTGTTTTGAGATCTCTTTTTTATGATGAGTGAATGAGACACTTGGAAAATGCAGGATTACAAAGGTAAGCACTGGAAAATGTGCTTAGCTAGAAGGAAATATCATGAGCTGGGAAGAAAGGAAAGCGCTGGGAAGAAAGGAAAGCACTGGGAAGAAATCAGTTGGCACTGAGGTATTTGGCTTTGTTACTTCTTCCAAAAACAACAGTAACTCAGGCATTGAATACTAGGTTGAAATCCAATTTGTATGTGTGAGAATAAAGGACAGTATAACATATTTAGCAACTTTTATTCTTATTCCTTCCTCAAAGGTTCCCTGGTTTTGAAAATATGCCAATTCAGATGTGTAGCCTCTTGACCTAGCTGGTTGCTTTCATGAATCATTAGATAAAGGCTGGGAAAAGAGAATTAAAGTAAATTGCAGCTAAGTCCTGGTCGTATAGACTGGAAATGATTATAATTTTTTAACTTCATGAAGTTCGTCTAATGCAGATAGTTTACAACAGTTCTACAAAGAAAACTGCAACTTCTTACCGTCCCCTCTTCTTTCAGAGGTTCTAGGTTCTCAGTGAATTTGACTATTGTCAGGATAATAGCTGCTTGAGAGGTTTTGCAAACAGTCTTAACTGCAAATGCAATGAATAAAATTAAAGAGAGCTCTCCCTGCTTATAACTCAATTATTCCTCAACTACTTCCTAGTTTTGCCTTAAATTGCTGCACTGTCAACTATCTCTGAATTTTGGAAATTTGACAAGATTGCATGAAACTTAAGTTCATGACTCTTTTTTGGTAAAATGTTGTGCAGTTACTTTGCTGAGATAGAGTTCCCCACGTATTGACAACAACTTCTTTTTCTGCCTCCCATGCACAAATGGCAAGTGTTATATTTAGCTGTGCCAAAATAAAAAGTAAAAAAGCATGGGAAAGAGGGAGCTTTCATTTTTACTTAATTGCTGGCTTATTCCAGTGGAGTTGACTCAAGCTAAATTATTGGAGGATCTCCTTTTTATTTCTTTCCATATGTTATTTGTTGACACATCAAGTTTATCTCAATTAGGGAAAATGGGTTTCTGTGTTCATCTTTAAACCATTTCAGCATTAGCTTTAAAACTGACAAATTACTTCTATATTGAAATGGAGTCAAGGGTAGTATGTAATAGGGCACATGATTTATATTGATCTGATGAACTGTGGTATTTAATTTGCAAAATGTTTGTGTGGCCTTTTCAATGCAAATATTTTCTAGGTGTAATCTGATTTTGCATATAAGTAAGGTTCTTCTGTAGTACCACAATCCAATTTATGTAATTTCCAAATGTTTTAAAGTTTTTAAAAGTCTTTTAAAATGTTTTAAAGTTGTAAGGAAAAAAGTTTAATTTCCCTTTTTTTAATCATCATATTTCATCCTTTCTATGAAATCACCGATCTAGTATCAAGAATAGATAAAATGCATACGGGGAAGATCTTACACAAGCCTAAGAAGATCTTCAAATAAGCAAGAATTGTAAACACAAATTCCTATGTCTTTCTGGGGCATTTATCTGCATGGGTCTTCTGTGGTAACACCAGTACCTTCTGTTTTCAACTTAATTTTTAAGACAGAACATGTCACAGTTTTGCTTTAGAGGACCACTAACATGTGCAGAATTGTTTCAGCACTGCAAACCCATTTTTGACATGCTGGAAGGATTCTGTGTTAATCGCCTTTTTTAAAGGAGAAAGAAAAGCAAACATGTTGTTTCCTGAGAATAGGTGAAAATTAAATTACTGGACACAAACTCAGGATTACATTGTAATCAGGTAAAAATCAGTTTATTTTCATCTGACACTTTCAAGTAATGTAATTTGATACTGTAAACCTGACCAGTTTTAAACAAGAAAGAAAATCAGCATTTAATAAGCAGACTTGGAGCAGATGTAGAAAGGTACTAAGTGTATTTATTTTACTATACTTCATAAAGTAGCTGGATCCGTCAGATATGTTCAAATTGTATCTGTACTGTATGTCTTATCTATAGGCATATTTAAGGACAGATAAATCAGCAAATTGCTTAGTTTATTGATCTGATCTAAAACTCTGTGGACTAGACTTCTCTATTCCTATTCACAGTGTGAAGTGTATTTTCACACTTCTGGAGAATTATATTTTCTGTGCAGTCTTGTATTTTGGCAGTCCTTGTTTGAGAAGAGGAGAAGCTTATATGTATTATTCGTGTTTATGTATACGCAGTGTTAAGTGAGCAATTCTGAATACGTCTGTCGAAGTCATAGTGCACCTGAAAAAAAGCAGGGCTGAACATAAGTCATGACCCTGCTGTTGACACGATTTATCCTCACTTTCTCTTCTTTCCTCCCTTGCTTTTCCAAAGAAATGGGGTTTGGATCTGTACAATTAGATGACAGCACTTGTTCCATGCTGCCGCTTTCAGGGGCATGAAGTCTCTCTGCACCTCTGCTTCCACTCTCAGGTACTCAGGGTCTCTCTGCAGTTTCTTCTACGGCCATGCTTTGAGCGGCTGGCTCTGCGTGCTCACTCCTGCTCTTTTGTGTGCTTTGTGATACGGGAGGCTTGCCTCTCCGCAGGTGTTCTCCCAGTGAGTGATGAAACACATTACTGCAATGATGCAATTCTCTGTAATTATGATGTAGCAAACAGCTGGTATTAGAAGAGCTTCCAAGGGTCATTCTTGGGGGAAAAAAAAGCCATCTTACAAAAAGAAAAAAGGAAAACACTAATAAAATGCTAATGCTTGACTGTAAGCTTCTGCAAATTGCTAGAATTGTCCCCCAATGCCTCTTTGTGCTTCTGCATCATGGGTGTAACTATGGTGACACTTTCTTTCTTAGTAATATTAGTCTAGTGCTCCCTAAACTCTGAGCAGAATATTAAATCAGATCTGATTAAATTGGGTTCCCTTGATAGAGCAGAAGATTGCTCAAACCTTTCTAATTTGTGACCTATGATTGTACTCAGTTAAATGTGGTATTAAGGTCAAGGTCTAACATAAAGTCACAGAGTACACCACAAATTCATTACTACATTTTAATTCATGTAGTGACACATCTAAGTACATGCTTCTTTACCTTTGACCCTCAGTTGTAAAGGAAATCCATCTGTTCTTACTAGGTTATGCAAACCCCTGGAGACTAGATTGCCAGGACTGTTAAGGATAAAGAAGGTCACGTTAAGGAGACATCTGTATAAATACTCTGTCATTAATATTCTCCTTCGTAATGAATGTCAGTAAAAAAATGAGGACCACAATCAACAATGTCTCATGACGACTTTCAGAGCAGAGGACACATTGAGGGGTATTTATAACGTCCATTCCACTTTGGTGTTTTGCGTGGGTACAATTAAGTGGACCAAATAAGGCATCTAAATTTCCCCCACAGTTAATAGCGACAGGTACCATCAAGGCAGTGATTCACCACCCGTTAGGTGCTGAGGAGGCAATACAAACACTGTCTTTGTTCTGGAAAACAATGTGTGTCAGCAAGATGGAATGGACACTGAGCAGCAAGAGAAAAACTGAAGGAGAAAAGAAAGTACTAAATTATAGTGACAATTAGAAGGTATTTTATGACAAGAAGTCCTGTCCACATTCTTTTTATGTATACCACATTTATCTGGCTTATTCTATATATGAGTATTTTCAAAGGTTAAAAAAGAAGCGTTTATGCTTTCTTTGCAGTAGCTATTCAGCCGGTACAAATGTTATGTATTTGGTCGTATCTTGTTCTTTAGCGCTGTCAACCGCCTGTCAATCTTCATATTTGCAAAAAAGAAAATACACCAGCCACCCCACTGTGCTGAATGTGACAGCATTGTAATGTCAGGGGACCAAGAGACAGGTGATGGTTTATGATAGAAATAAATCTTTTATGAGAGCAAACTTGGGAGGATTGCATGCTTTTGTAGGGGATATAGCGCTGCACAGCTATCACTGGCAATATTCTCAAATGCATCAGTTTTATAAGGCAAGGTTTCTGTTGTGTCTAATCAGGTATTGAGTCACTGGGGCGAAAAAGGAGAAGGTATATGCTCTTTGTATCTACATAATATGTAATATATATGTGTGTATAGGTATGATCATGCCTTCATAGATATTTGAAAAGAATTAGACTCATTTAACGATCCTGAAACTGACTTGCACTTTTACAGCACAACTCTGATTGCTACACAGCCGGCAATAGTTCTTCTGCATATTGCATTCTGAAACAGGACAAGGTGCTTTCTGGCAAAAGACTTTAATTTGAACGGGAGTTAAATTGTACTTTTTGATATACAGTGGGATATTTGGGGTTCTTTTAATATGTTGCCCGTAACTAGGTAACAGAATAATTTCAAATTTCTTTTTCTGAATATGTTTGAAAGAGTGCTATCCGCCCAGAAAGCCACACATCCTACAGCCAGGTAAAATCATTCGAAGGACTTTATTAAGAGATTTAATTTTCAATGTTACGTTATTCCACAATAAAAATAATTGTTAAGAATTGGACAAAGCTCACAAAACTTTGGGGAAAAAGCCTGGATGTGTGTGAAAATTTCTGCTCTGGAAAGCCACAATGTCGTAACAAACCTAATAAATAGAGTTGCAATTCTAGTCTCCCCTCAGCTTTTTATCTAAATATTGTATAGCACTTAAGTCTTTCATTTTCTCGACTGACTGCACATGAAATAATGATCACAAACCCCACCCAGTTTTGTTCTCTTTAAAATAGGAATCATGTAAGTTAAAATGTGTGCTCAAGGCTGTCAATTCCACAAATGTACAGCCTTAATAAGAAAAAACCAAAATTTCTTTTTCATCTCCTCCAAAGTTTTATGCAGTTGTATGCTACGCTCCTCTCTTCTCCTTATACTGATGATATTTTTCTTGCTTCGTATTGCAGTTGCTTATTCGACCAGCACAACTGCTCTGTGCTATAGCTGGTTAGGCCTTTGCTTTGGCAAGGGTCAGTACACAGTCATGCAACCCAACGGGCAGACCACGGGTGGCAGTGTCTTTGTTAGCAGGGTAATCACATGACAGGCAAATTGTTTATCTTGATGGCTGCTATAGGGTACAGCAGTGGGTTTTGAGGTCCACACACTGAAGCCTGGATGAAGAGCTGTGATGGGGAGGGAAAATACCTGTGTTTAGTTTTATAGTGGAAAAAAAAGCCAATTCTACCTCTTGTGTAAAGCTCCGTGACAAACATCCTGCAGAAATGCCTCACAATTCTGTCCAGCTGCAGAAGGACAGTGGTTAGGGTGCTTCAATGAACCAAAAGACAAGACTGCCTTGCATGTGACATCTGTTTTAGTCTCATGGCACTAAGTTGGAGCACAGGTAAAAGAAGAATACACTGACTGGCAGATACATGGGAAGGATCCCAGTCTAGCTTGGTCATGGTTGAACTTAGTGTCCAGTGAATTCCATCTACTAGTCCTGGAAAGTAAAACATATTACTTCCCTCTTTTGCCAGATAATCCCCACTAGTAAAACTATAGGCTCTGCAGGCGTCAGCTTGGGGGTGTTTCTTTTGTGAAGTGGCTGAGTTGTGTTTCCTGCCTATCGTGTTAGAGCTAAAACCTCAAATTTTGTCTTTTTGCACAAGCGCATGTTTTCACAGACCTCTTTCTGCCTCATTTTTAAATAAAAGGTATGATTATTAATTAAAAGAGTCAGAGGAAGGAGCGGGAAGAAGGGGATTTCTCAACCCAAACAAATTCCCTCATTCACATATTTTTACCACTCTGTTTATTTGCATGTGGTTTTTCACGCTTTTTTAAAAACCCTCTGAATCCCATCTGGCAAGCAGCACAAAGTGGCTCTTCCCAAAACTCCCACTCTAGGAATGCTGTGTGATGCCAAAGCACAGGATGTGTTAATGTGAAGGCCAGATCTAGCCTGCTCTGCTGTCAGTTCATCCCCTGCCAAGCCTTGCTCTCCACAGCACAGACACAGGCAGTGGACAAAAGTCAACAGACACAGCTCAGATCAGCAGGCAAAGGTTTGAGAGCTATCCAAATGCTCATCCAAGTGACCAGGCATTTGAACAGATCCACAGCAGTGCCCATGAACCTGCTCCAACAGCTCACTGTAAGGTTTGTAGGTTTCAGAGCTTTCACTTTCAACAATTTCCCTTCCTTCTTCCCTTTTGCTAGAACTACTGCCTACTTCTGTTTGTTCACCTGCGCAGCCTGGGGTCTCTTCTGCCCCACCAGCGAGAGGCTGACCTCTCCCTGTGTGGCTCAGCTGTGCTGTGGCAAAACCAGGGAGTTGGGCTTCCCATTCTCTTGGCATTGGAGCTTCTCCCTACATTTTTGCAGGCTGTGTGAACTTGAACAACTAATACATTCCTCTGGCATCTAGCAGTGCTGTAGCCTGTTGGTGTTTTCATACAAGCCTGAGAATTTGCTATGAGATCCCGTACAGGGAACGGCTGAAGAACAGATCTAATTTTTTCTAGGTTAATGGATTGGCATATTTTTTTTTACCATAAACAAGCCCTGTCCAGCCTGTTGGACAGGCAGAAGGTCTGCCACTATCAGGATTTTAAACAGAATAATCTGAGCCTTAATATGTAAGGCTGTAAGATAAAGTCTGCATCACTACATCTAAGACTGCGTAATAATTTTTTTCCTACATTGAAACACAAGTCTGTCTAAATGACCACCTTTCATCTGAGTTGCTTCAGACTGAGCGACAGAAGAGGATAAACTAGGGAAACAGTTAAATTGCTGTTTACTCACGGATTTATTGGTGAAAATAATCTGCATTTCTCTCAATATTTTAAGAAGTGGAGAAAATTACTGTGAATCTCACTACAGTTAAGAAGAGTTTTAAAATAGCTGTGTGTTTTTTATTGATTTTGTAAATATCTATTTATATTTATATGCTTATGTAGATACCAATTTTATCAAAAAGTGATGTATGCAGGTCACTCATCTATTTTATCCATTTTCCTTTCTGGAAATTAAACTAAAAAGGAGGCTAAGAACCAGAATCCAAAATCCTAAATGTAACTAGCTAATTGCAATTTCACAAGCAAAATGAGAGCCAAAACGATTTCACTGAAAAGTAGTAAGTCTTAATTTGTAATACTAATTTTTTATTTGGTAATATGGAAACAAATTGTGCAGAAGTCTTTCAGCTGTACATTCCAGAGGGTCTGCACATTTAGAAACTACAATAAAAAGACAGGAACATTTCTCTTGGTAGTAAACCTGTAGAAAATTAGTTATTCAAAGGCTGGGAAATTGAATGACCCTTTCTGGAGAATAATATATAGTACAATCTCAAAAAGATTTGTACAGACTGAAAAAGGACTTAAAAACACAGTCTTATTAAGAAATACAGGTTCCTTGGATATACATGTGTATAAAACTCCGTAAAACCTCTTGTAGAAAGTAATATTTACATTTTTAATATTTTAATTTTTTTATTATTTAAATATTTTTCTCTTTTCACTCAATATTGTACTTTTGAGAAGACAATTTTGGTCTGAAAGGTGGTGGCGGAAATCTCTTTTTGTTTTCCCTTTGGCCTTCAGTTCTTCTCCACTCCATGCTCAATCACTCAGATTGCCATACTAGTTTGTTGCTCCTCCTGAAAAACTTCATCCCATCTCCAGGCTGTTTTCAGAAGTCAAGGAACACTGAAGAACAAGGACGATCTGTCCAAATGACCTATCCTTTAATTGTGCCCCCTGCTTATACAAATTAGCACAGCTGTAGTGTCCCTAAAAATGAGTCAATTCTAATCATATTAGAGCACTCTCCTTTAAACCTACAGAATACATTAGTGTGCAAATTATTATAAGCTTAGCGCAGCTGAGATTTTCTTACTAGAAAAATCTGCCAAAGATTGTCCAGATTTTCTTTCTTAAAATAAGAAACATGGATAGAAACCAATATAGTCTACAGACTAGATGGAAACCATGCCAGTCCATTTAACTGTGCTTTATATGTGAAGAATAAAATTTTTAGGAGGAAGGGACGATATGCAGTGTGTGTAAGTAGATGCATTGGAAAAGTGAATAAATATTGTGTTAGTTAGAAACACATATGAAAACAAAAGGGAGGAGGGCTCCATGAAAAGGAAAACAGTTAAGTGATTGAGTCATCCATGTGGTTTGCTACACCTCTTTTTTAAATTCATCTGTCTTTACATTATTGGCAAAACCTATTGAAAACGAAATATTTCAGGGCAGAATACGTTGTTGAATGATTTGGAGAGAGTTGGGGTGTGAAACATGCCTGAATGAGTGAGGAGTATGACGCTGAACAGGCTGGATAAAGTACAAGGAAATGACAGAGGGAAGCAAAGCACAGAAAAGCTACAAAAATTGAGGGTGTCCATTTTGAAGGCAAAATTTAGATATGTAAATTAAAAGTAGGGAGCGAAAATGTTGGTGAGACTTGTAGGTAGGATAGGCATCGACAGAAAGATAATGAAACACTTACTGTCTTTTTTGGGGTATCCTAGATCCACCCTTGGGCTATAAAAAATGTCAGACTGAGAGAAAAAGACTTTTTTTGTCAATATATTTTAAGAGATTAAGGAATAGATTTAAGAAGATACATGTGGTCAATGAAATAAAAAATGAAAGGCAAAGTGTGAACTGAGAGCACAGGATGACATTAAAGCACAGAATGAGAAACACTGTTTATTCTTAGATGTTTTGGGAGGCATGTGGGGTTGAAATTAGGAATGAGCATTCAAATGGAGGCTTACAGATGAAGAGAGAAAGACAGGAATAATTAGGACAAAAGAGATTGCATGAGCCTTTGGCACCTTTTACAACTATTAATAAACTACTAAGCCATTACTGATTTTCCCAAGCTTCAGTGAGCTTTGGGTCAGGTATTCTGTGAAAAGAGCAGAGAGTCAGACAAGAGTCCAAGGAATGGTCAGAAGAGCGGCTGCTCTCCTTTATCAGGAAAGATCAGGACCATGAAGACAGCAATGTTGGTTGATGACTTGTGGGGTTGAAATTATCGTGAATGGGATGGGTGAGAGACGAAAATTAGGAGCTGTGAGTGGATTGGAGGACCTACAACATCCTCCATGCAGACTGCTGAAGGAGACCGCACCATTATCTGCCTAGTAAAAAGAAGACAAAGCTGAATATAAAAGGTTCTGCACACAATAACAAACATCAATCATTCTAAAAGCCAAAATTATGAAAAAAAAGGCTCCTGGGAGGTTTGAAGTTCTCTTCCTACTTTCTACAGATGTCTCTGAAACAGGAAAATGGTCTGTGTTGGTTTAGCATTATGCACTGCCCACTTTTTCTATTTTTTTTCTCAACTTTCAAGTTTGAACTTCCCTGGATATTTTCCCCCCTTTACACAGATTGCCTTTAGCAGATTTCAAATGCTATAACTTAAATATTTAAGTTAAAAAGCACTTGCAGTAGTTCTCACTTGTCACAATGGGGTTTATATATTTTCACACAATCCAAACTGCCTATGTAGATGAAAGCCAAGAGTGGATACAGAGCACTGGAATAGAACTTCACACCTCATCTACTTTCAAAATGTTGATTTCTTCACAGGAGTAGAAAGAAAAGTACTTTGCCATTTCTGTCTCTAAAATCCACATGCTAAAAAAGTAGGCTATCTATACCACAAAGAAGAAAACACTTATTAAAATTCATTATAAAGTGCACTAGCTACAAAAGAAGCCTTAATGGCCAAAATCACTGATCTTCCAGATGCCTGGCAGTTATTGTTACCTACGTCTTCGGAGATGTTAAAACCTTCATTCACACCTTCATAAAACAAACATTGAATTTCTTAAAGTACTTTTACAGGTGTAATAGCAATGAATGTCTGATCAAGAATAAAAACTAAGGGAAAATCCTTGTTTACCATGTTTAAAATATTCAGGAAAATGAGAAAGACCATCATACTTTCTGGCAATTCTTTTTGGTGAGGACCAAACAGGCTCTACCACGAGACATGATAGACAGTCTTGAGGGTTCTACCAGTAGACAATGTGGCCAGTGACTGGGAAAACTTCATCTGTAGCTGCTGTCATGGTCAAATTAAAGTGGAAAATTTTCATGCTGACCAGCAAAATATCACATATTGAGAAAAGAATGAAAATTATTTGTCGACTAACTAAAAAAGATTTAAATGAAAGCTCCATATATATCTTTGAATGAATAATTTCGAAATCGTGTATATTAGTTTCTCTTTAGAAATTGTATATTGAAGATTTGGACACAGCCATATATGTCTATAAGGTGAGACACCATTGTAAAAAGTTGAAAGTGAAGAGATTTTTCTGATCTGTAAAATTAACACATAAAGAATAGTTTAAATACTGCATTTAGAGAACAATTTAATTCTTACTACTGAGGATAAAGTGGAAAGAATTTTGGGGTTAATTTGTCACTTACATATTACCTACTTTTGTAATTGTGCAATGTTTCTCCACGCTCTTCAAGTTGATATTTCCTTCTTAGAGTCTATCACTGAAATTGCATCTATTTGACGATTGACAAACAGAAGAAAGTAATTGAGACCAAACAGGAGAAACAATGCACTGCGGCGTATGCAGTTCCCAGATCTGTAAAGTTATCACCAAAATCCAAGAATATCTAGCAAGATAAACATTATTAATATTAATGTTAGGTATTGAATATGTCCTGGCTTCAGAATTTTACTCTGAGCATTCTTGTTTTCCTTCTAGTATTCCTAATGATGATTTTGTCATGTATGCAAATGGTATCTTATGTTGTGTAGAACATTCAGCTCGAGTATCTTTTCTTCCACACTGAATCATGACTGCTTTGTCTTGCTTCACTTCTAAAGCATACATTTATTTTTAATCTTTTTATTTAAAAGTCATGACTGTCCTCCCTCTTGCTAGCTGTTCATTTTATGTGCTTTGCTCTGACATGAGGCTTCAGAGATTATTTTTTGTCCTTGCATTCCTGAGACAGTGGAATTTGCCAGGGTCTGATAAACATGCATCTCAGGAAAACACTAGAAAGGGAGAGCTGGGTCAGCAGGGTAATCTCAGCTGCCAGCACATTTAACATACCACAGAGAAGTAAGAGTCGACAGCATTGGAATGGGAAGAGCAACACGGACCTTCAGCTGAGATTTCCCATCTCTCATCTGTACCTCTAATATTATATCAGGGAGTTGCTTGCACTTAGATATATTTCCTACAACTGTCTACACCTGACCCTGTGTCACAGATGATGTGATCCTGGCATTATTCTATCTCCTCTGAGAACTGTGGTATACTTTCGAGTGACTAAAGTGCTTTAGGATCTAATGCTACCTGAAGCTGGATGAGGCTGGATTCAAATAGGGCTGTGTACATACCCCCAGTGAGGGAAGAATTGGAGGTTTTCTATTAATGTGTGTCTGGATATCTCCACTGCTACACAGCTCCTGAAAATTTTATATGCAGACTGCCCATTGCACTTCGTCTGTTTAAAAACTTAACTAAGAGACAAACTGTTTCCAACTAAAGGGTAATAAAAACGAATGACACCTGACTGGGAGGAGGGACTGATATACCACAGGGCTCTGCCGTCCAAGCAACCTTAACATGCTCAGAGGAGGGGCCAACAGGAACCTCGTGAAGTTTAAAAAGGCTAAGTGCAAAGTCCAGCACCCGGAGAGGAGAAACCCTAGGAACTAGAATATGTAGGGGGACATCCAGCTGAAAAGCAGCTTCGCAGAAAATAGCCCAGGGGGTCCTGGTGGCCACCAGGTTAAACATCAGACAGCAGAGAAGACCTGTTGCAAAAGTGAAAGGTATCCTGGAGTGCAGTCAGAGGAGCATTGACAGCAGGTTGAGTGAGGTGATCCTGTTCCTCTGCTCAGCCCTGGTGAGGCCCACCTGGAATACTGCATCCGCTTCTGGGCTCCTCAGTATGAGATGTGGAGCTTCTGGAGAGAGCCAAGTGAAGGGCCACCAAGGTGATGAAAGGACAGAAGCATCTTTCCTAGGAGGAAAGGCTAGGAGTTCTGTGAATGTTCAACCTGAGAAAAGAAGGTTCAGGGGCATCTCATCAATGTATTTACCTACTTGAAGGGAGGCTGCTGAGAGAACAGAAACAGGCTCTTCCCAGTGGTGTCCAGTGACAGAACCAGAGACAATGGGCACAAACTGAAACACAGGAGACTTCAGCTGAACATCAACACCTAACCACTGTGAAGACGACTGAGCAGTGGCACAGGCTTCCTGGTGAAATGGGGAAGGTGGAATTTTCATCCTTGGCAATATTCAGCAGCTGTCTGGGAACAATCTTGGGCACGCAGCTCTAGGTGACCCATTTGAGCATGAGAATTAGACCTCTAGAGGTCCCTCCCAAACTCAGAATTTCTGTAACTTTGTGATTCTGCAACTCTGTGATTCTGTGATTCTGCGAGTGTGAATTTCCTGCATTTATTCCAAAATCAATGGCTCAGAGAGATCTTAGTACTGTCATTGAACTATTATGAGCAGAATTAATTTCCTGTGTTCTCTGAGAAATCATATTCCTATAACTTTAGCACTAATCTTCCCACCAGAGTGCCCTGGTGCTGTAGGATCACCTATGAAAGGTTTAACTGTGTTCACAAGTGTGTCTTTTATCACCATTACATTGCACCAGTTCCATGAGATTCTTTCACAGGATGTTATAGCACATTTTTCTTAACGCCTGCTACCTTTACTTTCTAACATTCTAAAATTCCTTTCTCTCACTCCCTCTTAATTTGTTTTCACTTCATTTAAATTAGATTCACAAGGGTAGAGATATTTTTTGCTGCATTTACATTAGCAAAAGTAATATATAGTGTTTATTTTCTTTTTATTATTTTGAATAACTGCTCACGTACTACTTCATCCTAATGCTGTTGTCAGTGGGGTTGGGAAACAGCAAGATTTTTTGTGGTCCATCTTTCAAGTATTTAAAACTGTGCAGACTAAAGATGTCTCTTTCTTGGCAGTTAATAGACCTAAAGAGAGGTTTCCTGGGTCGTCTACTGTCCAGAGTCAGCTTCTTTGAACTGTTTGTCCATGCTGGACGATGATTATAGGTTACAGTGCCATCTGTAAAATTAAAAGAATAATCTTTTACTGTTCCTCGTGGTAACTTTGCAAAGCTTTCAGGATTTTGTAGGAAGGGAGGAACACCCATTAGGCTTCTTTACTAGGCTCCTCTTCAGAAAGGGGCATTTCTTCGTGATCCTCAAATTTTCAAGTTTTCAGATATCCAGTGCAGTTCACACTACTTCTCCAACACAGGACGTAGGAATCACAGATAATGCATTAATGTATGCCCTAATTTCTTGTACAGAAAGGACAAGGATGCAAGAAACTACAAGCTTTGCGCACAACTACCATCACTTCATCAGTAAAAAGAGTAGAATCAAAAATATTGGGCCACAACCATCAGTGTTCTCTCAGCGGAATGACCTGACAGGACAAGCCTCCTGCTCCGTTTTTTTTATTTATTTCTTTTCTTTTTATTAGAGACAAAGGAGTTTTATTTTCTTTGACTCATCCAAACATTATTCATACTTCAGCATAGGAAGAACATCCATATTCTATTTTCCTGGTACATAATTTACATTGTTCTATGTGATGGTGTTACTGAAGACTATTATAACACACGCACAGAGGACAACAGTCTCATAGTTGTGGACTTCTCCTTAGCTTTGGCGTTTCTTGACATTTGAGTAGTTCACTACGTAAATTTAATACTGCATGAACACAGGTTTTTTGGCATTTAATTTCTTGAAGTTTTTTCTTTTATTTCAGGAAAAAGATATACAAGAGAGGGAGAAAATCATAAGAGATACATAAGATATATGTGGACTTTGAAGCTTTTCAATTTGCAAATAATGTCATTCGTTTCTTAATTTCATTTTCAAGGTAGGTGTCAGAGCAGTCCATGAACTCTGTGACTCTTGCTCAACACTGCCAGAAGAAAACAATCTAGAACCTTTTAAACAAAAACAAGAAACCTCTTGCATCTCCACTCTTTAATTAATTTATTAAAATATCAGCCATGTTAAAAGTACCATCTCATCCAGCATTAGCCTATTTACTGCTAGATAGATTTGTGGTAATGCATTAGCCTGTTTACTGCTAGATAGATTTGTGGTAATGCTGTTTCAGTCAAACAATGGTCATTACTGTTCACTATTGTTAGATTTGACTGGTGTGTTGGGAGATAGCATCTTCTATGCAATACATTCAAATACAATATTTTAAGGCCTTTCTTTCCAAACATGCCTAATATACAAAGTATCTTAGAACTGCCACTACTCCAATATAGAGGGCAAAAATCAACTGCCTCAAAAATTTAACAGAAAGGACAAAATGTTTACCAGGTGCAGGTAGATTGCTGCTCTTGCACCACCTGTTCCATAAATTGCATATGGTGTTAGGGGATAGGTATAAAGCTCTGTTGTGGAATATGTTGTGGAAAAATTCACAATAAATATTCTAAAGTTGTCCTCAAGGCACAAAGTGAATAAAACTAAGGGTAAATTCATGTTTTGGCAGGAAGTGAACTCCCAATAGAGAGTAAAGGTTTCAAATGTCAGCGAGCCATCCTCATGAATACCTGCTACGTTTATGAAGAAGGGATAATGTGTAGACAGTGTCTTTCAGACCACCCATCACTTCTGCTTTTCCTCTGCTTCCTCAGCCTCAGCCAAAGCTGTGCACACTGGGCTCAGAGCAAGGAAGCAAAACCTGGGACAGGAGGAAATCAGTTCTCCCTGTACAGCTTGCTTTGTTCTTCCAAGCACAAGGCAACAAATACCTATTTAATCCTTTACATGTTTGCAAAGCATTACATTCAGGAAAGCTTTCATAAATAATACCTCCCCAATGAGTAATTATAAATGCTATTACACAAATGTGAGGAGCTAAATCTGTTTTCCAAGGTTACAGAGACAGCATGTTTCTCTAACGTGAGTGCTTTGCTCCAAATCTGATGGATACTTTATGTCCTATAGAGAAAACAGTAATGATATGTGATTTCATGCAACAGACACTAAACAAGCAAGGCCTAGTTGACATGTTCTCTGCTCATGTAACTTCAGAGCAACTGCAGGAAAGAGCTGGTGAAAGAAAGACACGTACATCATGCACATTTCTGGCGAAACAAAAATTCACAGAGGGTCTAACCAAACAATAGCACATTTGCAACTCTGCAACAATAGCTTTGGTTCCTCTTATATTTTCTTAGGCAAAGACATCACATTAAGTTCTGCACTTTATTTCCTTAGGAAAAGTTTTGGCTTTTTTGTTTTGTTTTGTTATGGTTTTTTATTTGGTTGGTTGGTTGGTTGGTTGGCTGGGTTTTCTGTTGTTTGTTTTGCAGTGGGTTTGGTTTGGATTTTTATTCAATCAAACTAATACATTTCATTGTCATAAATCTCAAAAAACGAAAAGGATTTTTTTTTAACTAGCCCACGTGCTCACTTTTGGGATGAGACCAAACATGGAAAGTTGCCACCCTAGAAATGAGTGATCTGTTTTGAGTGTGTGAGTTTTACAGCCATACAAGTGCTCTGCTGTGTGTACATGCCTATATTTCAAAGCATTGTATGTTTTATATAACGACTCATCAATATCATCATGCCAACAAATGGCATATTTTGTGTATTTATGTTCATTAAGTGGTAAGTCCAAGAGTGATTTAACTGTTGCTTCTAGGCCCGATTTTGTGCAGTACACATTGGAGAGGCAGAGTGACTCAGTGCTCTGGTTGCCTGTCTCTGCGTGCAAACACCAGTCAGCTTTGCTGCCTTTCGCTTACAGCACTTTTCAATAAGTGCTAAAGAATTGCTTTAGGAGCTGGGGAAAGCTGACAGATCCCCTGTGAGATTAAGCGAACACACTTGCCAGAACAGAAAAGAAAATTTGCTTGTTCAAGGCACGCATGCTTTGTCTTGCTGCTGTCAGAAGAGATGTTCTATAGGTGTTAGCTATAGAAATGGACTGTTGTTTAAATAACTGCTTTTATATACTTAGTAAGTTGTAAGTAAAGAGTAACCAGATTAAGTTCTGATCCATTTCTTTTTCAGGGCACTTAAACCCACCAACACAAAACTCTCCTAAGCTCCAAGACCTCCGAGACCTAAATGAAATATGTTGACATTTCTGTAGTGAGTTGTGGAAGGTGGGTGACAGTTTAAATCCTAATGCCCCGTATGTGAGAATTTAGACCTAACATTTTCTTCCTTACAGTCTGGCTTTGTCTTAAAGATTTATTCAGAAATATTCATTCCATTCTGGTGGTGTTATTCAGTCCTACTGTTGGCTTACTTGTCAAGGACAGGGATGTATAAAATAATAATAGTACTAACAAAAACATTGTGGACTGACATGCCAATCTTTCTCACAGGTACAGTTCTATCACCTTTTCTGTCTGTAGATTCATTGGACGTGTAAATGCATTGAAACAAACTTCAGCTAAAGAAGGATTTCTCTTGTGCATGCACCTTAGTTTTCTGCTCTGGCAATGGAAACAATTCTGCCTGAATTAATATCCACATGGAGTCAACGTTTGAATTAGAATAATTTAAAGCAATGAACTTATAAGCAAACTTGAAAAAAAAAAATTCTTTCTTTGTAGAAATTCTTCATTAAACACTATTGCTTGGAAGCTGTTACCCAGGATGCATTAATAAGAAAGGAGAACACAGAAAAGCCTGTAAAGAATGCTTATGATATTGATGCAATGTTTATTGTAACTCTTTGCCTCTTGCTCCTTGCTTTTCAACTACATACTTGCTGAAGGAGAGTCTCCTGGAGGAGATTGTGTACTCTTGGCACTTTCAACTACTAATTTGACATCCCTTCCTACTAAAGTCTAACGTATTAATTAAATTAGTACTGAAATTTCCAGCAACATTTCCATGGTTCTGAATGGAAGGATGAAAAGAGTTCATTGAGGTTGTTATTTCTCAAGCTTCAACAAAAGTAAGATCTGTGTCATCTTGTGAACTGGAAGCAGGCATCCAAAGTTGTTTAAATCTGGGGCTTGTCCATAGGCCCCAAGCAGACTATGGTAAATCCATTAAATATGAACCAACCCCTTTCGTAAAAAGTAATTTTATGCAAGCTAAACCATAAGAGTTCTGAAATAGCCAAGAATGATTTGATGTGCTGTACCTGTTTGTTGATTCACGAGTCTGAGATTAGGCATATCACAGGCGGGTTGTTGGTGAGGTTGTTCATTATGTTTATGATGTCTTTTGGGGGCATCATGGATGATTAGGAGGTATGATGTAGACGGGCAAAGGTTATGTGCAAGCAGTGAAAAATCTGATCTGTTCTGCATGGTCATGGAACGCAAAACAAATACATTTAAATTCCTCCATTCGCCTTTGTATAGCAAAGACCAAATGCAGCTCTATACAGGGAGGTAGAGTGAGCAAATCACTGTGCAAGGAGGCAGCTAATTGCTGAACTTGATTGCAACTGCTAATCAGAGTCACAGGGAAAAAAAGTGTTGGGAATTAATTAGGCAAGGACCTTCAGAACAGCAGCAGGAAGCCTCCAAGTGACCTTTATTTACAGTCAGTTAAACAGAAGTGTGACTAAAAATGCCAAGGAGCAAATCAGATTATTAATATTGATTGCTTAAAGAAAATGAATAATTTAGGAGCAGTTAGAATAAATATGCAGTGACAGAGATGAAAGAGCACAATGTACTGCCTTTCCAACATTCATCTATCATGCAGCAGTGCCCCTTCACACAGAAATGGAGAATTTCCACCATCACAAAGCATAATTAGTTTCATGACCCAGCATGATTGCTGTATTGCTGCTACGAGAAGTGTTTCTTTATTATTATTTTCCCAGGGCAGCAAGATGTGGAGGGAGACACAGGTCTGCTCAACTGTAGCTTTGCTCTTGGAAATTTTCACAGAGATCAAATTCAGGTACCATGGGATTAACTGTTAGTTCTTTGTCAAAAAATAGTAGAAAGGTGGTACGTCATTTTTCCAGACCTGCTGCCAGAGTGACCATTTTGAAGAAAGCTTAAAAGCATCTATAAAATCTAGTCCTAAATTCCCTCTCCTGCTTGTCTACACCCCAAGGTTTTTTTCTCAGTGATTTTTAGACTGATTATTTTTAATCTAGCCTCCATTTTCCCTAGTTTTAATCTTATACCCAAATAAGATTGGCCTAATAGATTTCAAGCACATAGGAAAAGATATTTGCTTATTTCTGGTGGGGAGTTGTACAGTGATTTTTTTCTAAATTTGGAAATTTGAATAATAATAATAATGTCATAAAATACAATCATAAAGCTAAAATATTACTACAATACTGAAAATACAGGATAACAAAAAGGTATCTGTATGTATATTCACCTAATCAGTCCCATTTTTAATAATCTTACCTGAAAAGGAAACTGGGTTGCACTACTCCAGTATCTCTTGTCGTATTTTCTCTCATATTATTTTCTCCTTTTTCGCTTTTTTTTTTTCTTTTTTAAGGGAAGCAGACAAAGATATATTTAACCACGAGAAGCAGACCACACAAATATAAGACGAAATTGTTTCCCATCATTTTGCTGCTACTCTGTCCAGTGATTTTCAGAACTGAAATTGGGCAGAGAGAGACGACTGTGGAAATTTTCTTTTTCCTTTGAGAAAAAAAGAGTGTTACAGAAAAAGTTTTCAAAAGATGGTGCTTAGGTTAATTGGGCAATATGATGGCTGTATTTCCACCTCAACTGTTAATGGTCTCAAAGCTGGTGGCACACTGCCTGTTATGGTGCCTTCCCAACAGGGGAATTCTCTGTTGGCTGCATTTTGCTGCATTGTATTCATATAAAGTAACATAAGGGTCTGATGATAGCATCCATCTGATGACTGTGGCTCACATATGACTTTCATGATCATATGTGCCCTTGTCCAGAGGCAATACATAAATGGCACAAACAAAACAGGTCAGCACATGTTTTATATGAGTAATGTATCCATGGAACACAGATCCATTGGGCAAAATTGTACTTCAGGCAACATTTTGGATGAATCATAGGGAAAACGGAATATTTAGAGCACAATCCTGCTCCTTTTCCCCAACAATTGGCTGTCAAAGGCTGCCAAATGTGAACAAACATCACAATCTGTGCAGAAAGGAAACCTATGCTGGTTTTCCATAAGCTTATATACCTTCAGTCCTGTGTAAGCATTGCTTTCTTATGCAGGTTTGGCTTGTTAAATTTGGCAGGTGTACCATGCGGTAAGGGAAGTAGGAGTACATTGAAATATGTGGTGTTAGGAGCTATAAATATTTTAGTTTTCATTTTCCCTGCCGCCATAAAAATAATTACTTATAGATGAAACAATGAGTTGGGGCCTCAGATAATTGTTTTTATTTCAGATGACTTTTACTATTTGCATTCAAGTGACTGCTCTGAGTCTCCAAAAATTACAAAAACTGATTCATTTTCTTGCTTTGGATATATCCCAGTGAAATTGAGTGATGATACCAGCAGATTAATAACGCAAGTTAAGAAGCAATGAACAAGGAAGTCATGGTTTCAGTATGAATATAAATATATTCCAGCTTTGTAAGACCTTACTCATGTGAGTTAGGCCCATTGGTTTCAATGAAACTATTCAGATGAACAGCTACTCACATTTTGAACATTAATATGACAACAGACTATATCATGATGCATTCACAGCCTGGTGGAAGAATGAAGTGCTGAAATCCAGCTCATCTACGTAGCTGTAATTAAGCCCCTTAGCATGGAAGATACTCTCCATCAACAAACCAGTATTCTTCTTTATTTTCCTGTGGACCATAGAAACATTCACAACATATGATGAACAGACAAGGATAACTCTAATGCATGAATAACATTAAATCTGGCACCCAGAGCTTGTCTTTGCATACGAAACCGGACTTGTTTAAATGCAATTTTTAAATGAATGTTAGTGTAATATTTTAGCTCATATAACAAAATGAATTTTAGTTCATATGTGAACTTTAGCTTATAAAGTAAATTACATCCTCATCTTAAGAATAAACTATATCTGGCAAATGGATGCTATTGTAAAATGGGTTGCTTTAAGGCATACATAGCCTGGCTTATACCCACCAGATTCATGCCATCTTTGTGATCCTCCTAGTTTCTTGATGTCCATCAACCACAGAAAAATGTGGACAGAAAGAGAGCAGATTAGATGAGTCTCACTTTTATCTCAGGCACGCAAAGATGCTTGGTGACCTCTCATTCTTTCAAAACCACCTCATTATAAAATCCACTGTGAAGTCTGGAAAAAAAAATTGACAGCTCCAGCTCAGGAATGGTGCAGGACAAGGATAGCAGGCACCCTGCTGCTCTGGACCGAGTGGCATTGGCAGCATGGTGTGGTAAGCCAGGCATGGCCCTAGCCCATGCGATACGGTACCTGGCTCCTTTTCAGTCAGCGCTGTTCATCCCTCACTTTCATGAATGCTGTAATTACACTGGTTGCCACTTACAAGGCAGCGTTTGCCAAGACCTGTCACTGAGCAGCTTCTGAAGCACCAGAGCTTTGCAGGAAACAACTGCAGTAACTGTTGACAAATTCTGGCTTTTAAATGGCATCCAGAGTAAAGGAAGCCCTCACAGCCTTCCATAACTACAGTAGTGGGAAGTAAACTATTTGTTTTTTCACATACTTTGCTCTACAGCCTTCTCCTAGTGTGTGAAATGTCTGTAACTTGAGAAAAATTCAGGATCTTCTTGGAAGTGCAGACTCTTAATGGCCCTTTTTCCTGAGTAAAACATCACTATTCAGGGGATATTCCCTATTTCTCTCTGCTGACATATTCCTGTGTATTTTAAATCAATCTGTTACAATTTACTTTTTCTTTTTAATATATATAACTGCTCTTCAAAGAAAATGACAGGAAGAAGACACAGGGATTTAATAAAGTACAAGCTAAGAAGCTCAATCACATTATATATCAAATAATACTTTTTTTTATGGAGGTGTGTTAAAATTATTACAGTAGTTGATGGATGGGTTGCTGATGGTTTATAGATGATGTGAGCACTGAATGAGGGCTATTTGCTCTCACATCATGACAAGACTTTTCACACTCCTTCCCAAAAGAGGTTGTTCTACTTTTCATCGTGCTACGCACTTATGCCAAGTTATTAAGCAACACTTGGTACAATTAATGAATATTTAAAAAAAAAAAAAGAAGTCTCAACAATGCAAATATACTTTTTTTTTTTGGTGCAAAAAAATGAGATGACGTCTTCTAACAGAAAAAAATCCCTGTTTAACAGGCCAGTGTGCTGCACTTGGTAATGGAGGGGGCAGAAGCAGACACTGGCTGAAGCAAGTGGCACAGAGAGACTTCTGCCTATGTTCCTGTGCTTGCCATCCTTTAAATGCTGTCAGAGCACTCAGACTACTGTAATTGGAGGGGTGAAAAATAGAAAAAAGGAAGGAGCGAGATGGGTGGGCTAAAAATTAAGAATTTTTACATGAAAGGACTGTCAGTTCCAAAATTATTCTTTCTCTCCATGGCTGTCCCTCCCTCACTGTTTAGCTAATCAAATTGTGAAAGTACTTAGGCAAATGCCAAAATCCCATGATATTTGAAACATGTGTCTTGAAATGAAGCATGTGTTAAAGTGTTTTCTGAAACTGGAATAACAATAATGGAGCTTGGGGAATGTCGGCATGATTCATACAGGAATCTTACTTTAACGTGGTGGAAGGCTGTCATTGCTACAGCCCAGCCAGCTCTCTGCAAAGTTATCTTTCCTCTAAATTTACCTTGGAAGAAGCACTCAGCACTGAGTGCTAAAAAGGTACTGGCAAATGTGGAAACTGATACCAGACACCCTGATATGTGAGCATGCTAATGCTTGAGCAAAAACGTTGATTATTTCAATGGAATTACTCCCTGGAATAATTTCTCATATCTGAATAGTATTTGAAAAATCATATCATGTTTAGAATAATGGCCTAATCCTGAATAATTCTGGGAATCCTTCATCTCATGAAATGTGTGCTATCACACGACATGTAGTGGATCACGGTCTTTGTGAGCCAGATAAATGACAGACAAGCAGAGCAGTACATGCACCCGTCTGTGCGCGAGGCAGCCATAGCCCAGCAGACAATCTAATCTCATCCGTTTCCCAGACCCAGCCAGTATTATTGCAACCCTGACTGATGTCTCACTGTAATAAAGTATCATCCTTAGAATGGTACATGTTTCTGTTTTATCCCTTTGTTTATACACAGATTAAAGCATGTTCACCATTGACTGTAACCTATAATTGAATCAAGGATTCTATCACTGTCACAGAGAGCAGGATTGGCGCTTGAGTGGTTTATGAGCATAAGCAGCACAATCTGAAGATTAAACTTCATCTTTGGTCTTCAGGCTGTGACCATGAATTTTCTGTTGGTTACATATAGAAAGAAAAATAACAGAAAAAATAATTAATGGAAGAGCTGGAGAGGAAAAGAGGTTAGCCAGGGATCAAAGATACTTTCGTTTGGTGTGAAATTTTGTTGCAAACCAGTTAGTTAAAAGAGTGGAAGATTTTTATCGGCCAAATATTTTTCATACCTATATATATAATTTAAAAATCTATTAAAATACTTGGAGGGGAGATCATTGCATCCAAGTGGGTGAAGTAAGCTGCTTTCTTAGTCCTTTAAGCTTCTGAAGTCTCAGCACAATTTTGAATGAGGAAAAAATCATTTTCCTGCTCTTTACATGCAAGTCACAGTTTTCTTATGGGTTCCAAACTACCCGTGGCCTCAAAGCACTACTGCACATCTGCTGCTACATATGTTGCTGCTGAAAGCTAAAACTTGCTGAAATAATAATTTCCAATATTTGAAGAGAATGTGTTTTAGGCACTGCTTGATGCATCTTGTTTCTTCAGGGAGCATGAAGTCACAGCACAAAACAGCAGCAACATCAAAAATTCAGGGTTGATGTGAGCTTTTGTTGTCCCCCCTCTCATCCCCACTCTGGTCTCTGGCAGTGTGAAGGACTACAAAAACTGCTTGCATCATAAACCTTTATTTCAGGGTAAGTGATAGGATTGATGTTTGTACATAATTGTCCATGTTGGATATAAGAGCTGTAAATTTTTAATTTACATGATGAAAAAAGGACAATACAGGGAGCACAGTGTAAAATGTTAAAAGATAAAACAAAGGAAGAAGCAGTTTTACACTATTCCACTGTCATAGGATAAGAGATGCATTAAATATAAGCTAGCAGAATCAATCACACATACAGGTAAGATCAAACAAACCATATAGTAACCCTGAGAGACAGATGTCCTTCCCAATTCTTTCACCCATCAAGATAAATAGCTGCAGTTTGGTTACTCGACTGATGCAAATCAATAAAACTCTATTGAAATCTGCAGCAGTGTTGAGACTTTTTTTCTCCATGAAACTGTTTCTTATGTTTGGCCCACTATAAAGTATTCAATGAAAGAGTAGCTCAATATGTTTTAAATTTGTTGCTGTGCTCCTTTTTCTTCCTTGAACTTCAATACTGGCAGCTATGACAGACAGTGAGAAACGTTCAGAGAAAGAAATGGAGCAAGAAAAATATTGCAGCTCCAAAGAGGAGAAAAAAGGACAAAAGATACTTAAAAAATTGGAGGGGCTAGGGTGAAAATTTTGGTTCTGATGTGTCTGAAGCCTTAATTTGTCACAAAGCTAGGAGTGATACAAAAATATTGGTCGTGTGTCTGGACCTCACCAGAAGTGGGAAACACCTAGCTATTCTTGAGAATTAAACTCTTTGGATTTGATGGCTGACCACAACATTCAGAAACTAACTTTAGTCAGGGATGGTGGAAAATTTCCAGCAGTGCATGATGTATCTAAGTCTGTGGTATTTTTACCACCACTTGTCTTTGGAACTACAGCTGGAATGTGCAATCCACACCCATGCGAAGCCCATGCAAGGACTGTGCAGCACACAAGGGCTGAAAGCATGGGGTCTGAGTGGTGTTGAGGCTGCATGATGCTCCAGTGCACAGAGATGAATTTAATCCGAGGAGAAAAGGGCTATACACTGTATAGTGAGTCTAGTCACAACACGCTATTGAGGAGGACAATAATAAGGACACAGCATCTGGTGGAAGGAGGGACACAATTACTCTTCTTTATTTTCTCTATCGAAGACAGCCGCTCTAATTCTCTTCTGACACCATTTTTAATTTCTTATGCTGTAATTTCCAGTTTTCAGAGAGGCAAACCCAAGGTGTGGCAACATAAATGGAGCCAGCTGTAATTCAGCTCAGTATGAACTCTTGATTGTTTTTGAATATGTAATTGCAGCCGTAGGGATGGTTAAATCAAATTGAAGTAGAAAACCACCATCCAAAGGCAGTGCCTCTTTACACCAACAGAATCTGCACAGAAGAAAGGCTTTTCCATACAGGCTGATGCAGAGCACAGGAACCGTGCTCTGTGCATTTGAACCAGAGCTGGGAAAATGAGCTAACAAATGTTGCTCATGAATATTCATAGACATTTCAAAGGAAGGAATTTATCCATGTTGACATCTCATTTATGTTTGCGTTCTGCCAAAGTGTAATCATGAACAATCCAGTATGCACACAATTTAAACTAAATTTTAAATTAAAACAATGGCATCTATTAAAAACTCAATTCTTTCATTGAAACTATGCTCACATCACCCTTCATGACATATTTAAAAATAAAAAGAGGACAGAGTGAAGATTCTGCACAGGGTATTTTACCGAGACTTCTGACACCTGCAAAACAATCTCATGAGAACAGGGACTTGGAAAGGGCAAGGATTTTGGTTTATTCGTGGACATATTTCCACATTTATCTAAAAATGTGCTATACAGACCAGATACCAGAGAGGTTTAGTTCCCTAAATCTCAGAAATAGTCCAGTTAAATTCCAGGTTATAGATCAGCATAAATAGTTTCATTTTATGTGGATTAATAAGTGTTTCTCTGCTGAAAGCTGTGAACTTGCAATTTTGTGCACAACTGGCTTGCTCTTCTTCATACAAACTTCCTCTGAAGATTTCCAGAATTTGGAAGAACCTTGGCCTGTGCAAGTACTCACACTTGACATTGTATCTAAATACAGTGGAACCATCTTTGTGTCCTTTCCTCCCCAAATAACTCCCAGAGTTCTGAGAATTTTTAGTAAAGCCACAAATGTGGCTTTATTGAGGAGTGTAAAATCAGCCCCTGCCTATCAGCAGCAGACTGACAAAGGATATTATTGTGAATGTGGCTACCTACAGGTTGAACATAATCTCTGCAAAGATTTATTTGCCAGAAGCTTTACTTTAAATCCATACTCTCAGGACTATATAATGTGGCTACTATTTAAAGACACTTCTCTTCTGTGGCCTGCAGCTGCAACATGTACTGCAGTTCATGCTTGCTGTCAGTCAAAGAAATGCTTTCAATTTTTCATGACAAGCTGCAAGTGTCTGCAAGCTTAAAAGAAAATAATAATAATAATAATAAAAAGATATGGAGAGAGAAGTTCTCTCAAGAAGCAAACTCCAATATGTTCCAAGGTTAGTGCTGTATAATTAATGGCATTACCAAATGAAGCTGAAAGTGTAGAGTCTGCAAAAGGCTAATAACAAGGATTAGATATGCACTCTCTTTTTCGTTCATGTTCTTACAGTTTCTTGTGAGCCTAATTGAAGTCAGGAGGGCTTTTCCACATGACATTTTCAAATGCAGCTCTGATCAGTGACAAACAGTGCATGTGCCATATGGAAAAAGCTCTTGCCATGTATTGCTAGGGAAAAAAAAAATAGAAAAAGATAAAAAAAAGAAATCTTGCTCTACTGTTTTTTCGATTAAAGTTGTGGTCGGATATGTTACATTAGAAAACTGGGAGAAGCATTTTCATCTGGGACTGGAACAGTGACTATATGCATTTTTTCTTTCTAAAATTACATTCAGTAAGGTTTCATTATTGGAAAAAGACACATATTGCCAAAAAAAAAGTGTTAAAGATGTTTGCTTCAAAGTCTGTAAAACAATGGAACATAGACAACTGCTGGGAAAGACTTCTAAATGAATCCTTCTGGAATTAGATTATTCTATGACAACAAGGCTCACTTTAGAAAGTAGGTCAGACTACAGCTGCTAAAAGTAAGCAACCTGATGCAATGGAGGCTATGGTTTTAAACACTATCAAAATGATTTTGGATTAATCACCTTCCTGCTGGTGGTAAAGGTTATTTATAGAACTTTAAAAAAAGAAGGAACGTGAATATCTCTAATCCCCTACTAACTTTCTACAGCAAATAGCAAAGCATTAGCTCTGTGTGCATTTCTGAATCCAGTTTTTAATTATAACTTTCCCATGTTTACATGAACTTTGGTTTGCTTTTCAAAAACCTCACAAACAATTCCTGCAGATGACCTGTGTGTAGTGGTGAATTTCTCCATAAAGTGAGTATTGATGAGCTGAAAAGTTCAGTGAACAGGAAAATTCTGCTGCTTTTATTGCCAGTGTGACAGGTTACTTTATTACCATGCCTTTCACAGCAATTTAACAGTTACCCTGGTAACAGATTCAGTGAGGTAATGGGATCAGAGGCATTAGAGGAGAGGAAAGGCTAGCGACAAGAGAAAACCATCTGCTGGCTTATGTTCTCGGGGCTGTTTGCTCACTGAGAGCTCCTGACAATCATTGTACTTGGATGTAAATGAGGCAGGTTAAACCACAGGCCTGCCCTATTTAGCCGTACTCTGGTGATTTGTCTTTCTAATTCTATTGAAATAATAATCAGGATTTGTTTCTGATTAATTAACTAACCTTTTGGTAAAAAGATTAGATAACGAAATTGCTGCCTATTCAGAGATAATGAGATTTTTATTACTCTGTCAAAGGGAAAGAAAAAAACCGTACATTTATGTGTCACCAGCCACCATGTCAAGGGAGCAAAATAAAGATTTAAATCTTTATGTCAGACATTTATTTCCTCCACAGATTAAATGTATATTGTATTCTATGGTTGCACATAATAGTGCTTAAATTCCAGAAGAGCTTTTAAAACACCAAATAAAACACTAAATATATTTAAACCATTATGTATTTGTCATTAATTTGTTTCAAAAGAATTCTCCTTATGGAAAAGAAATATTTGATGATTCAGAAATCCACCTGTACTATGTGGGCATATTCATGTAAGTGCAAAAATGTGAAGAAAGCAGTAAAATTTCAGTGTGAGCACTACAGAGTGAAATATGTAAGCAGACTGCTGTTCTATCTTGCCTGATAGAATAGTTACAGTAGAAAATGCTTTTACATATAGAAGATTTACCTGGGTTTTTTAAACACCATGCAGGATACTGGAAGCTTTTATAATTAAATAAGAAGTATTAACAAATCACAGCTTTTACAGTCTCCTCCCAAAAGGCTCCTTGTGAAGGTGCAGCTGCCTCCCTCAGTGAGTGACCCAGACCTGCAGAAGGTGCCTGCCAGACCGCGGTGGCTGGGCTGCAGGCCGAGCAGCGCCTGCCCACCAGCACCTTGTGCCTTACCATGATCACCCCTGGCAAGGGACATATAAAACACCTACAAAGTTGCTCCTGGGACCACGAAGCCAGTACAGCTGTGAAACATGTTAACCGTGCACAGGTGACACAGCTGTGGGGCCATTGGTCATGTGCTGCAGTAGTGATGTATAGGCAAGCTCCTAGTGATAGAAATGCAATGAATGGGCAGAATTTGCTGTGCCAGGTAGGGCGCTGTGGCTTACCCACTGCAAGGAGAGCTCTGTGCTCTGCTGACTGTCAAGACAGCAACTGTGATTTGTTAATTAATAGAGCTCTACAAACAATTGTGATGGGAGCATTTTCTGTCATGCGTACAAAGCAAGAGGAAATATAGGACACAGCAGAGCATTTTGTTGCAGTGCAGTTAATGAATGCACTCTCAGATTTGAGGTGACACTTACATTGGTGGCTTTTGGTGTGCTTCATTACTTTTACTTTTACACGTTAACATGAAATGCTCTCGTATGCTGAAAGTCCCTGCTTTTCCCCAGTGGTGTATATAGCTGAAAGCCAGCCAGAAGAGCGACCCAGCTAGAGGAAATGTCTTTGGTAAAGAGATCTGATGCTGAGCATGTTCCTCCCCTGTTCCCCTAAGGGAACCTCACAGTTTCCAGTTGCTGATTACCTAGTATGGCCAGCATTTCTGCCTTTCTGCCCAGGCTTTCCAGTATTGCAGCCCTCACAAAGGATGCTTTCTTCTACTAACAGAAAATTGTATCCCCTCTCCCTGTCCTCCAAAAATTCTTACTGCAGGTTTTTGACCCCTGATAATAAAAATAATTTGAAAGGCAAGCAGGCCTTTTGGCTCAGTACCAGTTGCAAAGCTTTGCTCTCCATCTCTTTTTCCTCTCCACCCATGTAAAATTTAGATTTAGCATTAGTAATTATTAAAATTAACAAAATATTATTAAAGTATCTCAGCTAAGGAGAATAACTATAGTTTTCCTTTTTCCACACAATGACATCTGCAGCTCTACATTTTCATGAAACGTCTATACTTAACAAAAACATTACTTCATTTTCATGGTATTTCTTTTGTGCCTAGGAGCAACCCTGTAATTGTTCACTTCAATTACAACATTACTATTTTATACTGAAACCCATTTTATCTGCATGCCAGCTTTTTATTTGTTTTACCAACTATATCTATTTCCATTACTGCAAGGCTGATGGTTTGTCTCAAGAGGAAATCAAATCCATTAATTCAGAAATTTCAAGCACGGCTGCCTCTGCCATAAGCAGCATTTCTTATGCTAATAGCAAATGTGCTGAGACTGAAAAGAACTGACACAGCTCTGTTTTTTATCATAACTTAAGCATTTATGTAAAAAGGCAAATCCAATAGTACTAGGAAACTATAAGTGTTATTATATATAATTCACTTTACTGAGAACTGCATACAGCCTGGTTTGTGCAACTGTGTCTTAAATCATGCTGTTTGTGGTTTTAACTCTCTTGACATTTGGGGTCTGCTTTTGATCTTGGGTACCTCAATGAAAATCTGCCATTGTTCATCTGGTAACAATACAATTATTTCAGATTTACCACAGGGAAACAGACACCAGAGTATATTCAGCTTGCTTATTGTATTTCATCTCACAATCACAATCTACTAAACTAGCTTTGGACTCTCTGCATTTATAGAAAATGTATTATAGAAATAGGACATCTTTTTTTCCCAGCTACAAAAAAATAGCCATTTCAAAGCTAATTTAGGTATTTCCAGGAAGCTGCATCCTTCCAACACCATAAAGAAATAAATGAATCCCCCACTTCCCACTGCCTCCTCATTTAATGCACTTAGTCCTGTTGTATCACATGGGCTGTGTTCAATTAGATAGCTTAACAAGATAAACTCTGACTTTGACCCAGAAAAAGCAAACCAGATTGCTGCTGAATTCTACGTAAGCTTTTCCAGGCTTTGTGACCTGTTTATGTCAACGAAAAATGCAAGAGATCCTTATCGTGAGGGCCAAATTGGTTTCTGAGGGTTTGGGTTTTTCTTAATATATGTATGCACAGACAGAATGTACAAGAAAACTGTGCCATTCTTGCCCTTCATTTTTGCAGCAAAACCCTTTAGTGCTGTAAATCAGATCTCATTGGGAGATCTTACACACTGGCTGCTGATAAGCTGTTGAGAAGTAGACAGGGCTTTTAGGAATTGCTGAACCATGAAGCTGACCTGCTTAGTGTTTTGTTGTAGGCTATTAAATCCAGGATTGGTGCTTTAAGATGATTCTTCTTTCTTCTTCCCTTGGCCTGGTTAAGCAACTCTACCCCCGCCTCATTATTTAGCTGATTAAAATAAAAACTAAAATGAGAAACCTGCTGTTTGAAAATCCTTCCTTCACCCATCAAATTAATGAGAGTGACTTATGCTGACGTAGTTTATGGCCTTAGCAATTTGACACTAATTTTGCAACTGAGAAAAGATTTACTAACTGTACACTCAGCTTTGGTGGCAGTGGAATGACATTCTTTTCTCCAAAAACAAGTTCTATGTTTTCGTAAACATGTGTTATTTGGTTGCCTCATTGTAAATGCATCCTAGTTGGATAATATGACTTCTTCTCACTAGCATATTGACAATTATGTACCAAAAGACCAAGCAAAAAGATTATATTTCAGCTGGAGTGTTTTCATTTTCAGATTTTTTTCAAGTGTTGTAAATATGTTTTGCAGTGTACCTGTTACTGCCTAGCTAGAAACATGCTGGTTCTTTGCACATCTCTTTCATACTGAGAGAGAAATTAAATATACCCTTTTAGTTTTTTCTCTGTTTGACGAGTGTTAACAAGTGCAGCGTTTGAGAAAACCCTACCAAATACAGCTCTGTAGCTGTTGCTACTAAATAAAGCAAAAGCCACCTGGTGACAGAGTTCACTGGGGCATCATTTCTTTGTGTGGCTGAAAGAAAGAGAAGAAGAGAGAAAAAAGGACACACATACTCATGGAAGTAAATCTCATTGAATCACACTCAGGAGACAAAATCATAATGTGTATGTTGTATGTACATGTGTATACCTACATACATACACACGCACACACAGAGGCATATAAATATATGTATATATACACACAAGTAGACATATCTCCCAGATTCTGTTCAGTGTGAATTATGGCATTCAAATTCAGGAAGGAGAAGAAAAGTATTTAAAACTACGTATCACTCAAAATGCAATTTTTTTGAAAGCAGGCATGTTTTTATCACAAGTATGTTTTTATCCCCATTTTATTTGGACCTCTGATGTAAGTTCAATTGCCATTGGGGCTGTTTTCAGATGATCACTCTGTTTATTTGGGGATTTTTACAATGATTTAGGAAATTTGAGCTCTTATTATAATGGTCTTATTTAACGAAGATGTCTGGTTTAAGTTTTCTCGTAGTCAAAAAAGAAAGGTGTGAGAAGCAAAAGAATCACAAAACAATAGGGGCCATCACATTAGAATGAGAAAGGAGTTAATTTGTATATCATCTATGCAAGTATTGATGCTTTTCAGGAATGAAATTTAATTACTGTACAACCTTTCTCCCTGTCTGTTCATCTATTGTTCTTTTTATAATTGCTCATTTATTACTTATAACATAGACAAAGAATCAAATTGAAAATTCATCTTCAGTATCCCAGCCACATCCTTAACACTGGTTCTCTTTATAATTTCAACAGATGTGCATGAGACTGCTAGTATTTCCCACATTCTGGGGCAGCAAAGTTTGTTTTCCTCCATGTATTTTATAGGCTCACATTTCACTATAAGCCTTATGTGTGTATTGAAGCTTGAGATGCTGAACAGGCTTTTAGGGCAGTCAGATCACAAGGTTAAAGGTTTGTTGTTTGGGATTTTTAAACAGCATTCCCACAACTGCTGCTCAATTTGCTGCAGTGTCCTATCTGCAAAATAGCAAAATAATAACTCTATTAGAAAATAACATCATGTCCTGCTGTGGGACTACTTCCACTCTGCTTGGAAAAAGGAACATAGCAGCTTATTACTGAGAAATCATGTGAGGCTACTGCAGGGAAATCTAGATTATTTCCACAGTAATTACTGATTTCTTGTACCGTAGCTATAAATGTGCTAATACCGCCTAAACTGCATGCCTTTAGAACAGCAACAGTTTCTTCTAATGATTCTTTCCAGTTTAGATACTGTATTCCTCCATTAATCACCTGTCTTCTGATCAACACTTGCTGGTCAGAAATGACCTGTTTAATTAGAAATGCATTCTTTATATAATTTAAATCAGAAAAAGAATAATGAGATTTCTTGACACTTTTTTCAGACATATTCGACAAAAGAGAGAGCTTATTTGCACTCAAGGGCTCCCCTAAAGTGTCCCACATTTCCCCTACGTTGTGCCTCATTCGGGGTATGATTCAGCTCATGATTTTAAACATTAAAAGATTGACATCCTGCATTGGTCATCAAGTTATTGGAAAAAGACACAAATACTTCCAAGTGGAGGTTTATTCCCTGTACTTTTGGTTCTTGGTTAGAGATTGGGCAAGATTAGCTAGCCTACAGGAGGCAGATAAATTCTGTTTGTGAGTGAGCCCCACTCTGTGTGAGCCATGTGGCTCAAACAGCTTTCAGCGGGGGCCAAGTGTGATCATTAGCTTAGGATGACCTGAACCAATGCCTTTGTGGTGCTCCTATCCTGATTTAAATTGTTCATTTCCCCTTACCCTGGCCTTCAGAAATCTTAAAATATCTTCTTTCTAGTCTAAATACAACTTCTGATAAGTAGTGCATGAGAATATCAGTTTGCTCAATTGGTCAGCAATGGTCAGTCATCTGTAAAGCCATTTACACGATATCTGAGAGGTCTGTTCTCAAGTCAGTGCACAAATAGAATTCCCATTAACAGTAATACAAGTTATGAACAGGCATGAAAGTAAAGAAACTCCCTAATTAGAGATAATGAAACACCAGTCTGTTAGAGTTCTGAAAGGTAGTGGCACCCATATTTACTTTGATATAAAATGAACACAAAACTAAAAATGAAACATTGAGCTGATGAAATCAAGTAAAAGTAACTTAGAGCTTGAATTTCTATGCAGCTTTACACGCAGTCCCTTCATGAAGACATGCTGATTTTACTATCCTGCTGCAAATGTCTGCTTTGCAAACATTCACTTTGCAAGATGAAATGGAAAAAAAATATATGTGGACTTGAATACGTCTTTGTTTAACACGAAAGTACACAAAAGAAGAAAAGCCAGAGAATTTATGTCAGTGCATGGGGAGTTCCTGATGGTTGACTGTCATCCAGATACTGCTCATTCATGTCTTTCATAGACACATCAAGATTGCTCTAATTATTTTTATTTATTGTTTTTTGATAATTGTTCTTATCCCAAATATTTGTTCATGAGTGCTGCTTTGGAGATGAATTTCTGTAAGGTCACCATGAACTTATGCCAACCTCATGGTCCAGTTATGCCAACTTATTTCTATTTTAGCCTAAAGAAGACTTTTTCTTCAGTGGTCTTTGATATACATTATATTTAGTGTATTTACAGAATAGAGCATTCATTTCTTAGGTTGAGGAAGCCAATTGTTTTTTAGCTGTCTCATGTTAGATAAACTGTCTTTTATATACTGTCCACCAAGAAAACATTATTTTCAAGGCCATCCTAGAAGACCAGATTAATTTTGTCTAAACTTATCTTGTGGGAAAGTGGGTTCCGAATTGTTTTCCAGATAACGTTTCACCATTGATTTGCAGATAAATATTTCCTTTAAAGAAGTAAGTTTTGAAATACACTAGGTTTTAATTGGTTTTGTTTCACAAAAAATTTACATTAGTAGCTTGTAGTCATTCTCTTTTGAATAAATACTTACATCTCTTTGTTTCTTCATATACTTGAACCTGATAAGCCCACGGCATGTCACAGAAATTCTTGTTACCTTCAAGTGTATGACCTTGACCTTTGTATCCTTTATCTTTGGATAATCAGTCCTCAGAGTAAGACAGTTTGTTAATGAACCTACTGTGAAATGACAAATGTTTCCTATTTAATCCTCTTTGAGAAATATGCTTCAGTTTGGAATATATTGCTTGGAATATCACACCAATATTATTTACATATCAAATGAAACCAGTCTAAAGCCCAGGTTATCTTCTTCTGACCGAAGAGCTATGTTCAAGCAACCTGTGGATGTTTCCATTCATTCAGTACCCTGGTATTCTTTCAGTTCTTGCCTCTCTTTGGACTCTACTGAATATGTTTACAAACTTTTAAGAAATACCAGTATGTTTGAAATTAATAGATATTCTGAAAAATCCTGGTTTGGGCAATAAGTGTCTCACTAAGTCTTAACCAGAAATATTAATGTTTGTATTGATTATTTCAGTATTTAAGACCAGAACAGTTGCCTATGTTGTTAAGTTCCTTCACTACATTAAAGTCTTAGCAGCACATTTTGCTAACGACTTATCACTACTCATTTGAAAATTCTCTTCATAAATATTCAACAATAGCTGCTTAGGAGATTCTGTTTCAGCACATGTGACTGCAGGACATTTGTTCCGTTCTACTAAAATATCTGTGAAAAGCACAAAATCAATCACTTAGAAACAATCAAGGGAGATTTCCATTTCAGATTTTCTATCAATAGTTGAAATTATTTTAACAGTATTAATCTCACTACTTTACATTGACAGGAATATAGTGATAATAATATTACATCTATAGAAAACTTTGTCTTTGTTTCACCTCGGAAAGGTTGAGAAAACATAAGTTTTTCTGCTAAATTAAAATGGTTTGCCTTGGCAAATATAAATTCTAGATCCTGACAGGAAAAGAAAGTGTGACAGGCTGATGACTAGGCACTTTTTACAGAGGCCATGTGAGAGGACATGATTTTGTTTAATTCAGAACCAACCCCATTACTAACCTTGGGTTAGTAAGGGCTTCTAGGAAAGTTTCTAAGGTAGAATGATGCTTGTTTTCTACCCTTGTTCACATATTTTATTTCTGTGGATCATGTGGGCAGTTTTAACTGGAAATAAAAAGCATTATATTGAGGGACTAGTGCTTGGGAAATGCTGGAAAGAAGACCCTAAACGCTGACCTCAGAAGAAGCTGAGTAATAAATAATGCAGTTGGACTTCAGGACCCAGTTGGAGACAGAAGACATGATTTCTTTTTCAGACTTCCACCACAGATTTTTTAGCACTGGCAGAACTGTATAATCATAGTGTTACTAGACTTCATGTTAGTTTTCTAAAGAAAATACATTTGTTTTAGCTGTCTTTTGACAATATGTTTATAACTGCTGTTCAAAATGTATGCCTTTCTTTATCTGCTGAACACGCACGACTGTGTATGTCCATCAGTAATATAATTTCTGTATCTGGAGCGGGTGGTGTTTTCTAACTATGTCAGTCTTTTTTCTCTACCATTAAACATAAAATATATTTTACAATTATTTTTTTTTTCAATGAAAAAGATCTGCTTTCCAGGAAAAGCACTCCTCAAACAATTAAATAATTAAATTCCTTGGACCATCAGGTAGTGTTTGCTTGGTTGCTCTGAAATGAGAAACTGAACAGAATTTTCACAGCCAAATCTAGAAGCCATTCCTATCTAGGCAACCTTAACAAGTTCTTGACATATGCCCAATTTCCTTACCAGTAGAGAAAGAGTGTTTAAAGAGGGATAGATCACCTGAAAGAGAAGGAGATCTCCAAGCATCCACAGGGAAGAAATAAGGAGTAAATTGATGTCTATTTCACTTGTTTTGGTTGTATCACATATCTTTATCTCTTTTGACAGTTAAATTATGTTAATTTATCCTCTGTTTATTAATTTGGAAAATCTGTCAATTTTGTTCTCATACTGTCTAAGGGACTCCAATGAAGTCAGAGGTGGTTAAATCTCCATTAATCACAATTTCTAAGTACTGTCAATATTGGGCAACTAAATAGTTAAATAAGTTTGAACTTAACTTAGATTCACCCACCTTTTCCCCCTTATCCCACAGAAGCCAGACCTACAATATCATTTCTAGTCCTTTCAACTTCACAAGCTAATGTATTTCTGAGATTTCACCAGCCTTGGTCCTGCTAATTGCTCTGAGCAAACATTGCTCGTTCCATGCTGTTCATGACACTTTTAATGCTATGTGAGATTAACACTTCTTAGCCTTTGCAAGATTTGTTTTTGTACCTCTCTACTTTACTGAAGTGCAACATTGTTGAAGGGAAAGTCCTGACAAAGATTTTTTACAGCTGTTTGCTCTTCTGTAGTCAGGCGTTGTGAGAAATCTTCATTTTTAAACCTTGGTTTAAAAAAACCAAGTTGTATATTTGCATTTACAGCCTTCATTGCAACAGATATGTCCAGTCTGTAAATTTCTAAAGAATATGGAATAGATTAAAAATCTGATTTCCTTAAAAAATGAACTGAAGGAAATAGTTCTTAATGTTGGATGCTTTCTAGCAAGTTATGCTTTATGCTTTTTCAGTGCATTGTGTGAGGTCCAGCCCAGCAAAGTTAGTGGAGCATCATAGCAATGCTTGTCTTTTCTTAAAGCCCTGCACAATCTTACATTGGTCATAAACTACTTCAGTAGTGCCATGACAGAGCAACACACCTAAATTCACCTTTAGCCCGGGAGTATAAAAAGATAGGCAAAAGCCAGAGTATCAGTGTGCAGCAATTGATGTTGGCTGAAGATTTCTCCAGGCTGTGGTAATTGCTTGCTGTTTTGCTGGCTGCAGACCAGCTGATGTTCCTTCCAGGCCCCTGTACTGAGGGCAAGCACTGATGTACATTTTATCGTCGTTTATTGTGCTGTTCAGGCCAGCAGAATGATCCCAGCAGAAATTCCCCTTCAAGAACTTTTTCTCCCTGGCTTCTGCCACCTCATCTCAGTAATATTCTTTTTTCTGCAAAGCACTAGTCTGCAAGACAATTTAAAAGCAAAACAAGCAAGTACATCGAGGACATCTTCTCAACACTATTTTGTGAGTGTTCAGAAAGCCCAAAGTTTTGTGCGACTCCAATGACCAGGGATCAAATCTGCCTGTGACCAGTCTGTGAGCAGGTGTGAGCAGCATTAAACAGCGCAGTGCTATAAAATCTTGGAGCTCTGTTATGTTAAGGCTCACATGCCCACACGAGCCATGTCTCAGCTCCTGTAAGCCAATAACTTGCTTGTTCCTCCTCTGAAGCAGGATATCTGCCTATCTGCTCCAAGACACAAAAGCCAGCAGTACTGGCTTGAGTGGGTCTGCCATTGGATATTAGAAATTCAGTCCTCCCAGCAGCCCTCCAAGAAATGATCAGAAACCTGCCTGTGCTTTTACTGCAGCCACAACATTTTGGATTCTTGATACTTCCAATCACTCCTAGATACTATTTCCAGGAGGCAGTAAACACAAGCAAATTTAATGTGTTTGTAATTAAGAAATGCCTACTGTTTTATGGGGACATGGGTAAATGTGCATATCCAGGTGCTCATCATCAATGGGAGTGCAGAGAAGAGCATGCCTTAGTGCCTTGTTTGGTAATGACATTATTACTGCTCACAGGAACCAGCTATCTATGCAGGCCACTAACCCCCATCTCAGCCAAGGTCACTGTGAGGATGATAATTCCAGTACACATAGACCTGCAATCCTGTCCTGTTCCTGGCATTTTATGTGTTTATTACTTCTGTAATCTTTTCAAATTCTTTTTTCTTTTTCTTCTTTTTGACCTCAATTTGCATAGCAGAGGTTTAATATGACTAAACTATTCAGCTCACAATCTTTCACCCTGAAACATATTTTACCTTCTTTCTCTGATTTCTGATCAGGACAATGCTACCAGGATGCTGTCTAAGAAGAATCCACCATTTGCTCTTTGCATCATTCCCCTGTGTGCTCCCTATTGGACTTCTTCACCAACAAGGAGCAGTAATATTTATTTCTCTTTAATGGGCAATCCCTGCTACACAACTGCTGGAAGTACAGCCTAATGCATTTTGGCACACTCTGAGAAATACAGGCTCTAAGAATTTTTGTCTCGCTGTTTCAGGACTAGCCATGCTGGAGGTCTGTATTCTCTCTCCAGCTGTGGGGGAAGTGAACATGCATAATTTTTCTTCAGTACAGGTCAGCAATGAGCGCACCATTCTCAGTCCTCTTCATTCACTCAAGAAAGATTTGTGCAAATTAGGAAGAAAGAACTGAATCTTTGATTTTAAAAATATTTATTGTAGAGATGGTGAGCAAGTGAAAATAACATTGTGTATAGGAAAATGCTAAGAATGTCTCACTGTTTTAACATCAATCTACGACATGTTTATGATCCTTGAGGAGCTTGTAAATATGATGTTGACATTTGAAGATTCATGGAAGAAAAGAACTCTATAAAAAGCATTTGCAAATTGGCTAGAAGTGACGGGGAAAAGATCCTACTTAAAAGTTCGTTTTAGATGAATTTCCAGATATTTATGTTTCTAAAACACTGCATTTTGTGACTCTGTTTGGAGATAACAGAAAAATATGTTATCATTATTTCTGCAATATTGCATGTTACACATAGATTATGCTTCTCCTCAAGAGCAATAATTTCTTGTTACAGACATAATTAGAAATAATGTAGGAAATAAAGGTATATAAGCACACATTTAAAACATTTTCACTGATAGTAGATCTTTCATTTGAAAGATCTATAAGGTCGTATTTTATCTGTGTATATACATCCTGCTAGATTAAAAGTTGAGGGATTTTTAGCTTCATTATAGATAATACATCATAAGGTACTAGTCAAAAATATATGTAAGTTCTCTTTTCATATTTTCTACTGACTCTCTCCTGATTCTCCACTGTGAATCAGCCTGACACATATAACTTATAATAATTATGTTATGCTGCAGCTGGAAAGTGAGACCATAACCTTTTAGTAAAGCTGGCCCAGTTTCACATTTTTTCTAGGAGGTAAATAGCAGGTCAAAAACATGGCATACCACAGATGTCTGAAAGAAGTTGTTCTAGACAGAAAATTTGTAACTGCTAAATGATAATCAGTGCTGTAGAGTTAGCTATTGCTCTTTATAGGCTTGTGAGAGTCACTGACAATTCAGTCTTGCAAAGTCTGGGTTTTGATTTTTGTGAAAACCTAGCAAATAAATTTTGCCAGATTCCATCTTATTTCTAGTGATTCACTCTGGGTGAAATTCTGGTGAATCTCCTACAGCTCTGTATGCTTCCCACTAAACAACCCGAAGTTCCAATTGGGAAATGATGAATATTGTAGCAGAAATCAGTACAGAAATTGGGAATGAGTGTTTTGCAGCATCTAACATGCAAGCCAAACTCACACTGCATCTTGAAAAGGCATTGGGGATGGGCTGGAGGTGGGGGAGAGAAATTACTGTGAAATACTGGAGGCATTAGTAAAAATTGCAAAAGTACAATCTTGCCATGCCAAGAAATTTAATATATTGGTAAAAGCTAAAATAGGGCAATGGCAGAATTTTAACCAAGTGTCAAAGGTGGTATGTGGAAGGAGCAGAGAGTGTTCTTTCTAATGCAGATTTTATTCAGACCTGCGTAAAGCCTTAAAAAGGTTTTTGTAGAAAAGCAGTGCCAAGGGCATGAAAGCAAATGAAAATAATAAAATATAGTACTTTTTTACCAGAGGTAGATTGTGTGAGACTAATTTAATATTTTTTTATGTATAAGACAACTATTTCTCTGACCAGGTTAATACAGTGGACCTAATCTATCTTACTCAAAGTGTTTTCTACAGTGTCCTATAGTAAATCAACACATAAGATAGAGATGATGGCTACTAAGATGGGAATGATGAGGAGGGAAGAAACTAAAAAGGAAACTGCAACAGCATATTCTTAGGGATGAATTATCTTCCTGGTGGCTGGGCATTTTCTTCAAAATATTCTGAATATTCTGCTTTGTAAGGTTGCTTCAGACTAAATAGATTTCAAATACATGTGGGTGAAATAGATAGATGATGCATCCTGACTGTCACATTACTGGCAGCAAAGTAAAGGAATGTAGCATCTATAAGAGGGACAAGACTGGGAGTGTAGGAGCTGGGGGCAGGGAATAAGAAACCTTGTTTGCATGATGGCCCTCCTCTCCAAATACTGTGGTACTGTCCAGTGGATGGATAATTACCACAAGTCTGTCCAGTGGGTATTTCGGAGAGGGGCAACAAGGTTGTGTAAGGCTAGAGCACACGTCTTATGAGAGGCAGCTGATGGAGCTGGAGTTGTTTGGCCTGGAGAAAGGGAGGCTCGGGGGAGACCATATCACTCTCTACGACTGCCTGAAAGGAGGGTGTAGCCAGGTGGGTGTTGAGCTCTTCTCCGTGGCAACCAACAACAGGATGAGAGGAAATGTCCCCAAGTTCCACTGGAGAAGGTTTAGATTGGATATTAAGAAATTTTTCTCACTGTAAGGGTGGTAAAGCATTGGTACAGACAGCCAAGTGAAGTGATGGTGTCACCTGAAAGTGTTCAAAGAACGTGTACATATGGCACTTGAGGACCTGGTTTAAACCATGTGAACATGTTATACATGGTTGACAGCTGGACTTGATACAAAAAGTCTTTTCCAGCCTCAATGATTTTATGATTCCATCATTCCAATTCCCTTGCTCACTCATGTCACTTCAACTGTGGAGCACCTCACAACACATTTGTGTCCCCCTCCTAAACCCAGAAAGAAGAGTTAAGTTAAAAGGGTTTCTGCCTACTTACTCTCAGATGAACTGCACTCACACCACAAAAACACCAAAACCCTAAGTTTAAACCCACTCATATGTGAAAAGCAATATTTCTTCATATGTGAAAAGCAATATTTTACGTATGTTTCTCATACCCAGATTTACGTGACTATTGGCCATGCCTGCATTGCTGGCCCCACTGGTGGGGTGGACCTGGCACTAGGCTGCATCTCCCTTGCTCAGGCCGCAAGGGACCAGCACTTTTACCAGGCTCTCTGCTCTACCTCTCATGCAGAAATATTCAACAAATGTTCAACGTAGACAGCAAAAAACTGGCTGCAAATGTCAGGGTGAAAAGTGCAGGTGTGTGGTAGCTAAGTGCTACTATTACTGATGAAAATATCATTTGAGAAGGATAGGATGACCTTGTAGACAAGGAACGGAAAAAGGATCAAAAGTTCAGAGCATAAAATACAAACTCATATACTTGAGCACTAATAACAAGATTTTTCAATGAAGTCCTGATCAATTGCAGTGATGATGAACTACAAACATACTGATCATGGGATGACTGAGAGCTGTTGTGCTCATTCAGTTGTGAAAAAAAATTAATGCAGGAGGTAAAGTGGGTAAAATGTTATAAACAGACACAACTAAATACCACTACTAGTCTGCAAAATAAATTCTGTTTGTACTATTGTTTACAGTTATGATCACTTTTATGCAAAGGATTTAAACAGAAACACAAACGTCTAAACAAACCCTTAGGAGAGACTTGAGTCAGCCAAGGATGGGAAAATAAAAACATATTGTTACACCTAACCTACAGAACTAGAAATTAGGGTTTGGGAAGTGTATGCATTCTGTATTTTCGAAAGGTCCAACTGTTTCAATGAAAAGATATCTCAAGTGTGAGGTAAATGGTTATGTATTTGCCATAACTCTGCTTAAGCTAGAAATTAAAATATTGCTAACCATCGGGTGGTTACTTTCCTTTCCCACAGGAAATTTGAACCATAATAGTTTAAAGACAGCCTTTGAAAGTTGCATGGAAATGAGTCTATTCCACAAAACCAGTGATCTTTCAGTTGTCTTGTGGTACAGCTTTAAAATCACATTTTTTAGCCAAGTGCCACTTTAGTTGCTCTATGTCATTGATATAATAGGCATACGACTGACATATGTAACACAGAAGATACTCATGTTGCAACTGAAGTCCCAAGGGTACTAGAGGGCAGTTAAATCTCTCTGAGGACATTTTGGCACTTATTTTCCACTAGATGGACTGGTTTGCTGGTATCCCTTAGGAATTTTGAAATAGAACTTAATCACAGATTATTGAGATGTATTTATAGATTTTTTTTTTTGTTTTTTGTTCTCAGTGGCAGCACAAAAGAAAAGAAAAGGAATTATCTCCTTATAATTTTCTCTTTTTCTACCTCTCTCCTCGCTACCTAGGTGGCATCTGTCAATACAAATTGTTTTTCCAGAAGGGTAGGTTTTTGCTCTTTCGCATCACAAAATGATCTTGGTCAGAGACAGTGTATTGGCATTCTGAAGGGTGTTAGGTATCACTCAGGATTCAAGCAAGACTTCAAGACAAGAAGGAATCTTTTCTCATTAGAAGTGGCTTGGACTTTCGGGATTTCTCCAGCTTTCTTTGAAATACAATGCTTCACCTACTTTCTGCCTTACATGGGAATTTTATCTGGTGATCTCTTGGTTATTCTGTGGACCTAGGAAAATGCTATATTCTCATTTCCTGCAGCAGACACTCCAGACATTCTTGGCATTGCTCTCTTATAGATTATTTTTCGTTTGTTTTTGCTGGTGACCTAAATGGCATGCTAAGAAAAACCTTTGCATGCGGGGAGCAAGCAAGATGTACACTCTTAGGGCATTTCAGGAAGATCTCTGCAGACCCCTGGGCTCAATGCCTATGTGGTCCAGCTGCCCAACGCATTTCATAAGGCACATCCAGCACTATATTTCCATGAACTGCACGTGGTTGCACCCTAGAAAAGTGAAGTCAATGCAAAACCTGACAAAATTGCTTGACAAAAGGCAGTTTCCCACATGAAATATAGACTGCATTTAAATCAGAATCACCTAATTTGTGATCCAAATCCAAATTCCTCATGGCTTTTATTACTTGGTAGTAGTAGTATCCATGGTGGTTTTTATTTGTTACCCCTGATGCTGAGATTTTTACTGCGGGAAACAACTGCACAGCATTCAAATCAATCTCTATTCATGAATGCATGCCATTGATGAGTATAGCTTGACATTTACAGGGTCTAGATGTCCATCTTTCTGCATGACGCTCTCAGCACTGACATCAAAGTATTCTCTTCTTTTCTTTGACCTCGTTGGCAGATGTCTGTATCTGTGTCTCATGATCACATAGACTCTGCTATTCCCTGTCAGTGTCAGTCTCGGTTTCATAAAATGTTTCATTCATTGAAGCCTGCCTGATGTCAATATGCTAGGGAAATTTGTCAGAAGCATGAAAAATGCATTCAAAGCCTGAGCCCAGAAAGGTTTAGGCCTGGGAAATTTGTGGACGGAAAGATACGACACTGTACTGCCCAGAGACTGAAACTTCTGAGACCTTGATTTATTAAAGTGTCTTCTGCCCCTTTACATTATTAATGCCCAGTTTTCTACATCCAGGGGCTATGAAGTGCAAATGCGATGGACGTGTCTTTGCGACTTGTTCTTTCCTGTCCCTCTGTTCCTCTTAGTGCCTGGCTTAGAAACAGAAAGGGTTGTCTCCCACATTTGAGGATGCTGTTTCCTACATACCTGTTCCATGATAAAATCACGTTTGATGGTAGCTACATAAATAGTCTGGTTGTATCCAAGATGCAGTAGTCTAAACCACAGGACCATGACTCATTGATATAATGCTTCATTTGGATGAAAACAATGCAGTTTCTGAACAAAAACTAACAATCAACATCTTTAATGAAAAATGTAGTTACACACCTCATCGTAAGTGCAGATTTGTATTTAGAGCCCTATGTTCCATCATATTATTTTTTGGATTCACTTTCATAGTAATAAAAAATGAAATATATCACTGTGACCACCTCCAAGCTGAGCCTAAAACTGATACAGTTAGTTTTGCTAGCAGAGACTGAGGTCTCACCCTAATGTTGAAAGAACTAACATGGGATGATTTGTAACTGTGAAAAATACCATCACCAAATATGATGGATAAAAAAGCTGGGTTTACATAAGGTCAGTTGGGAAAAAATTGAAAGAAACATTTTATTATATTGGGGTTTATTTCTTTGACACAAATTATTGTTTTTCAGTAATCCTAAATTTGTCAAAGCACCAAATACAGAAAATTTACAAATTCACAACATTTATTTACACACCAGTTATCTGGATTTTTTACACTGGAAAGCATACTTGGAGACTTGTTTATTTCTGAAAACAGACTTATGATTCTAGCCTGTCCACAGTGTAAGAAATTATACTGGAATATTTTTATTCACCTTCCTGTACTTCTGCTTAGAGAAGAATTGAAAAGGCTCATAAAACAATGGAATATGCCAAATTATCTTTTTTTTTTAATGTGCAGTTCTCATTCAATCAGAAATTGAACAGGCTCTATTAGTCAGTAGTATTCATCCCATCGCTTTTCATACCATCATGTACATGATGTGGTTTTGAAACATTTCTGGATCAGGTGAAGTAGAATTAGGTGTTCTGCATTAAGAAGACCTCCCAGGAAGCTGCACCCTCCTAAACCTGTTAAAGATAATTTTGGCTAAAGGTAAAGCATTGCACTAAATATTTGCATACTGATCCCAAGATCATGTCACAGATGCCACATTATGAGCTCTGAAAGTTTTGATAGTAATGGGACATGACACATTCTTAACAGCATTGTAAAAACATATTTTGCCATTTTCACTGTCTTTTCGAATGCTATCAAGAAATTAATTTCAAAAGATTTTCCATGAGGATCATGATACTATTTTTTCTATAACTCAGTACATAGTCTACATTTTTAAGGTTGCTCTGTGCCACAAGTAAAAATAATTTATGTATAATAAAATGGCTACTCCTTATTTTTCTTAAAAATTCACTTAATAGTGGATAAAGAAAATTATGGGCATGGAGGCTAGAAGTATGATATCAGGTAAAGAAAGCATTTTACTGATATCTCATCTACTATACTGATTTCTCCTCAATGGCAGAAAAGAATCATGCAAGAAATGACATATGATGATTAGTTATGCAGCACAAAAGAAACAGTTTAATTTTAACTAGTAACAATGTCACTAGAAAACAAGCAAAACATTAATGAACAATGACTTTTTCTAACATGCCAGACTGGGAAAAAGTGTGGTTTTGACTCTGCTTGCAATTATAAAGAGCCATGGAAAAAGCTGTAGCTTTCAGTATGACCCACTCTAATGCTTCTGATTTATAACACTATTGTTGTAGCCTTAAACTCATTCTGTTATATATTAAACTGATTTGTGCCATTTGCAAAAGCCTGCTGTGTTCACAGAAACTGATCACAGAACGCAACTACAAGCCCATTCCAATATGAGTTTCCTAGACTTATTAATTTGCTGAGTAGGTTTGGAAGATTTCCTAATTACTACTTAGTGTTTTGCAACAGTCATTAAAACCTCCTACTACATATGTAGAGTGCGTGATTAGACAAAGATAGAAAGTGAATGCATATATATATATTTTCCACCTACCTTTCTGTATGACAGTTGATGTCTGTTAACCTTTTATTTAGCTTCACAACAGTTTTAGCTTCCTTTGGTCTCTTTCTTTATACTAAGCATGCACTTATAATGATATGATCATTGGTCTTTTTGGGTTGTTTTATTGAGATCTCAGAATATTATTCATTAGTATTATTTAGATATATTTGCCAGCTTGCAGAGATCCAGAGCTGTTTTTTTAAAGCACTTGCGTTAGCATACATATGCATGAGTCAAAGACTCACTTGGCCAACTGGGAAATGCCAGAGAAGCAAGCATAAAACAGAACTAAAAGGAGAACTAAAACTAGCAAAAATCATCTGCAACAAAATTAATCTCAGACTCAGACATAAACTAATTTTTGTCAACATGTGCTATCTTATTTCATATTAAAGATCTAGGGTGGATTTTTTTTGTTACTGTAATGTTTTGGAAGATCTCATATAGGTTAGAAAAGGAATGTAGTATTTAGAGCTGACTATTAATTGAGAAGATAAAGAAGTGGAAAACTCCTGTTACATTATGGCTAAGTTTTCAATAGACTTCAACCTATAAATTTATCAAGGGCTAGGGTATTAATTCAGCATGGGAAGAAGTACAATATAGGAGAAGGGGAATGTTACAGAGGAAGGATGTTTGGCTGGGTTTATTTAAACTCTAATCTGAACTGTTACAAGGCTCTTCTTTCCCTATTCAGAAAGTCGTACTTCAAGCAGGGTTGAGGGTTAAAATACAGTAACGATTTTCCAACCTGTGTACGGGTACACATCAATCACAGCATAAACTGGAGCACTACAAGCCTGAAAATTTCATCAAGGATCAAAGACACATCCTGGATATCAAAGCAGTTGCATTCTCATGAACAGCTGCCTTCTCTTACTCAGCTCCATCTAAGTGGATCCCAATACATCACTGTTTAACCCCAATGAAGGTGGACCACTTTCCCCCTTTTCTGGATACTGACCTTTCCATGGAGGTCAGGAAAGAGACATTTACTGGTACTCGTAAGACAGTACTCCAACGCATTAATGAAGCAGACTTCCACTGCTTTTAATTTTAGTATAGTGAGTGAATAGAGTCATGCTAATCTATGCAAGTTGTGCTTCTAGAGCTAGACTTTGAATAAATATTCCAACAAGCATAAGAAAGAGATGACTGTTTTTCCTAAGACATAATTCCCCTTTAATTCAGAATGAGTATCATGAGTCCTACAGAATACAGGGTTTCACCTTTAAACACTTAACACACGTAAGCACAGGTATGCACAGATACAATCAAGTTTATTTGTCCTCAGCTTTGAAATTTCCGCAGCTTTGTAAGCACTATAATAGTTACAGTTCAAGAAAGGGAAAAGCAGTAAAAAAGTCCTGCTTTTTGAACTTCCTTCTAAGATCTAATCCTGAGACTTACAAGTGTGTTTCCTAGTAGAAGGTAACATATAGGAAAGTAGCTCTTTTCTGAAAACATAGGAGAGTAGCTCTTGTGATGGTTGTGGCAACGGTTCTGAGATAATCAAAATTTGATCAAGTTTGGCTTCTTTTTCAGATGTGCTGCTTTTGTACACTAAAATACAAAGACCATTTAAGTATATTGACCATGAGGAAATTCTTCAACCGTTGACGAAAAAAGAAAAAGGAAAAGGAAAAGGAAAAGGAAAAGGAAAAGGAAAAGGAAAAGGAAAAGGAAAAGGAAAAGGAAAAGAAAAAGAAAAAGAAAAAGAAAAAGAAAAAGAAAAAGAAAAAGAAAAAGAAAAAGAAAAAGAAAAAGAAAAAGAAAAAGAAAAAGAAAAAGAAAAAGAAAAAGAAAAAGAAAAAGAAAAAGAAAAAGAAAAAGAAAAAGAAAAAGAAAAAGAAAAAGAAAAAGAAAAAGAAAAAGAAAAAGAAAAAGAAAAAGAAAAAGAAAAAGAAAAAGAAAAAGAAAAAGAAAAAGAAAAAGAAAAAGAAAAAGAAAAAGAAAAAGAAAAAGAAAAAGAAAAAGAAAAAGAAAAAGAAAAAGAAAAAGAAAAAGAAAAAGAAAAAGAAAAAGAAAAAGAAAAAGAAAAAGAAAAAGAAAAAGAAAAAGAAAAAGAAAAAGAAAAAGAAAAAGAAAAAGAAAAAGAAAAAGAAAAAGAAAAAGAAAAAGAAAAAGAAAAAGAAAAAGAAAAAGAAAAAGAAAAAGAAAAAGAAAAAGAAAAAGAAAAAGAAAAAGAAAAAGAAAAAGAAAAAGAAAAAGAAAAAGAAAAAGAAAAAGAAAAAGAAAAAGAAAAAGAAAAAGAAAAAGAAAAAGAAAAAGAAAAAGAAAAAGAAAAAGAAAAAGAAAAAGAAAAAGAAAAAGAAAAAGAAAAAGAAAAAGAAAAAGAAAAAGAAAAAGAAAAAGAAAAAAGAAAAAGCATAATTGCTTTTGGAAAAAATACATATAATAGACATTTTATGTGGATTATTTGTATCATTAAGGAAAACTTTAATGCACGTCTCAATGAGCAACCATAAAGCAAGAATGAAACTTGATGGTGAAAGAATTTGCTTAGCAAGCAGTAATGCAGGTATACATTCATAGAGAAATAGTGCACATGATGATACAGATAGAAGCATTTGAAGTCCATCTAAATGTCACAGCAAACATTTGAAAACAGATATTTTATGATAAAAAAAAATTTTTACACTGCTTTCAGATTTGTCGTGTACTTTGGCTCCTTTTTTCCTTCATAATAAGTTCAATTACTCCCCAGAAAGAATTGATACAGGTGCCAGGTGCTTCTCTACATCCTTCAGCCAACATTCAGTATTCAAAACATGACATCAATGGACCAGCTCTCCAGTGTTATGAATGGTAATTTAATCTCCGTCCTCAATCCACCACGAGCCCAGAAGCAAAGGCTGCCAATTATCTTGAACTGTACCAAATGATGCATAATTCGCTTATGGAGATTACCTTTTCAGTGATTTTATTTCTATTTCACAAACCACAGCTTTTACTGAATCAGCTGCTTTGACATCCATGTTTCTTAACTAGAGAGGAACACATTTGAAGGATGGACCACCTGGTGGATAAGCAAGTAGCTGGGTGGTGGCATTCAAAGAGTTGCAGTCAATGGCTTGATGTCCAGCTGGAGCAGATGGATGAGCAGTGCTCCTCAGGGGTGGGTATTGGGACATCTTTGTTAGCAACAGGGACAGCGGGACTCAGTGCACCCTCAGGAAGCCTGCCAATGACACAAAATGTGTGGCACCATCAACATGCTGTAGGGAAGGGGTGCTGGAGAGGTTCAAAGGCCAGTGTAATCCTCATGAAATCTAACAGGTGCAAGGACCTGTATCCAGATTGGGGCAATCCCAAGTACAAGTTCAGGCTGGGCTGAAGACAGATTAAGAGCAACTCTGCCAAAAAGGAATTGTGAGTGTTGGCAGATGAGAAGTTTCAACACGACCTAGCAATGTATGCTGGCAGTCCAGAAAAACATTTGTATCCTGGGCTGCAGCAAAAGAATTGTGGCTAGAAATAGAGGGGGGATTTCCCCCCTCTATGTCACTTCCAGGAGAACTTACCTGGAGTGCTGCATCCAGCTCTGAGGCTCCCAACGTAAGAAGGACACGGACCTGTTGGAACAAGTCCAGAAGAGGGCCACGAAGACGATTGCAAGGCTGAAACACCTCTTCTCTTGAATACAGGCTGAGAAAATTGGGGTTGCTCAGAAACAACAAGAGAGGGCTCCAGGGAGACCTTACGGTGTCTTCCAGTACCTAAACCAGGCTTAAAAGCAAGATGGAGGTGGATTTTTTTATGAGGGCATGCAGTAACAGGACAAGGCGTGATGGCATTGAACTGAAAGAGGGTAGTTTTAGATTATATATATAAGAAAGGAATTCTTCACTGCAAAGGCAGTGAGGTAGTGGAACAGGTTGCCTAGAGAAGTTGTGGATGCCCCATCCCGGGAAATATTCAAGGCCAGGTTGGATGGGGCCTTGAGCAGCCTGGTCTAAGTAGGTGTCCCTGCACAGGGCAAGGGGTTTGGAACTAGATAATCTTTAAGGTCTATTCCAACCCAAACCATTCTGTGGTCCTATGATTCTCTGGAAAAGGAAAAAACACTATACATATGGAGCAAAATACCAGCACTTGACTGAAACAAGTAGTTCAGCTATACTGAACTACTGAATACCTATCTTGTGAAGACAGCAGACAGCTAGACCATGTTCTTGCAAATCCCAGTGATAGACGGGCGTGTGAAAGGGATAAAACATTCTGATTTTAAATAGTATTAATCAGTTTTGTATTTCGGTTTTGTATACTTGGATTAAGGCAATCTCATTTCTCAGACATGTTTTACTCATTATCTAGCTAGTGCAGCAGTAAACCTGCAGTCCCTACTACTCTAAATAATTTGAGAGTGATATACTTACATAGATGATAAACGTTTTTCAAAAGGTTTTGCAGTAGATTCAAGCCGAATTTTATAAATTTTCAGCTGTTGTCTGCAATTGTATGGATTATAAATTGTTAAGAATGAAAAATATTTTAAAATTTCTTCTCTGTGTAGACAAAGGTCCCTAGTAAAGGAATTCACTCTTTCTTGTTGTTTGTACTCACTCCCGCAAAACATATTTATACACTTCATAAATACATGGATTAATTTCATACCTCTTAGTTGTTGAGGTAAAGAGTTGTAAAAGTTTACCTTTAAAAATTTAATATGTTTGTACTTAACTATCCTCAGGCAAATATCTGCCACCCTGTTAAACGAATCTATGCTAGCCATTACAGGATGGAGAAAAGTGTCATCAAATAAATATTTCAAATATTGAAGTGGTGTCTCTTGCTCTTTCAACTGTGGAACAGTACATTTTTCTAGCATACCAGATGGAAATGTTATAATTCAAGCCACATTTTACAGGAATTTCTTGAAATGCTTCCATTTTCAGAAAGCAAGCAGAGCCTATCTGTAATCACAGGTCTTCAAAAGCACAACTTTAGTAAAATCCACAGAATCAAGAGAAATGGATCTTGTACCATAACAGCACAAACAAGCAAGATTAAAGCTATGTCAAGTTAATTGAAATAACAAGACTTAATTGTAAAAGTCAGCTGTGGATCACCTTGTAGTTCTCACTTTTTATCAGAGATTTTCAAAACAAATACCTGAATCCATCCCTTGGCCACTCAAGGCTGAGTCTTTTCACTAAGCTTAGATAAAATCCTCTTTTTACAGAAGTACAAGACACTGTCCTCTGACAGACACGGCTGTACCTTACTTTACATGTTATTCAACACATACTGAACAAGTGTAAATAATATGAACATATCTCAGACAACTTTATCTACTGAAATTCATCTCAGCAAATAACAAATGAAGTGTTCAGTTTTACTGAAAATATTTTTAAAATTATTTTTAAGGAATAGCATTGCTCAGTGAATCTTTTTTTTTTTCTTTTAACAATTTCTCCTTCATTAAAGACTGTTAAGCTGCAGAAACTGGATCAGTAGTGTAGAAGACTCAGTAACAGTAAATGAAGTGCTGTAGGCTTACATCAGACTAATTAGTCTGTGGGATAAAATATGGGGAAAAACTTTTCAGGTTGCTTTGTGAAAGGCAGTTTGCTTAATTAAGCCAACCACTAATTGTTAAATATTTTTCAGGCATTAACAGAGCTGTGCTGACGGTAATTAAATTTTGATTTTAGTGGTATTTGCAGGGATTAAGTCACAATCTGCTGAGGCGCTGAAGTTAGTTAATATTCACTTCACTGCCACAGCTGTCCTCCATTACATTACAAAGGACAGGAAAAGAGACAGCAGAATAGGGTGAAGTAATGAGAAAGCTATTCATTCATTTGAACCGGCTCCACACTGTACAGTCTTGTACAAATGGATCTGATCTGCATGACATACAACTAGGAATTAAATCCGATTTAATTTGATACAATAAAGGACAGCCTAAGCTCTAAATGTATTTTTATTTTTATACATAAGCACTATGCACTGTATCAAAAAATATAATCGTGTGATTATCATATGTTTCCATTCAAGTGGTATTTCTTTACTTATTAGCTCTACAGGAGTCCTCAAGCAGTGTAAACCAATTCCTGCTAAACCCTTATTTCTTCTAGGTGCAAGTGAATGAATCCTTCAAATTTCTGGATTGTGAATTTTTGTTCCTGGTAGAATATTGACTGGAAAGATCAATGTTTTGCTTCCTTTTTCATGTGGGTTACATGCGGGTGCCATGCGTTTGGAACAGATAAATAGGGCTTGAGTCGTGTCATAGCTACAACCAGGTTTTGGTGGTTTTTCTACACCAACAGTGTTTCACTCACCATGAAGTCCCTTTGTATAGGTAGTGCTGTCCTGTGTCTGGATTCAAATTACTTCACGTTTCCAAAGAATGCCAAAGTCAGCAACTGTGCAAACCCCTACAAGATTGATCCTCTCCATCTCATGGGGTGCCTTGTATGATCTTCATTGTATTTAATCTTTCCTCCTTGTGCATCCTCAGAACCCTCTGTCACTGCTGGTGCTCTCAACCTGGCTTTAAAATTGCCAGTACGAGCCAACAGGAGTAAGACCTAATCTCTCTGCCCCTACGATTGTGCCAGACAGGCCCTAATTCTCTGACTGGGCACTGACTAATCTCCCTTCTTTCTTTGTGGATGTGGAGAGTCGTCCTGGAGAGATGTTGCACCACCGGGATATGGAACAGCTGTAAGTATGACCTCATTTCCTTCTGGAAGGTTGAGGCTATACCAGACACCATCTATTTCACTTAATTTTATTTTCCAACACCATCTTCTTAAAAGTTGCACCAAGCCTACTTCTTGACATTTACTCATCAATCAGTTTCAGACCAAGTACCTGGTCAAACTCTTAGAACTAAAATACGAAGAAGAAGGTTCGTCTTTACCACAATGTCTACCATAAATTTCATTATTTCAATTCAAGGTTTGCAAGGGAGGCTTTTTTTTTTTATTTTACAGAGAACACTGTCCCAGAAAAATGTAAACTGAGTCATTCCCAAAAATTCCTACCAGCTCTTTCAATAATCTTCCAAATGTAATTTCTGAATCGTAATACACTGAGAGATGGGTTTTGTCTGTTATTTCCTGCAGTCTTAATGAGACTTGTTTTCTCCACCATCTTAGCTGGTTTATGCCTGAATTCAGGAGAAAGTACTGTGTTAATATCATATGAACACACTGTATCAGGATTAGCTGTCATCAGCAATCCTTTTTGTGTGCATTATCACACATCTCGTGTTTCAGCTAAGTAGCTGAAAAATCACTGGTGTGAATAAATTTATGGATGCAGATGATTTTTGCAGAATCAAGACATGAGACTGGATAGTGGAAGTCACAAAATCAGTATTATTGCCATGCTTTCAAAACAAACGGAAAGCTGAAGAGTGCCTTATTCAAACAAATATTTCTCCTAATTATAGTAAGAAGCACAGGAACATTTCCAAAAAATCTTGAGACAGGAGTGGATTTATGTGTAGTTATATTATATTTCAAAGTTTTCTCAAGTACAAAGGTCTGTCTTTAAATAGGATCTTTTCAATAGCTATCTAACAAGTCATATTGAAGAAAAACGAATATTAGAGAATATAATTCATACCAGAACTATATAACATAGGTAAATGAACAATAAAAATGATAAATTGGGCAATAGAAAAGATTACAGAAATAATGCTTTCACATATTGGGCATTCATTAAATTGACTTTCCAGGGTAATTACTTTAACATTTCTGCCTCTGATTCAGCACAGGCTTTTGGATCATTAAAACAGATAGTAAATATTACAGGGTTTCAGAACCTACTCCTGCAGACCTCTTTCCTGGAAACTCAAGAACCGTGTCGAAGCCTTTGCTGAAGGCTGAGTCTCTTCTGTAAGTCCAAGTTTTCTGCACTGAAAACTGAATTCAGCAATAACATTTTTATTTTTCAAACCCTGCTCTTTGTATGAAGACTAATAAAACCACTCTTTTGTGGTTTTGAAGACTGAAATAACTTTAAATAGTATACTAAAATTAGTAATGAATTAACATAGCATGATTCATATTTATACTGTCACTTGTATGTATTATGGTAAGACCTAAAGGAAGGATGCATTAAAGGAGGTCGTTCCAAAGACACCGAGGATTTTCAGCAATTCCGCTGTTGGTAGAGTTAGTAATTGATATTAAACATATCTGGTTAATAATTTTTGTTAAGAATTTTCTCTAGGGAATGTTGAAGATCCTAGCAGTTCCCCTGTTGCTACAGTTCCATCTTTAATACTTCTGCCATCTTTCATCGACTAGTACAGCTTAAACTGAGAGTCATGTGCTTTAAGGACTTCAGAGATTTACAGATGCAAATCGAGTTTGTGGAAGCATTCTTTCAATTTTTAGTATCTGGCAGTCTGAAAAACAAGAGAATTCATGCAATCTTAAAATTATATTTTTTATTTATTTCTCACTAAGGCTTATATATAAACACATATAAAAACTCTACCCCTCCCGAGCTAAGGTAGCTTTCCCTAAGACCAAATCTAAGGAATAACACATACCACACCAAGGCATGCCATATGGGGAGTTTTCAGTTGGATCTACCTGGCTAGCACACGGGATATTCAGGAAAAATTTGGCTAAGGACCTGGAATTTAGAGTTATTCTTCATAAGCCAGTGAAGAAATGCACATTGCACTTTCCTTATCAACAAGGTTTTTTAAAACTTCTTAAACTAAGGATACGGACATTGATCTGGCAGTCTAATGCTTCCTCTCAAAACCACATATTTTAACACAGAACTTCTCACTATGGGGTGCTATTGCTTTGTAAGGTGATTAATATAGGCCAAGAAACCAGAGCCCAAAGTGCCAAGTCAGATTGCAACAGTTCTGTTCTGGAGAATAGAATGGACATCTCGTTGTTCAAACTACTAATCTGATCTTTAAAATTTAACAGGGAGACAAGGGCAGAAAAATTGCTGCTTCTTACTAAGGCTCTGATCCATGAATGTGTTAGTCATGTATGTTTTGAAGAAAGAGAGATCTGATGAAGCCCAAAGGGTAGTTGGAAGGCCTAAAGCTGGGCAGATACTTACTTTTTCCAATTTAAGACTCCAAGAACCGGTTATACCACCAAACAGCATATTTATACGGACATACAGAGGAAGTGGATAATAGAACTAAAGCTTTTCAGTACCATGAAATGTGTAATTCTCTTCTCATAACTGTGTTACACTCTTACATAATTCATCACCCAGTCCCTTAGATTAGTAGATTAGTATAATCTAAACATATTCCTACTCAGATCCCTGATCATAAAGAAGAAGTTGAGGATATTAATATATATCTGTAGGGTCAAGTAATCCCTTTCCCATCACTTTAATTAGCAAATTATTCTCTTACTGATTTACTTTTAGAATTGCTTTCTTTTTTATCATCCTAATTTCATTAAATCAAATATATATCCTATTGAGACAAAAAATTTCCAGTATAGCACAACATTTTAAATGTTTTTATCCGTAGCCTAATCTTTTCCTCTTTTCTTTTATACGCTATTTAATTCTGAGTATCTAGACAGATCCTCTCTTCTGCATTTTCCTGCACCTGAAAGGATGTTATCAGATTAACTTGTCAGAGTAATGTAGGATAAAATAGTGGTTTACTACAACTTTATATAAAGTCTTCAAGCTTTTATTTAAGAAGTTATAATATCTCGGTAAAAACTATCTGTGAAAAATAAGACAGATCACAAAAATATAGTGAGTGAACAAATGTAAGAATGTTTTCAGCAACAAAGGTAAGGAAATAGAGTGCGCTGACATCACTTTGTATGTGAGGACGCCATTTAATCTTGTCTGAAAATAGAACATAAGATGCCTCCCTGCTATTCCATGTTGTTCAATTGTGTGTCCAGGGATATTTCTACCACTGGCACTTGCCTTTTTACTATCTAAAAATGCTTTTGCTCATCACATACACCACAAAAAAGCACAGCTGAGAACGTACTGTCGAAAATGATGCGACAAGAGGATGTGGAGGACATGGAAAGGGGAGTACTGCTTTTATTGGTATCAGATTAGGAAAAATGCCAATAAGATTACAGGCTTAGTGTAGGTAAAAAAAGAAAAAAAAAAGCTTATAAGTGAGCAATTATTTTTCATTATGTTTCTTCTATTATTAACACTTCTGTTGATATTCTTTTTGTGACGTATCTCTTTGTATATATTAAAGGATAGCATTTATAATGTAGTCTGCAAAGGAATATTCCACTTCATAGAGCAATAGTCATAGCAGAAAAGTAATTCAATTCCAAAGTCTGCATATACAAAGAAATGGCAGCTATATGTATTCAGATCATGGTCATTTGCAAGATCTCAGTATAGGGTAAGCAGCCCTTTATCAGAAGTCCTGAGTTTTTCAATGTAGAATGGTCTCTGCTCACTCAGCTTGTGCATTGCTACACAAGCAGTCATCAAACCTTCCACTCTAAACAAAAAATATGTGAAGCCAGGTTTTACACAACGCTTTCACCGCCTTGGTCCCATCATTTCAGCTTGCTCTCAGTCAGAGGGAACTACTGAGAGAGTAACATATTGCTGTATTCCTTTTTCCTGATGTGGGGGTCTATTTCACTTTCAACTATTTCACCTTTCCTCACACCCTTGTGTTAGGTGTCTACTAGGAAAAATATATCAACCTGCCTTCAACTTCGGTGGCTGCTAAAATACAGTTGGGGCTTGTAAAACTAGTCTGAAAAAATAATTTGTTCTAAACCAAGACCTACTCCTCAAGTTGTCATAAGGAGGTTGGATGCAGTTACGCTGTATTTTGTAACAGATTTCCATGTAAAGAAAGAAAAAAATGAAATTATCTGAAGTATTTACTTATGTCTGTAAAACGCACGCAGGTATTCTCATAACAAACATATTATCCCCGGCTGTTCCTCCATGCAATGTAAATGGTTTATTTGGCCAAAACCAACAGGAGTTACGCAGAGAAGAATGTATATCATAACACAGATTTTCATCTCCTCTCATGCGGATACTGATGATGAATTAAATAGTCAATAATTTAAAGTATTTTCTTTATTTTGATCAGAAGAATAGAATTCAGTATTCGAATCTCGTGCATCCAAGCACTGTGTAGGTCCCTAATGAAGCTTATTTCCTAACAAGAATTCGGTAATAATCAGAGGAGAGACATGTTTCTAGAGTGCCAGAATGAGATCTGCTGTGACCAGCTTAAGCTCCCAAGTTCCTTAACTGAAGAGGATGGATTCTCTATCAGAGAGTTTCCAATATGCCCAACTTTTTTTTCTCTTAGAAGAGAGGGAATTAGGACTTTCTTTAAGGGCACTGAATGGATTCCGTAAGTCTTACATGGTATCAGACTCTCTCCATGTTTTTATAGCATTATTGAAACAGGCAGACAGGGTTAATTTTTATGCTCTTCTTCTGGAAAGCAGAAAATTTGAAAAAGCTGAGATATTGCTATCAACGGAGAAACTTGTTTACATCCCACCTCTTCTTACTCTCTCACATCTATGCAATCACCCCACTTTTGTTTACTTTCTGTGACTCATTTGTCATGCTGAGAAGTTGAACCAACTCCTGACTTTTGGGCACAAAAGTATTGTTCTCCGATAAAGCTTTAGATGAGCAAAGTTGCAAGTATGCAAATCACTGAAGAGTAGAGGGACACACCCCTTGAGTCTGGAATAATTATAAGAGCACCATTGGAATGTAATTAGATTTTTCCATAATTAAACCTTAAAAGCTGCCATTAATTGTGTTGCTCCAGCAACAACAATCTAACGAAAGAGGAGAAAACTGCCAAGCACAATCACGGTTTGCACAAAGAAAGCAAAGTGGAAGAATAGTCAAATTTACATCTGCAGAAATGATTCTCAACCAGTGCAGTGTGCAACACTACTGTGTTGCTCTGAAGCCCACTGCCACCAAGATATGGCCATTTACCCTGTTTTAAATATTAATTAGGAACCTCAGAAAATTATGTACTGGAGCATAACATAGATTTTCTTCTTTAAAGTACTGTAAGGGGAGAAAAATGTGGTGACAGGCTACTGAATGTGCTTAGTGCAGCATGCTCTCTCTCTCCAAAGTATAGCATGAGTAATGCAAGGTTACTGCAGTAAGTACACATTTCTTATTGGATATCAGAGAATATAGGTGTGTAAAATCCATGTAATTTGATAGCACATACATCATCACTGCCCTAGAGAGTACTGAATCATAAGGATCATAAGGCTACATATTTAGCACAGTAAAAGAATATTTCTCATATTTTCTCTCAGAAAATTCTATGGAAATGAGTGGGGGATGGGAGAGAAAGCTTATAAACCAAGTATTAAAACAACAGGCAAACCACAGAGCTGCTGCAGAGGCAGAAAGTATATCCTTTCCTTTTATTTTATGACATTTTATTTTAAGTGCCCCTCTACCCCCAATATTTTTAGTAGCAGTGTTAAATTACGGTAGCACTCTTAGGGAAATACATGTGAGATTCACATGAATACCAAGTACATTCATTATGATCAGTGCTGAATTCCAAATGAGAATAGCTCCACTTTTTTTTTTTTTCCTTCTCTGTGTTAACCTTCAAGGCAAGTCAACACATTTCAAACATCCCAGCCTGATTTTAATTTGGAAAACAGTCTTAAATATACCACTGCCAAGTCAGATCGAATCAAAGCCGTAAGGAACGAAGGCAAGGAGGAGGAGGGGAGGCAGGACTGCCACAGCAAGGAGACACTGTGTGAGAAAGAGAGGTGAAAATGAGAGCTAACATCAGCTCCCCCGGGGTCTGCTGTAATCAGCAGACAAATGGTCTACACTCATGGCATGTATTCATTCTGCAGCAACGGGCTGCCAACAAGAGCCTTCCTGTGTCTGTTTGGAAATAAAGTACTAGTCTTCCTCTATTCAGATGCTTTGAAACTAAAAAGAACTGCTGACAAACACTGCTTTGGGCATTTGACACTGCTTTTTGATCTAGTTAGACAGTGCAAAATGAACAAATTAGGAATCTACTACAAAAGAGTCTCAGTCTTAGCTTGCTAAAATGTCAGGGTTTAAAAACTGGGGTTTTGTCTTTTCTTCCCCCTCCTCCTCCCAATTTTTTAAAATCAAGAAAGTACCTTGCCATTTTTTCATACTGGCAAAAGGATGCTTTTTTGTGTTTCTGAGTCGTCATTTTTCAGCTGCATGTCTGTGCATGAAAAGAACGTTAATACCACACATAACAAATATATTTACATATTCACCATCGCAACATAATTTTAATTTCTGTAGCTCCTGTCTTTAGAGATGTGCTTTGGATTTTGAAACGTGAAAATTTTCTTTCAAAATCTTTTAAAGGAATTTTCACGTGCCCAGGAGGATTCTAATGTTAATTAAATTAACTTCCTCTTTTAGTATAACAAAAATACCTTTGAGTCAGTGAAATGTGCATAAACATGGCTTAACAATGACTCTGGAGCAGCACAAGGGGGGTTTTTTTTAAAAGTACATTATTTTTTAAATGTACTTTTATCCTGACATATTGTGAATTGGACACTAATGAGCTCCTCTGTGGAGTGAAGTCACCTAGCATGCTTTGAAGTATCTTATGTGTACATACATAAAAGTCAAAAAACCTTTGAACCCACATCTCATTTGAGGGTGAGAAAAATTAGGTAGGCTATTAACATAGAGCTAAAAGCAGACATCATAAAATGGTCCCCAAGACTCAAAATGAAATTAGATAATATTTTTAATTCAATGATTCAGATGGATTCATTGATGGAACAGTAAACCATTTCTGAGGTCACCAATACTCTAATATACAATTGCAGAATAGCAGCTACTTACCCATTACATTCAGCTTTCTGCCATGCTCCCAAGTTTAATTATCAGTCTGCCTTAGAAAATACATTTTCCCCTCTCTTTCTGAAACAGCAAAATCAAATTTCAGTCACAGTTTGCATTATAATACCTTATCATAAATCCTACATAAATTTAAGATGAATGATTATATTCATAGGTACCTACTGACGGAACACATTTACAATGTGCAACTGTTCCCTGACATTCCAGCCTGGTGGCAGAGAATGTGCAAGTGTGGAAGTTCATCACAATTTCCTGATCTGGCTATAATAAAGAGACAGATAGAAAACAGGCTGCTTTTCACCTGTGAGTATCCCACTCCTAAGCTGCCTTAAAATCTCATAACAATGTAGTCACAAAGGCACAAGAACTTTGCAAAAACGTTCCAAGCAAAGGGTCAACGGAGCCAGTGAATAAAAACTGTGTGAATTTAATGAATGAGATCCCGGCTGTGTCCCACCTGCTCATTCTCTTGGATGATCAAGCCTGTGCTCACACATATGAACAACAGAAAGGAACTTGTTCTAGACGTGTTTTTTTTAATGTGGTGCATATGTATGAACAGTGCAGAGGAAGGGCAGAGCATGGATTGAAGATCAAACGAAAACATTTTTGCTTTCCTATTTTTTAGTGAATGCTGTTCTTTCAGTAAGTAGTGGATCGGCAGTTTCAGAGGTTATGTTTCTGCTTCGCAAGAGGAGAGGCACAAAGGACACAGCAGAAACAGAGGCTTCCTTTGCCAAAGTTTTCTGCCCCAGATGGGAAGGATTGTGTTTATAGCTGCCGTGGCAGGCAGCCCCTGCAACTCAATATTTATTTGCCATTTCCAGCTGTGGAGTAGGGTACTAATTGCTCAGGTAGAATACAGCTTCTAAGGCGTTTCTCTATCCTCTGTACATCGGCAAGTAGAGATAGAGATAAGAGACGGAGAGAAATAGACAGATACATAGAGTGGCTGTGTTAGTATTACTATCTGCAGACAGACCCTAGAAGATACTACACCAGGAATGCACAGCCTACTGTTAATATCAGGAGAAATTATTAATTAAAATTTTTCACCTCGTATTATTGATTGCCTCTATTTTTTGCTCTCTCTGGGAGACCAAAAACATCTGGCCATAGACAATAGGAAATAGAGCAGAGATGTCACTTTCTGTATCTATGGGTTTCCTTCAAATATTGACACTTTTTTTGAAACTCAAATGCAATGGATTTTTGCATGGATATCCCGTGAAAGTGATTGTTGTTAAGACTTTTTTGTTCTTAAGGTGCGTTTTACTCTGCCACTTACTTTGCAAATCTGAGATACAATATTTGTTCCACTAATTATGTCACAAAAATAAGCAAATGTTTGATTTATTTTCTAGGAATAACACATATCAGATATAAGAACTGTTATCAGAGAATGATGGTGACAACTTCCAAATCATCAGCAGGTAGTTAAAACACCGATGTTAAGGATTATGATGATTATCTGCTGCATCCTTCCATGATCAAGCCACAAACACTGTGGCAATGACCAGAAGAAGGCCAAGTCAGGCTGCAGTTTGTTCCGTAGCACATCCAAAATATTCATATTCAGAAGTGTACAATACAATCTGAAGGCAAGACATCAGAAGGTCATGTTCACTTTATTTATTTGAAGGAGACTGTTTCAGTAATGTTTGAGGATGAAAGGAAGTTGATTGTCCCAAGCTCATCTAGAAATTTTCCGCAGGTCATGGAACACCATACCCTAGCCATTCCTTCTTCACACCTTTGTTTGCTTGAGATATCACTCAGGCATCTTGAATGCCTTCAATGACTATTAGAATGATTTCTCGATTTGCACCCTGCATTGTGTATAGCACACTTTGAATACAGCTGTTACTGTGGGAGAGAGCATGAACTGAGACAGCCACACCACTCTTCTGGTCTCCTGTCTTTTTGCAGTTACCCAAGTGGAGAAATTCTGACACCTTTAAATCTCAGCAGAGAAGATCTGTTATCAAAATTATATCAGTCTCCATGACAAAATCTAAATGGTAAATCATAGAAAAGAGCTATCACTGCAAGAAGGATCCCCGAGAGAAATGGCTGGTAAATTGAAACTTGCAGAAGACTTTGGCTACCGCTTCCACCTTGCAAATTGTCCTGCTTGCTTCATTTATTCTGAATGCATCTCCAGGGCAATGGAGAACAAACTGATAAACAGTCCTGTGAATGCTAGGAGTGCAGAAAGATCGACATTTTAAAGGTAAACATTGAGACTTTTCATCCAGCAAATGCAACAGTTACTGTATAGATACTGATATAACTTCTGACAGGTACTGATGAGTGATACGTAATGTCACTCAAGATGAGAAGCAACAACTTAGTTAAAAGCACTGAATGAGAACCATGAGGCTGGACTCAGATGCCATCACACTCTTGTTCTGGAAAAATTATCTACTTAAATGCCAGGAATGGTATTGAATCCTCTTCAAATTTCAGGACAATGAATTTGCAATCACGTCCTTATGAGGCATTTTTCAAATTCAAAATTGCCCCTGAAACAGTTGTTCAAGCAAATGTTTGTCAACCAAGGCTAGTTGCCCAACACCATACTCTGGCCAAGGCCCTGAATTCCTCCAATATCCTATGAAACAGATCTTGCAAAAGAACCATGCAGGTGGCACAGCTCCCCTGCCGGGTGAAGACAGGTCACATTGGTAGGTGTCTGCACAGGTCACATTTGTATATATGTGTGTCCAGGATCACCACTAGACAGTGTTGAGCTTCATGGTGGTTAAACGCAGGCTCCAGGGGACCATGTCCCCACATGGTATAACTTTCACTGATAGCTTTAATAACCTTCTTTTGCAGGTTGGCATCCAGCTTGTGAGATGCTAGAACAACTGCTGAATTACCTTTCTGTTACTACCAGAAGCAGTTAAGTTGCAAAGAGATTTGGGTTCACACCAGCCTCCAAATTTTCAAAAATGTAAAGCTTGCTTAATTTCCATGACAAAAGAGTCATATTGAAAGAAGGTGAGAATAACTCAATTCCTTGGTACTTCCATTCCAGCCAAATCCCACAGTGAAGAGGCAAAGAAAGTTGAAACAATATAGAAAGTGAATTTAACTAACACAAGAAAAAAATATTGCATGTTAATTGAATTGTATATTGAAAAAAAGATTCCAGTTATTTTTCATTTTATACCACACCTTTTTGCCCAGTCCCAGTGAGTGTATAATCATATGCCTTTTCTCCAGCTTTGTACGAGACAGACACAGCTCTATAAGAAAAACAAGTCAAAGTAAATTACAAGCAGTTGAAGCTGTAAATCTCAAGGTTTTGTGAAGCATCTGGGAGGTTGCTTCATCTTTTGAATGCAATAATGCTTGGATTTTTGCCCTTTATGGATATTTGAATTCTTTGGATTCTTTTATTCTCCATTAAACTTCATTTGACTCTGCATAACTGTGTTAGACTGCGGTATTTTTACCAAAGTGTGAACCAAAGTTCTGGAAAGATCTAGCTGTTATCAACATGAACATTAGTAATTTAAAGAAGAATACTTGAATACATAGTTTACTCAGTTCATGGAGTGTTTTCTTAACCTTTGACACCAATGTTTAGCAAGGAGAACTTAATGAGAGCTTCCCAAAGGAAAAATGTCCACCTGTAAATGTCTTTGGTTTTAATATATATGTGTATAGGTACACTAACACTTAAATAGTAAATAGTACTTTAAATCATTAACCGCAACGTGTTTAAGTTAGAAATTTCTTTTTTATGTTAATATTAGTTCTTGCGTAATATTTTCCATGCTTCTGTGGCTGCTTCCCAAATGTTTGTGTTAAGAACAATAAATCTCTCTGATTCATGAACATTAAATGCTTATACTGTTCTTTTATAGAATTTATTCAATTTATTATTTTTTTCTATTCCCATGAAATCTTCTGTGAAGGAACAACAGTCCCAAAAGCTTGTAGGAAGAAACAGATTTTGCAAACATATTTTTAGCATTTTTTTTTCCTTATAAAACCACAATACTACTACTGATAATAATAATAATTAAAAGGAAATGTTATTTATTCAAGACATTAAAAAGATTTTCCCTTGGGGAACCCGTGGCTGGTGTCTACAAGACTGATCTGGTATTTTGATTTTTTAATAGCGAATAAATAAGACATAAGCAACCAAAAGAAAAAAGCTGTTGCTTAGATGGAACAATATTTTCAGGAGTTCTGCTTTCTTGCTTTAATTCTTTTTTGCTTACTTGCTCGCTTTTCTTTAGCTTTCTCTATTTATTGCTGTTATTGTTTTTATTTTCTTTTTTTGCTTTAATACACCACTGAGCCACACTTAGAGAGCAACCGGCATCATCAAGGCTTTTCAGCCTCATTTTGTGAATCTTCCCTACCTCCACTCTTGACACGGATCAGTGCATCAAATGTGTGGTTATAGAACAGCCACAATAGCTTGAACTGTGAGCAGTCATGGGGATCTCTGGAAGGCCAAATTAACTCTACATGAGTCACCCTCTCCGTCCCATTCTCCCTGCCTTTTAGCTGCATCAGATTGATTCACTGTTAAGAGTAATTTAAAAATACATCTGACAAAATAACATATTTTTGCAACATTTCCAGTTAGTCATCCAATGACACCATATCATCTAAATTTTACAACACAATTATCTCTTTTTTCAAACAAACACACTCTTCAGCATGTAGTATAGGCCCTTTAAATGGGCTGCTCTTCAGAGGCTCCAGTTTTAGAAGCAGATATTTCTGTGCAAATATAAACAGTGGCATGGCACACGTGCTTTTCCTATCACATCCAATAAGTTATTAAAATTCACAGCTGTATTGGTTTTCCACAGCCCGGTTTTTCGTAGCACGGGGGCCACAGAGATGGATCCTGTGAGAGGCTGCTGGAAGCTTCCACCATGTCCGGCAGAGCCAATGGCCGATGGCTCTGAAGATGGACATGCTGCTGGCCAGAACTGGGCCAATGAGAGAGGCTGGTAACTCCCCTGTGATGACATATTTGAGAAGAAAATCAAAACAAAGGTCACAGAGTTTTTTTCTTCTAGCCAAAGAAGAGGAGGAGGGGAGAACATGTGGGGGCAACAACATGGTGACAAGGTCAGTGGAGAAGGAGGGGCAGGAGGTGCTCGAGGCGCCGGAGCCGAGGTTCCTCTGCAGGCCGTGGTGCAGCCCATGGTGAAGCAGCTGTGCCCCTGCAGCCCCTGGGGATCCAGGGGGGATGCAGAGATCCACCCGCAGCCCATGGGGATCCACGGGGGATGCAGAGATCCACCCGCAGCCCGCGGGGGAGGTGCCCGTGCCGGAGCGGGTGGATGCCTGGAGGAGGCCATGATCCAGTGGGAGACCCGGTGGAGAGAGAGGGCCCTGCTCCCAGGCTGGAGCAGCCTGTCCTTGCAGGACTGCACCCTGTGGGCAGAGAGAGCCAGGGCACAGCAGTTTTGGGAGGGCTGTGTGCCCGTGGGAGGGGCTCACGCTGCAGCAGGTGCGGTTTGGCTGCTGCTCGGGAGAGTGGAGCCACGCCGGGAAGTTCACGGAGAACTGTGTCCCGTGGGAGGGACCCCACGGCCTCACAGGGGAAGGCTCCTCTCCCTGAGCAGCAGAAGAGAATCTCAGTGATGGACTGACCAAACCCCCGTGCCCTGTCTCCCTGCACTGTCGGTGGGAAGGAGGGAGGGGCTGGGGGAAAAAAAGGTGTTTTAAGGGCTTATTTTGCTTTTCATTATCCTTCTCTGATCCTGCTAGTAATAAATTCACTCTGCAGCCTTAAGCTGAGGCTGTTTTGCCCTTGAAGTGTTTTTCTCCTGGTCCTTATCTCAACTCATGAATCCATTGTTAATTTTTTTTCTTTTCCACTCCTCTACCCAGCTGTGGTAGGGGAGAGTGAGTGATTGACTCGTGGGTGCCTGGTGTTGGGCCTGTGTCAAACCATGACGACAGCTAAGTGAACAAAGATAAAAGAATAGCTTTTTTTTTTCAAAGTTACAGAATCATTTAAATATCAGACTCAGACTTGGTGATGGGAGGATATTCTGCACGTGTTGTAATTACCCACACGTGTAAATGTAGTTGCATGTATGTGTGTTTTGCAGAATAAAAGGCTTCAGATTGATCCTGTGCCACGACAATCAGCAGTTTTGTATTTCAACCAATGAGCTGGAGCCCTGGAACGCCGGTCAGTCAGCTTAAGCATTAAGTACTCCTAAGTCAAGGCTGGCAACTGATGGACATCAGTAGTTGATTTTGCAGTGTACAGAATCCTACATGTGAAAAAATACGCTTTGTGTGCATGGTTTGTTTTGCATGGGTGTTGACAAAAACAAAAAAGAAAAACTAGATTAGGAATTTGGAGAAACAAACCAGTGAACCACCAGTGATACTGTTTTAAAGAAGTATGAATAAGTTCCACCCTGGTCAGGTGAAGAGAACTACTTCATAGGAATGTGGTTTCCTTATTTCATAGATCTGAGATTTCCTTATTTAGTGAATTAGAAGGTTTTACCAGTTAAAGCCTGCTGAAATGGGATTAAACTGAGGTAAACAGCATTTTTTAGATATATAGCTGTTATGGCCAATAGGCAAATAGTGCTGATTAGGAGAAAAGGGGATAAGGTCTAGAAATCACCCAGATCATCTGACATAATGAAGATGAGAATTATTATAAATCAGAGAAAAGCCTTATTTGAGAATGACCCCCTATAGAAAGGCCCCTATAGAAACCCCGTCAATTAATGCATGAATTTTTGTATACAGGTAGAATTCCATTATTGGCTGAAAAGAAATTTAAACAAATTGGAAATTGCCCGTCATCTCACAGAGGTCACTGTGAACATGAGCACAGACTTTTTAAAGCCATTTGTAAATAATTCAGGAATTGAAATACTACACTTCTGGTGAGGAATATTATTGGTAAAGGTCATTCAACTTAAAAAATTACAGGTTTCGTATTCAAAGGAGAGACAGCCCTACAGGAGATAGCAAACCCAATGTCTTCCTCACAGTCACATCAGTTTCTAATGATTTAATTTTTTTGTTTTTTGTTTTTTTTCCAAATCAGGATGTATTAATTTCCAGGAAATCAGAATAAGAAGACAAGACAGCATTCCTCCTTTGTCAGAAAGTTTCTTTAATGACAACTTGACTATACAGTCACATAAATCCTTTATTCTCTTTTTCATGCATAGTCTTCATGAATACAGCAGAGATGAATATCTTTGGAAAACAAAGATATTTCTCTCTTTTTCTACACGAGAGAAATAGTTGGTTGGCACTTTTAATGGAGCTTGAGTACTGCTCCCCTCTGAGTTGAGTGATTGCTCTGTGGGTCAGATATTCAGTCTTTTCAGCTAAGACTGAACCAAAAGATTCTCAGCTGAGATCTGATGGTCAACTGAGATGGTGCTTGTCACCCTTGCTTTGAAAGAAACTGGCTCAAGCTAGCAACTCATTTTAGAGGACCACAAACTCATCCTCAGATGGTAGTGATTCTTGTTCTACTGCTGACTTCAGCTTGAATCACATCGGTGACCCAGAGTGAAAGGCTCCACAAACTCAGCAATTCACTGAGTCATTCAGGACTTCAGGGGGAGTGCAGGGATAAAAGGAGTCCCAAAAAAGTGCCTAAATTTTACAAAGGACTTACCAGGGGCATATTAAGCTTTATTCTCTCACACACCTGTAAAGTACACTACTCCAGATTTGATAAGTGAGATCTATACGTACAAAAGAGTAGATTTCAGTTACAAAGATGAGTATTACAAATAGATTTAAATTGCTGAAAAATATTTTTGTGATTCTATATTTCATGAGGTGAAGTATTTTTTAATAAAAGAAGTCACCCAGTTGAAGGATTTTAAATATTGAAATCCTAAACTTTTCATGTAAACAAAAGATGAATTTTCCAAGCATAAGTGTATAGTTAGTTCACCGTAATGCGTAGACTTCTTTCATTTTAGCACTGCTATTTGTCATTCATATAGATACCTCATACATGTGTGTATGTGTATACATGCACACACATAGACATAATTGCTGTACCACTGGAAATATAATTACCAGGGAGTTCACCTACCTTGGGGATAATAACAACAGTTATTATCACTCAGTTATACTTAGTGTATGTTTTTACCATTATGATGAACTCTTCCTTGCTTTATTGACTGCTTACAATTATTATCTATGCCCTCTTAGATGCTCATTTTTGTGTCTCTTTTATAGAAAACAGGTTTTTTGTTTGTTTCTTACTTTTCTCAATTATTTTTCATTGTTAGAATTTGTTTAAAGTGAGATAGCAAGGGCGTATTTTTATATTATATCTCATTATATCTAACCCTAGCATTTCCTATTCTCTTCAAAAAGATTTTCTGAATTTTATTTAGGAAACAATTTTTTTTTTTAATTAAGAAATTTAGACTTCGAAGTCTGATGTTATTTTTAGTTCCTGCATTGTTTTTGGATGGTGGGGGATGAGAGTGTTGGATTTTTTTCTTTGTTTGTAATTTATGGCCCTGAACTGACTTATGGAGGTGATTCTTCTACCAATTAGTGTCTTTCTCAGATTTGTAGATTTTTTTTTCCTCTATATTGAAAATTCTCCAAATTTTTGGATTAAAAATCCTTGGGCTCGACTGCTCAGATAATTGCTGTATTAATCAAACTTGCCAGGCACTGTGAAAATACAGATGTATTTCAGTTTTAGAGGAAGAAAATTAGTAGATTAATCCAAAAGGTGTATTTAGATAATGTTGTCTTTCACTGGCCATTAAGGTCTAAAAGCTTTAATTTCCAAGTTTTCAACATAGTCTTCAGTAGCAGCCTCTAAAACATGCAATTCTCGGTTTATGTCTGAGGTAACAAAGAAAATTAAAAAATCACTTGGTATTTATACTAGTTAAAGTTAACTACTGACCTCTCTACCAGTTCTGTAGGCTACTATTAACCTTGTCTGCAGGAGGGTAGTGATTTTAAGAGTTATGACTGTTAATGACCTTTGAATGCACCAGCAGTCTCAGATCACTAACTCCCTAGTGTACCACATGACTCAGACTTTTCCAGATGGGAAAATGATAAGAAGGCAAGGAAGATAGCAGGTCAATCTTGAGGCAGCCTCAAGAAAATTGCTGCAAAATGAATCGTACGGGTCTGTAGTGCTTTACCCAGCATTTTTCTCTTGAAATTTATCAAGTCAAAGCTTGTTGACATGAAAGTGAATGAAATGATTGTGGAGTATGCTCTAAGAAGCCAGCTTAAAGGCTTTGTCCATCATCTTAGCTATAAATAAACGAGAGGATCCGGGAAAAATTCTGCATACTGGTGCTATCCATAACATTTTAAACAAATTTGTCACGTGCTTAAACGTCATCATTAGTTTCAGCTGTAAAATAAATTTTAAAAATCTGGTCCTTGAAACTTTTCAGCAGTTTATTTCACACTTATTATTAATTAAATCAAACTGTTATTAGTGTTATTTCTTCGCCTGGCTATGCAGACCCATATTTACTTGTCTATGTAATGAGCTAATCAGTTTTACACAGATGATGTACCTATAATGAGAGAGCATAGACTCAAATGAGCACAGCATTGTTGCTGGGAAATTTCACATCTTAGTCCAAATCTCTGAACAAATGGGAGAAGAAAAGGAAGATAGTTTGGCCCACAGTCATCCAGCAACAGAATTCTTTCCTAAGCACTGGCAGCCCAAGTTGCACGCTGTCTTTGTACAGGTGAGATGTGTTTAGGAATCATGAGATTCAAGCACATGCATTATGAGCTGCTCTGTTTTCTGTATTTGCATCTTTCAAAGTTTGCTGTTCCAAGTTTTTTGTCTCTGGTAGCTAGAAACTTCCTATTTATGGCAATGAATATCATGTTTATTGTAATATTGCTTCATGGCTCCCAGTGCTGTAGTTATGAGAACTACACTAACGCTGTATGACTCAGAGTAGAACCACTGGTGAAGAGCAGTAACATCCTGCTCTGAACATTTTCCTTAGGGTTGGAGAAACAGATGTATTTCACCAGCTTTTCCTGCCTTTTCATCTTCCCTGTCTTTGTGGAACCGAGGAAACCTCTGACCAGTGGGAGAGATGCAGAGCACGCCCCTCGCTGTATGGGTTGTGCTTGTCGTAGTTGTCATGGCAGAGGCAGGGAAGTCATGGCAGTGGCTGCAGGGAGGTCTGCACTGTAGAGTACAAAGGCTGGGGGGATAACTCGTGCTTCACTTTGTCTAATATACAGCGTGAATAAGCTGGCCTTGACCAACAGGGGCATAAACTAGACTGCACTGCTGGCATGAGGATTCACACTGCTCCTGATGAACCAGGGCAGGACAGAAGCAATCCGCTAGAACCCAATTCAGTAGATTCATAGTAGAGAGAAACTGATAGGGAGGTAGCCATTTATAATTTTAACGTTGTTTCTGATAGTGTGACTTGCCAAAAAAAGAGAACTGCTATGTAGTTTATGAGCTTTTATTCAAATTGTTACATAAATTGTTTGACAAACTGTAGTCCATATATTTCATATGAGAAAAATAGCTAGAATTTCAGTGGTGTAGGCAAGACAATTATAGAAAAACTCCACTCCTGAAAACTTGTTCTAAATGTTTTATCACACCCTAGGTACTAATATATGACAAAATCCTTCTGCTCTTAGTGCTGTCGCATTTGTGTGAGATGAAGGTTGTTGTCTCACCCACACAGACGATAGGATGACACTTTAATTGGAAAGTGACATTGCTGGGAACATTTATGAATAATTTAGTATGTCCTCCCCACTCATCTTTTTATATGTTCTTCAAGTCATTATTTTATTTATTATTTATTAAGAACTGACACTGTGCTGATAGCTGTACAGAATAAAGGAGAACACAAAGTCCCTGCCCTTGTGGATCTTATGCAGCAAGAAGCATAGAAAGCTCTTTTCCGTCCTGCTTGTAAGATAGTAAAGACATTCTGGCTGTGTTCCAGAATTCTTCCTCTGTTGGAACTTTCCTTTGCTGACAAATGCAACACTAAAATTAATAGTAAAAATATTTCAATATGAGTGTACTGTTAAGCTTGACTGGCTTTAAGGTTCTTGCCCTCTGAGATCTTCATCTCCTGCTCTAGTTTTCTTTTCCTAGCGGAAATACACAAATATTCTTGTTGGACTGATGTTAATAGAATTTACCGGTATTGATATCAGAAACAGTTCTGTCTTTCTTTACAGGGAGCTGAAACTTTCTAACCTTTTACAAAACAAACAGTGTGGTTTGCTTACTTTTCTCTCTCTCTTCTTTCATTTTCTTTTCATCTTCTTTTGCATCTGCATATCAAATTGCTTTTGACAAATTGGATTAAAAGGCTTTGCCTTTAGCTTTGGCCTCAGAACTCTGGCACTGCAGACCTATGTCCTCTATTCAGGTCTGTCAGGCAAGCACACAAAGAAACCATATTGGTTCATTGGCTGATTTGTCCATAGAGTTCCTTCCTGACTTGTTGATATTTATTAGTCTAGATACAACTCTTAGCCTATTATATCTGTTACTAGTATGAAGTTGTTGGACAAGAAACATACGACCAACTTCTGTTGTGAAAAGATGAAAAAAGCCCTGATTAGAATAATGTGTTTAGGATTAAGTGATTGCCTGCAGTCTAATATAAGGGTTTTAATTCCTTTATAACTTTCAACTGAAATACTTAATATATTTTACCTTCTAGTATGTCTGGTTTTTTTTAATATGAGTTTTAGCAGTTCACATTCAGAAATTTTCTGATCATTCACAGAGCATATTGGACATGTGTTTGAGTATATCTCGGTGTAACAGGTGCAGTCCCCTGGAAAACATTTATTTTTAGAGAAGCTGATGCCTAAGGAAGAATATTCCACTACAGACAGCTGCATTCATGTGTTATGTCTCTGTGCTGTGTTTCTGTCCAGGGAGCTTTTTCCCTTCTGGAAATCAGCCTCTTCTAGGATATCACAGTGTCCTCTGCAGTGATTATGATGTAGTCTATATGGAGTTCATGGGGGACTGAGTGATATTTTTAGCTGAGTCACTGAACCATACAGATAAGACTTAGTTTAGAGGAGGAGGTATACCTGAGGGGGGCAGAGCAATGAGTAGAAGACTATTTGAGATTATTTTTTTAAAATTTTTTTTTATGGATAGAGACAAAATTATTTTCACCCTTTTCACACCAAATCTTAACTATAGCATGACTGTTAACATTGTGGTCTCAGGCTGTGTCAGGAGAGGTTCGGGCTGGACATCAGGAAGAACTTTGTCACTGAAAGGTTTGTTAAGCATTGGAGCAGGCTGCCCAGCAAAGTGGTGAAATCACCATTCTTGGGAGTGTTCCAGAGAAACTGGACATGGCGCTCAGCCCTATGGTTTAGTTGACGTGATGGTGTTTGGTCAGAGGTTGGACTCTATGGTGTTTGGAGGTTTTTCCAGCCCTAACGATTCTCTGATTCTGTGATGTAAGGGCAAGTTAAATTGAAAATGCAGTTTTTACAGAAAAAATACTAAGTTCAACAGTAACAAACCAGGATGAAAAGTGAGAGGCAATGTGCTGGAAAGGGGGAAATTTACAGAGTCCAGTGCAGTAGGCAGTCTCAGTGCCGTGTGAACAAGATGAATGTGCATGAAGCCTAATTATCTGAGAGTGAAAGGTCATCAAAATCAATTTGCAGCATGATGTACAAAGGTCATTATCAGACTGAAATTTTCTATACCCATTGAAAATGTGATAAAATATGAAGTGGATGCCTCCATAACTACGATTAGTAAAGAAAAAAGTCATTGAACCATCTGCTTAAAGCTTTGTGCTACCTTAGTTTTATTCAAAATATTGCAAGTAACGAGAGGTAGTTTTTCGGAAGACAGTATTGCTGAAAGAATCCATTAATTTTCAGGATCTGTTATGCTGACAGAATTGAAAGCACCTCTCTAAAATTAGTCCTTTGAATCAATACTGTAATATTTGTAATTTCCCTCTTTTTTTTATTACAGACCACTTAATTATGATTTTTATTTTCAGTTTATGGAATGAAATATCCTAGGATCCATCTTTTTCTTATCTGTGGTTGAACTGCGTACTCAAGGGTGCAGATTGTCTGTTTTGTTATAACATTTCAGTGGCAAAGCAGCCCTTGTGCGAGCAAACACGGGTCTGTATAACCAGCAGAGAAGACATTATGATATCAACACCTAAACCTAAATACATACTCAGAAATCTATTTATCCTGGTCCTGAAGGTAAATATAATCTATACAAGATCAGTAAAAATGAGCTGATCTGTAAGAACAGGATGGCTACCAGAAGGTTTTCGTTACGAAGTTTTTTGTCTGCTAGGACATGAGAGGTAAGCAGTCTATACAGGGAGCTGTCATTCAACAGGAGCAAGATGTTAGTCTGGGCATGATCACTCAAAAGTTGAATTAAGTTCTGAAAACAGTGCATTAATTCCCTTTTGTGTTTGCTTCCCTCTTTTTCTGGCACAACTACTCTCCTTCCTTAATCCCCTATGAAAAAAAAAGACACTTGAAGTACACGAAGGACCCTGGTGGATGTGGCGTGGAGAGTGGCTGCTGACTACTAATGAGATACACTTATACACAGAAAAATTTCTTCAGCTTTCCCACTTCGTCTGCCTTGTGTTTTCCAGTAGAAGTTCACATCAAAGGGAAGAAAATTAATTTCCTGCACACAGAAGTACCAAGCCTGCAAGTGTTGCTTTAGCACGGACTCTCCTCGTGCGGGCTGCACAGCAGCTGCTTGCAGGGCCCACTGGAAGATCAAGGTCACGTTGTGCTCACAGCCCCTTCTCTCTTCAGGAGCTTTGTAGATACAATCTCTGATGTCCTGAATGTGTGTATTCTGTATCACTTAGAAATGGGGTAACAATAGATACTGAAAAGCCTGTTTCTTTCCCACATAATATGCAGCCTCTGAAAGCATAATGTTATTCAATATTAATACCTTAATAACTGTTGTCAGCACGCTTCAAACCATAAACAAAAGAAGCTCTTACTGCCAGAATTTTTTTCCTTCTTTCTTTACTCCTATGGAGTTTCACTAAATGGTTTGTTGTGCCTTTTCAGCACTCAGCTCAAAACTTAATACCCTAATAAAAATGTTGCTGTCATTTCATTAACATCTTTCTTATTTTTCTAAAAATTAGAAGGATTAAATTGAGCCTTATGTTCTTTCAAAGGCATATTTTTGAATGAGATGGCCACCACAGGATATTTCCCTTTGTGACAGTCATGGAAATCTTCCGGACAAGGAAATGAGATTCAGCATTGCTAATAGGAAGATAAAAATATTCAGTATTTATTTTACAATTTGCTAATAATGAAGCAGACTGAGGGAATGATTGGTTGAATGCACTTGGAATAATAATAAAGGGCAGGGCAGATGCTGAAAGATATTTTCATGTTTCTTTTCCTAATTGATGTTTGTTTCTCATGTCCTTTGTGTGCATTTCCTGAATTAGTGTAGCATTCTCTGAGGGTAAATCAACCTAATTTTCCCCTCCTGACAGCTGCATCCTTGATGGTACTCAAGAAATAGTTCCAGACTTGAAACTTGGCAGTGAAGAGGATGCACTGGACTCAACTGGTTCTAGTTATCAGGCAGAGGTTGAGTGCTCTGCCTCTACACTCAGAGCCATCTGCAGTGGGCTGCAGTTCTGGGTCGCACAAAATCTGCAGGCCCTGTGCCACACCTAATGTTAGGCTGTTGAGACCTTGATGCCTTCTCATAAAAAACCCTACATTTTACACCAAGGCTCACACACCTGTAGGTGGCTTGGAGTACTGGATGCCTGGCAGCAAACTCTGCTTATCTTAAGGGTCTGCTTTGAGCAGGCAGTGGTGAAACCACTGTGGAGGATTGGCTTAGGGTTTCAGAGACAAGCAGCCAGCCAGATGAGGGGAAAATGGCTTAGTGAAATCAGTGCGAGCGAAAGGGACCTGATCTCACCCCCACTGATGCATTGGAAAGTAAGTCTTCATGTTGATTGAATAATATTAGAAAACAACTTTAAAGGTTGTTTCACTTCAGTTATTAACAAAACAGCGTTGTGACTCGTAAGTGTTGAGTGCCTCAGTTACAAGTGATGGAGTAAACAATGACCTAATTTGGCCTAACTCCACCACTGGATTGAGTCTCCTCTCTACAGCTAACCCCTGCAGTCGCTCCCGGTATGCACATCTGTGTCCTGATCGTTGATCAGTACCCACCTCCTTCAGAGACACATTTTGCAAGGGACCTTGGAAAAAGCTGATCGGTAAGTTGGCTAACTAGAGCTTTTCCTGCCAAGGCAGGCTACACAGATGTAGTTTGGGTGCAAACAGGCTGGTTACTTGCTTGTCTGAAGGACAATTCCCTGTGTGAGAATTTCTGTATTGACAGTGTGCTTGGGCTTCCCTTGATCCCAAAGTACAGTTCCAAAAAGCCCTCAGGAGAGGGGAGGGACCAGGGAGGGGGAAAAGGAGTATGTACAATTCTGTGTTCTTCCTTCCTCCTGTGTCGACATCTATTGAGGACTTTGGCTCCAGGGAAATAATGTTCTACATCCGAGCATTATATTATGTGTTTTATGAATAAAACATGAATTTGGTTAGCCCAGAAGAAACATACTGTTTAGGAGAATTTATTTTTCCTTACCCACCTCAAATCCATGGTATTTTCTCCAGGATTTACAGTCCTGATAGCAGTCAACTTGCAGAGAATTTGGCCTTACTCACATTCCACAGCCATATTTCTCCTCATGCTCTAATCATGCAAATATGCTCTTAAGTAAATAAATATTGGTTCAGGCAAAATTATGATCTCAAGAGGATGTGCTTAACTTTTAAAGTGGAGTTGAGAAGTGATCTGAGTTATTTCGTAAAGCCAAGATGAAATCAGGAAGATCTCCATGACGGCAGGTCTCAGACAAGCCACAAGATCAATAGGTTTATTTGACGGGCAGATGTAGCCTTCAGTGCTACATAAAACTAAAGGCTTTAAATTACATTAATGTGACTACCTGAGTGTGAACTCAGTATACGAATGTAATTCATTCGCTGTAGATTCTGATTGTTTTTACCAGCATTTGCCTCTCTTTAAGGCAAAATCATTGAGATGCTAAGGCATTTTTGGGAGACATTAATAGCTAATCTCCATATCTGTGCAGAGTTTATGCCTCTACAATGGACAGGCATCACAGGGCAAAGATTAATGTGCTATTCAGCTTACATGAAATGCTAAAAGTCCCTTAAAAATATGTGCCCGGAGCATAGAGTTTGCACAGTGAAACATTTAACAGCAGGAAATGCAGATGGTCAGCTTTATGGAACTGACAGTGGTCAGTGCTTGGTCAACTTTTATTTGCCACCACTGGGCATGAACATAACAATTCAGTGATTAATGACAATATTAAATGCAATTTCTCATTAATATTATACAGTATCCTAATATTTAACCCCCATCAGACAGCTTGGACATGCTAACATCCCTTTTTCCCTTTTGTTGCCAGTATTAAGGATTTCTCTCACTCCACAGAAAGTAAATTTTGAGTCTAATGAAACTTCTTTTTACCAGCATTTGCAAATACTGGGTCTCTTTTCTTATCTGGTGGCTAGAAGCTGTAGGGTTTTTTTGCCTCTGATACAAAGTTTGCATTCTGCATAGATTAAATCAGGTTTATAACTAGTTCTGACAAAAACAAAGCATTCTGTAAACGTTATTTCATTTTATTTTCATGTTTGAAAAGAAGTAACGATTGCTGGTGTCGTTGCAGTAGCAGGACTTGCATGAAGGCTGATAAAACTGGCTCATTGCCTTTCAACTGAGGTCGCCATGTTATTTCCTGTATCCTGTTTTCTGGTCCATTTCAAGCCTCACATCAATTGTTGACATGGAGTTTGTTGATGAACGTGCCCTAAGAGGACCATAAACCAATTTGTGGGGCAAATTAGAAGGTTATGAAAGCGATGACATACCCAGTGATTTTCCACTCTCTATCTTGTGTGTGCGTCTTAATTTCCAGATAGCTGCATCACAAAATGAAAAGAGTTAATAGCCTTCTTGTTCTTTGTGTTCCCCTTCCCCCTTCTGTTAGGTTTCAGTGGACTATTTCAATAAAAGGAAAAAGGAACACTATTCACTAGAAAACAGTTATTCAGGTACGATAATTTGTACTTTATGTCATATTATAATGGTGAGTGTAAATTTTCCTTTGAACCATGTTTTATTAACATTTTTTTTCCACAGAGTTACATCAAAAGACTCTATAAATAAGTGATGTGCTCAGCCTGCCAGCTCTTACATGCATACCAATTACCTCTATTGGTTTCAGGACACGTAGTCAGTACTTTAAACAACCCAGATAATATTGCAAACTGAAATATTCAACATCTCCATCTTGGTATGCTGTCACCATGCAGAGAATGATTATAATTGGTAATCAGTTTCACTGCTGGTAAGTTGAGTGGCATGATGCATTTTATATCCATGCCTATGTCAAACTCAATTAACATTCTAACACAGTATATTTCAGACAGAGAGCTAATCTGGGGGAACAACACAATTATTTTTTTGATGTTCAAAATTCTCAGTTTCCTGAAGAGAAGAAATTGAAGCACAAATACATTTATAAATACTGTAGCATTTTCTATTTTTTATTCCCAATGGAAGAGGCTAAAAAAATAGATCTTCCAAATTCCTGTTTGTAGTGGGGCATGCCAATGACATGAGAAACTGTAGAAATAAAAAATCATCAGGATTTTTCTTTTTCATTACACACTGCTGTATCAAAGTATGACATTCAATATGATACAGTGAACTGAAAAAGGCTTAAGTCTTAGGAAAAAGATACAGATCTATCCAGGCCTATTTTTATTGTTTGGGTTTTTCTAATAGTTGCAGGCATCACAGTGCTTTGTCTAATTCCGCATAAACAAATGCATAAACAAAATCATAAAGGGAAGGCTTATATACCTCTTTAGAAGAAATTAAGAAGCTGAAGAGAGCAGATAAGAGCTGCAACATTATGGAACTCACTGTCACTGAAAAATCTTGTCCCCACTCCCACACCTCTCCTACAGGTTATGCATTTTCCTATCACCTGTAACATCAGTTTGTAATAATATAGCAGGCTTTATAGCACAGAATGGAACAGATAAAACACATGAAATATCTTTTAATAACAAGCTAACTAAAAGCCCCAACTCTGGCTGCTGGATACTATACAACTGCCTAGAGTAGTCCTGTTCCACCAATGTTTAGTTTGTTGTATTGTCAGACAGGTGGTCACAACTTGCTGATCCTGAGTGTCACTGCCCGGACAAAAGCAGCTTCATTTTGCTGAGATATTTTCTCTGCGTGCGCTCTTGTATATGCAGTAGTTCCATGGTCTTTACTGTATCAGTTACCCATCAAGAGATCCGCATTCTGAAGTTACAGAATCACACAATAGCTGAAGTTGGATGGGACCTTTCAGGGTTTTTTGGTCCAACCCCTCTGCTCACACAGTCACCTGGACCAGGACCAAGCTCAGACAAATTTTGAGTATCTCCAAATAAGTGGTAGGATAGAGAAACACAAAAAACCACAAACAAACAAACAACCCCCCCGCCCCCCCCCCCGTTGTTTCACTCTTCCTTCTTACAGCAAGTTTTGGGGGGGTTTTGAGGGGCAGGAACTATTGGAAAATGTGAAAGCATAACCTCTCTGCTAAAACAAAGAGCCATAATTCTGCAGTTCAAAAAATAAGCAAAAATAGGGTAACGTCTACTTTGATTCTTTTGAGAGAGAATTAGAACTCACTTGGTGGCAGCTGAGATTAGCTGAAGTTAAAATAAATGTAATCATATTTTTCTTGAAGTATTTGACTCAAGTCCTGAGTCTGAAAAACTGGCTTGGAAATCCTGAAGGAGCAAAGTTGTCTGACAGTTTGTAGTTAAATCTTTCTCAGAGATAATATATATTTCTTTTTTTGTGCATCTTTAAGTTACTGCTATTTCTCCACAAAGTTGTCAAGATAAAAATCCTTCACCAGCTTGTAGAACAATCAGAAAGTTCCTAGCAGTTTTTGCTAGCAGACTCAGACTGAATTATCCCAATTGACATTTTTGATCTTCAGAACATGAAGAAATTGTCGGTGAAGTAACTGACCTCAGCTTTAAGTGGTGTGAGCAGGACCATACAAAATAGATTGTAGGAGAATCCTTCCTGAGCAGAATCCTGAAAATTTGACAATTGCTGTCTTTTGATCGTCTGGGATAGAGAAGTGCAGCAGGGCATGTTCTAATGAAACCTGGCCAAACACTGACATGACTGGTTTCTGTGTTACAAAGTCTGGTCCACTGTGAATTTTTGTGAACTGCAAGTAGAAATACCAAAAGAACATACATTTTATTTCTGGAAGAAATAGAGGTATGCTTTGCTATTCCACATTTTCACGAAAGATGGATCAGGATGTCAAAAACTCGTATCTTTACATCTCAGGAGAAAGACAAGTATTCTTTTCATTGCTCGCTTTCCCTTCCTCTACAATCACAACTTCAAGGTTATGCTGTTCTATTTAGTTCTGCTAGTACCTGTAGGCTTGTGCAGACCTTTTCTGAACAGGGTATAGACTATAATCTTTATGATGATATACTGTTGTCTCTCCTGTTCTTAACCATTGAAGCCTAGATAAAGTCTTCATATTACCTGGTGATTCCATCAGAATAATTCTGTACTTATTGGAAGGTGTTCTGGGAAGTTATTGATGTAAAGATAATTCGTCATTTTCTGAGTACTAGCCGTGTCTCTGATTTGGACGTACTGATTTTCCTTACACCATTTGCTACCATGATTCCTTTGAGAGTTTTAGCATTTGGTAACAGGACAGAAAACAGGTATATAAGTCAATTGCTGTCTTTACCTCAATAGAAAATTTCAACATGTTACTAATTATTTTTGACATTTAAATGAAATGTCCCATTAATATTAACATTTTAGTATTGGAATAAGCTTTCTACTCTTTTCTTCATTCAAAATACTTTTCATGAGCAGTCTGGCTGCAAGCCATGGGGAATAATGTTTGTACTATATCATTGCAAAGAGTTTTTCTCAGTGTTAACTTAGCTGTTCCTGAGAGGGGCAAATAAACCTGATGTCACATCTGACCACTCTATTTCCCTGAAAAGCAATATATTCAATCTGGCAAGAGCCCTTCTTTAGGCAGTGCCATTTACACAGACCACGTTTCTGTTTATCCCAGGACTGACTTGCGATAGCACTGCACAGTATTTTGGCTACAGGGCTGATAAATGTAACACATTCATAGCAGGACTCCGGGCAGTACGGTTTCAATCCTTGACACTGGTTTAGCGTGTACAGTATATTTACTCAGTGGCAGAATTGTCTGTGCTTTGAATATTGTCACAGATTAGGTTCACTGTAACAATTTGAGGATTTTTTTATAATTTGTCAACTCCAGAGAATGTCTTAACACTTTTTCTCTCTCTTAGTAATGGTCTTCATCTCAGTGGGAGCAGAAGGGTACAGCGTCTGTTGTTCTGCAATAGACTTCTGTGGTTGCTGTGGACTGAGAGTATTCATGTGACGTATTTGCTTTAGTACAGGGAGCTGAATCCGATGTACTGAGTGAAGACTATCTGATTCTGTCAGTAGCCTTATTAAAAGGCATGGTTGGAGAATAAATGTATGAAAAAAGATCCTGGAATCTGACAACATTGTTATTGCTATAATGTTAATTAGGAAAACACTAAAACCATAACAACCTATAGCATATCTGCTGCACTAATGTCTTGACAATTTTTATTATTTAAAAAATCCAATGCAGCATTTTAAGTTGCAGATGTGTTTACCTTCAGTGATGGCTGGGAATAATAATATGGAAGATTTTGCAATTACCAGGAATCCCTTTCTTGAGGCTGTTTTCCCCCTCCCTTATTTGTCTTAAGTCATCAAAATGAGACAATTTATATTTGATTCTCATTTATTTCATAGTTTCTTTTCTAAATTATATGTTACATATATTATGTGTTTTATCATATAATGACTTAAGATAACAAAAGAGATTAAAAGAAAATTTAGGAATACATCATTGACTGTAAAATAACTATGATGTCAAAACATTTCTGCCCATAAATTAAACTTCCTTCTTTCTTAAAAAACAGCCTTTGAGATCAGTGGCCTCATCTATCAGACTCATCTTTCATTTCCTTTTTGCTTTTATCATAGTCTGGACTCACAGAATATATAGGAAATAATAGTTCACATTAAAACAATGTGAACAGAGAAGGAAATTGTGGGACTTTTATGCTAAAATGATTCATTATTTCTGTGACTATTTCAGATTTTCAGAATTACAAGAACTGACCTATTTGAGTATCCTTGTATCTGCGTTTCAAAAAGACATGACACAGACTTGACTTCCTTTGCAAGTAGACTGTGCCTATACTTACATAGTAGACTTTTCTGGTAAAATATTTGTAGAAAGTTAATTTCAGTCTGGAAAGCTTTGCGTGAATGATTATATTATGCATGCATTTCACAAAATATTTTCGCGCAAATATCAAACAAAAAATAGAAATAATTCCATGCTATTCCTGAGATCAGTCTTAATGGCATCGTTCTCACACATTTAGAAACTGAGATCAAACACTCATAAATAAGTGACTTGTGATTAATTCAGGAGGTAGATGACTTTTTACAAATTTTTGTGACGTTTAGCTGACAGTATAACTGGCATGTAATGCTTTCTTCACAGAAATTTCCTAAGTGGTGCCAGATGTTCTTCCACATTAATTTTTATAACTTCTTGTACCTGTACTCTTCAATTTATACTATTTCCTCTCCAATACTTGTCTTCTGCTATTTCCCACCGCCTCTGTTTTATTGCACCCCTTCCTTACAGACCTTCATCCTCTGTCACGTGCCACAACCAGCTCCATGTTTCCTTCAGCTTCATCTCCGTGTCACACAAGTGCTCTGAACTTTGTCTTGCTTTTTAATCGACTTCACAACACCCACTCCTTAAATAACATCTACAGGCAATTATCAGGTCGGCTATGGGACATTAGCATCTAGTGGTGGACAATGTAGCTATTTTCTTTTTATTTATCATGTAGTTCTGTGCAGAAATATATATAGAGCATACAAAAAGTGCAATTTTCTTCTGCTTTATTTAATGACTTCCTTTCTTCATATTCATGTTATAGTTATTCCTTTTTTTTTTTTTTTTTTTTTTTTTTTTTTTTTTTTTTTTTTTGATGATAGTTTGTCATCTATTTCTACATCTTTGGAACCTAGTTATATCTAGCTTGTAAGATAACTCAATAAATATTAAAACAATGTTCAAACCATTAGCTACTGATGGCAACTTTATACACATCATGTCAAAAGAAAGATGTAAAGACAGATACCCTGACAAAAGACAGCTTGGGGCTATGGCAGCCTCTCCAGAGCACTTTCCTCAAGACTTCCAAGAAACAGTGAGAGACGTGATTAATGGCAGATAGAAACCTGATAGCATTTGTTGGGGCTGGTTTTGTTTTGCAAATGAGGGGCATCCCTGCCTTCTCCCGGGGAGATGGACAGCCGCCCTCCCTGTACTGACCTGTGCTCATGTCAGAGTTCCCCCTGGGTGTATCCATTTCAAAATACCTGTGTGAGATGAGGAAACACAAGGTTTTATTTACTTTCCTGGAAAGTTGTATTGCATGTAGGGACCTCAGCTGGGAAGGCCGTTAGCCACCGTTGCAAGATCACGCAGGAAAAGGGACATACTTGGAAAACAGAGAACAGGGGTCTGTTGAGGGATACAGTTTTCCTGATGTGGGTCAGAATGGGCTCCCTCAAGGCTTGTACTTCTTGGAGAGACAAGGTTTAAGTGGTGGGGACTACAGCAGTGCAGGGTGTGGGAGAAGGCTGGGGACGCATGGCAAGTATGTGGAGCCACCCCTCACACTGACAGAAACAGCACAGGAAAGAACACCCACCCTGATCCATGTCTGTCAGCTGGAGAAGCACAGGCAGATACTGAAAAGCTGTGTTTAAGAGAGGCCCTAGCTGCCATGGCTGGTGATGCACTCTGGGGAGGACATAGTGTGCCGAAGGGAGACAGGAGCCCCTGACAGACGGCAGCTGTGGGACACACACGCCGGGACAGGGACATCGGCAAGGGACCAGGGCGTTGGGAACCTGTACCAGGTCAGGAAGATCCCTGAAGGACTGCGGCCAGGGAGGACCCTGTAACCTGTGAAAACAGGGGGACGTGAGCATGGGGGTGGGGCAGGACAGGTGCACAACTGTTTGTGTTTGTGTTTGTGTGTGTCAATACTTGCACCTGTTTTTCCCTCCATTTGACCTGAACCTGGCCAGAAGTTAGACAGTAGGCTAGGAGAGATTGCCTGATTAAAGATGCAGCTTGCACCAGAGCTGGGGGCAGTGGTATTGGAGGCATCTGCCAGGTGCAGGCAGCTCCCACCAGCAGCCAGGCGGCAGCACACTTCACGCTTCCAGCACTGCCTCCACCTTCTCTGCCAAAACTCCTGTGCCCTCTGCACTGCACTGGTGCCATGGTTTGCATGTCATGGGAACAAGTCCCTAAGACAGCAGCATGCAAGACTGAAGTTTAATGCTTTCTTCTTCCATAACCTCCAGGCCTTTCAGCTTCTTCAAGCTTCAGATGTCTTTTTTTTTTCCTGTGGAAATTTCAAAGTAGGGGCTGGGTGGAAGAGGGGAGAAGAAGCAGTCTAAAGACAGATGTTGTCTTGTAACATGACAAGATACAGGAGGTGGTCCAGAGCCACAGGATACATTATATCCAGCCTCACATGGAAATTGGATGTATCAGTTTAAAAATACGAAGTTGTGAAAACATTAACAAAGAGCACAGTCTTGGACAAAGTGTCTGGGGGTGTTCAAAGCTTGTTCTCTAATAGAGTCATGTATGTGAGCAGATAAATAAGGGCTGCAGAAGCTTTGGGTAGAAGCTTCACTGAAGTACGGCTGCCAAGAGTGCAGAGGCAATACAGCTGGCTTTATAGGATGGCTGTGGTATCCTTGGGCTGCAAAGCCTTGCTGAACCCTGTGAAAGCAGTGAAATCAACCCACTAAGTAGTTAATGTCCTGTCACATACCTCTGCTTACCCCTGTCAGATACTCCCAGACATTTATATTGCCCATGCATGACGGTCAGCCTGGGACTCCGGTGGTGCAGACAAGCACACTGTCAGGAGGCAGATCAAGTAATTCCTCACTTGAGGACAGATCAAGTAATGGCTTTTAGACAACAGCAGCACAGGATGTGCACGACTGCAGTCTGACTATAAAGACAATTTAATTTGTTATTCTCAAACAGTTCTCTTTAGTCCTTCTTCCCCTCTCTTCATAAATACAATGTATTTTTCAAACACCAAGCTTAGCACTGTTGTAAGGGGAAGACTGATTACGCTGGCTGTAGCTAAGCAGAAACTCTGCAATTGCTGAAGGCTGCAAGAGCTAAACTCACACTTAATGAATTGAGCCCAACCTACCCTTGCCAAAAACATACTATCAGCCATGCTAAATGGAAACACATCTTTATGAGGCGCGGGAATTAGCTAAAATTACATGCTGTGTTTATAAGCATCCTAATGTCCTTCCGAGCTTTGTGCTGAAATACTCTTGAACAACAGAGCTGGTCTCTTCCCTACTCTCTGAATCTAAAAAGCTTCTGGCCTGTTTATGTTCAAATAGGGTTTTTGAATATAAGGGGAAAATTGCAATGGTAAGCATACTTTATAACACCATTAAAACCTTTATTTAGTTATTTTTATGTTGCAGAAATTAGGGTGGAATGTCTGCCTATTGAATCAATCAAGGGAAAATTCGTCTGAAGGGATTTCAGAGGAAATTTTTTTTCAAAATAGCAGAATAAGAAACTTGCTATCATTAGGACTGCATGTAAACATTAAAGAGCAGCCCTTGGAGAATATAATAAGGGCTAATCAGGTGCCTCTTCCTGTGTTTTGGGATATTCCGCTGCAGTTTCTCATCTTTGCTTCCATTAAAAGCGTTAAAGCCCTCTCATAGTTCTGGAAAATACCCATTTACTCATATGTTATTCAAGCTGACCGTAGACTTGTCAAGTTGACAGGTTTTTGTCCCCCAAAGGAAAAGCACAGTTGGAGTTTCTTTCACAGTACATAGATGGGGTGTAATAAATGCAGAGGAAAGTGGTTCATTCTGGATGCCAGACACACACAAGTACCAGCTTTCCTGTCCTTGCCTCCCTTCAGACAAAAGACCTCAGCACAGAAAACACAATGTCACCCAGAACCTGTCTGGATTAACCAATTATACGCAAGTGGTTAGCATCCCTGAAATCTTTTCTGTGTGACTTTAGACCTGTTTTGGAAATACTATGATTCCCAGAAGGCTTAAAACAAAGAGAAACAAACATTCTGCTTGGGTCAGAAAGCAAGCGACATTGAGCACAAATTAGATGAATGAGATCTGTGTTAATATGAAACATCCATTTATCACCCCATCTGAACACACAAAGGTAATTTGTAAAACCACAGTGTTTATTAAATCAACTACAAACAGGTGCACTTGAAATTAATATGGCTTCCATCATCGGCAGGCTTATGAAAGAGATGAAACTTCTTAACTTTGTTTAATCTTCCTTCTCCCTTGCTTTTTTCTTTTCTTTTTGTTTATTTTTCTTTTCTCCTATGAGGTAGGGGAAAACAACTATTAAGGAAAGATGATGCAGTTTCTCCTGGGTCATACCACTGTATTAAAATCTCTGAGCAAACTGCACTGCCATCAAATGAGCAAAATAACTTTTTGTTGGTCAGTGTTTATTCCTATGTACAATGTACTATGTACAACATATGCACTCAGTTCTGACAGCCTCTGGCCTGTTGTCTCCTCAAATGAGTGCCTAGGAAGCTCAATTATACATCTGTTATAAAGCTTGCTTATTTCTTACCTGATAAATGATAAATCAAGTATTAGCATAGAAATTGTTGAAATTACTTGAATAAATGGAATATTAATTTTAAACTAGATTATTCATGCACATGAAAACTACTTCAGTGGGCAAAGGTTTGAAGGTTTGGGCTCTCCTTCCCTTCTTCTTCGCCCTTTCTTTTGCTCCTCAAGACAAAGCAGTACAATTAATTTAGTGTTTGCAAGCCATGTTTTTTGGCTTCTTTACAGAGCAGTTGGAGACAGATTAGAAAGATGTCTCTCCTTGGAGTGAGGTAAACAGAGCTAAGACGGGCAGCACTAAGCAGTGGTGTTATATCTCTTCTCTTAGTCATCCATATAGTTTGTGCATCCTGATAATTTAAGGGTTTTCCTTGCAGTGGCAGAACACCATGAATTCATGTTCTACTGTGATTAAGCAAAACCTGCCTGTCTGTGCAGTACTGCTACTGAGCAGTTGTTCCCTGTCCCACATTTGAGTGACTCCTCTTACCAAGAACAATATTCCGTAATCCTTCTCTTTCTTTTTTTTCTTTTTGCCTTTTTTTTCCCCCCAGCTATTTATCCAGTTTGTCAGAATCATTTTGTATTCTAAAGTTGCCCTCCAGCACTTGCCACTGCTTTTAGCCTGGTGTCATCTTCAAATGTACTAATTATACTCCACTCTATTATCTAGGTCATTAGTGACTGAAATAGTATGAGATTGGGAGCGGAGCTTTGGGGAATCCCCACTTGATTCATCTTTTCTGTTTTTGCAGTGCTTTGTTAGTAACTCTTGGGTAGGTTCAAGCAAGTGTGGGATACTTTCATTACCCCTTTTTTTCCCCTAACTTATTCTTTGAAATTAAGTGGTGGTGTGGCCTCTCTAAAAGGGGGTCTTGATGTTTCAGTTGCCCAAGTGGTTTGAAAGTTGTATACAACTCTCAGAAGAAACCCTCACACTTCTGAATTCTTGCTGCCAAATAGTTTTGTTCCTCTGTTTTCTGTAATTAGGTGATGCTGGTGTGACTGCCAGGTAGGCTCTTACTATGCTGATGCCGAATAAGGAAACCACGTGAAAAATTATCCTTGTGTTTAAAACATTCCTCTTAAAAGATACTCATAATTTCTTGTTACTATGAAAATTACTTTCTAAAACTTGGTGGTTTTAGGAAACTACCTGTTTCTGGTAAATCTCTGCCCACCTACTCCAAAAATTTTGGTTTAAAACTGTGTTTTTGAACACTGTTCTTTTATTAAGAAATAAACCTTTTCCCAGCAATGTAGTGATGATGTAGTTTGTTCACTGACTTTGTTAACATTTAGTGAGTAGAATAGCAGAATCTCATTTCAGAGAATAGCTCCATAATTTCTTGCACCTACCATAAAAACAAGCAAATTGGCACCCTGCCAGGAGTAGCCAGAGGAGATCTTAGGAGAGAGTTCATAATGATACTGTTGCCATATTGCATGCCTGTAAATAATTCATTAAGTCAACCACCCTTTTGTTTTAAGCAAACATGAGCAGATGCCTTCCTAAATTGGATGCAGACAACAGTTTTCAGCAAAATATTGTTGTAATATGACACTTAAAAAGAGTAACATTTTTCCTTTACTGATTTTTGAAGCGTTATCCACTCTGATAATTCACAGTGATTACTTTTGCTACACATCAAGTCCTTCATTGTTTTTCATCTACGTTTTCTACATTTTGCTGTGTGATAGATTTCACAGTTAACTGTAGCATGGTGGAAAATGGAACAAATTTGCATGCGGTTAAGAGAGCTGAGTTTTGCAGAAGCCCAAAATACTAGTATTAATTATTTAATACAGGACCTACAGCTCAGATATTATATTTGCTTTGTATTTAGAAAACCAAAAAACCTCTTCCAGGCATTTAAGTCTTCTCTATGCTTTTCGTTAAAAGACAATAAACAAGAAATTTTGGGGTCCAAGCAAGAGGTTAAGCTAGTGTTTACACAGCTGATGACTCCTCAGTACTCTGCTTGTAAAGACAGGTCACCCCTTTAAAAATTCCATATTTATACTGTGTGGAAGTGTGTAAAATTCAGTCTCATCTGTAATTGTTGTATTTTTTTACCTGCTGGGTTGTGTGAAGACTCACGTGCAATTAAGAAGTGGTGTTTTGTTTTTGTCGTTTATACTTCGAATTTTGGCAACCTCCTTTCTTGTGAACAGTTTTCTGCATATAAATTCACTGCGCATGAGCTCTCCTTACATGCATTTCTCTACACTGATTTGTTCCAAGTTTGTCTTCTTTGAAGAAAACTTTGAAATGGGAAATAAGGGTCTGCATGTATCAAGAAGTAAGTTCTGATGAGTGCAATAAAATGTAATGAGTTCAATATTTTTCAAGTATGTTTTACTTTGTTACTCTGAAACACTTGTGGTAAGTTTTGCACCATCTCAGTCAATCATTAAATTACATTTCAAGTTTCTACAAAATCAGCTTTGCATTAAAAGTTTAGAAATTTCTATTAGGGCAGCTCCAAGGTATTTTCCATCTGTTATTTACTAGTAAATGAAATTGAATGTGTAAGCATCTTGATTTTATTAGTCCAATTGGTGTTTCAGTACCACTACAGTTTTGATTGTTTCATAAGACTCTGAGTCATTACCCTAAAATTCTTCTTCATACGAATTACATAACTTCTACGGTACAAAAAAGTGTTTGAAAATTACTTTTCTGGGGTTTAAAGTATAGTTAGACACTATATGTTCCAGTTAGTCCAGTTGAATCTGTAGCAATAGAGGGAGAGAACCTGCAGTGAATTAGACCTTTATTTTTATCTCTTATGCCCATTGTAACAACTTCAGATGTCTCTTTATTTTTTCTCTCCAGCTTTTTCAAGGGGACACATGCAAAATGCCATGGGTGAATATGACATGGGTGGAAAATGTAATTTGGAGAGTCTTAGGATCTCATGTCTGGAGGAATTTTTATACCCTTCTAATGTCACAGGCTCCAGTACATCTTCTGGTTATTTTTGCAATAAAGTAACAGTGGTTGTTGTGACCAGCACTCAAGAGAAATTATTTAGATACAAAGGTTCTAGCCTTCCTTCAGTTGTACATTATTGTTTAACTCAACATTGTAGCATTCATTAGAACATTTGGGTTTAATTCACACCTCTAACCGTGGGTCCTCTGAGGACCTTATTTCTCATATGAGAGTAACAATGTAGACAATGAACATACAGGTGCAAAGTTAATTTCATACTTAAGTATCATCAGGTTAAGGTCTTGGCAAAAATTAGAAGTACTTTTGTACTGAAAAGTCATAATGTTTTTCCAATTACTACAAATAGTGCAGATGAATTTTTATTCATCCATAAAATTCTCCACACTGAAATGATTCACTCTTACAAATGGATTAAAAATGTTCAATTAACTTTAAAATATTCCAAGAGAAAAATCAGTTTGTCAGACTGGGGGACTAGAGGGGCTGGTTCAAATGGTTAGATATTTTCTTGTGATGGGCAAGGAGGGGTACTTGTGGGTTGTGAGGTCAGATTTATCATTTGGGGTATAATAAATGATTTAATTATTCAAACATGGCCTGAAAGTCTCTAATTTATGTCAGATATGTGATATGCTGATTTTTCTGAATGCAGCTGAAAGCTCTTTTGAAAAGATTTACAGGGTTAATAACCTCCAGCTATTTTAAGTCACAGTCAATCTTCATGGAAGCAGCACAGATTATACAGAGGGTTCATTTTCCCTGTGGTTACTGCCTTGTATTTCAAATATAAGGTGTTTGATGAGAATAGTATTCTCACACTTTGAGAAAGCTCAGAAGGTTGTGACTTCGTACTTCTCTGTCTCTTGCCCACACCCTCTTTGCTCCACTGTTACACGAGGAAGAAAGACTGTTACCCTGTGTCAGTCAGAACTGAGCAAATGGCTTTGGGTTAAACAGATTCAATTTCCAATCATTTGGCTTCAATTAGATTTCACTTACTGTGAGCCCAGTGGAGAGCCCTAAGCAGTCATTCAAGAATGACTACATTTAAACAACCAAACGGACAAGAAGCGTATATAGATGTCCACAAGAAGACAAACTGTTTCTTTGAGAATGAGTAGTCACACATCCCAAGTGATGAACAGGTTCTTAACCTTGTGAAGTATTAGAAGTCTTAGATGAAATCCTAACTTTGGAACATTCTTTAGGAAGTATGATTTGATGTCAGTGGGATCAGCATGTTGTCAATGCTGTTTAAAATAGCTCTGAATAAGTCACACTGTTTCTTCTCCGTTTAGTTATTAACTAAATCAAACATTGTCATAAATTACTTTCTACCTTACTTTTTCAAATTAAAATAGAAATTTCCTATGCAGTAAATAGTGTCATGTCAAAACACATGCTGCAGACTTGCTTTTTGTGCTATAATTAGCAGAGTAAGAAGAAAGAGAACCTATATCTAAGGAAATTTAAGTAGTGAGGGCATGAACAACCCAGTCTCTTGAAACAAAATAATCATTTTGCTTTGCACTTTCTTGTCAAATACTTCACTTCTTCTTTTCTTATGAAACTTTAGTGGCTTTGATCCTCAGAAATCTGGTTCACCCAGAACACTGACCACTGCTTAAATTTAGCTTAAGTTTAGAAAATCCAGGCTGTTTTAGCTGAATATACCATGAAAAAGATGTTGCACCGTGAGATGCAGACATCGCAGTAACTTTGTCATGTACGCTGCTTTGCGAATTCTTGGTCAATAGCTTCTCCAGCACAAGCCATCTTTTCCCAGTAAACTGGTCCATCAAAAAGAGTCACTTTTAATTCAAAATGGTAGTGGATATGTTACTGGAGTCGATGAAATCTCCACAGAGACACATGTTAAAAATTTGCAATGCAGAGATTTGTTGGTGATCACTTTTCTTAACATGACTGCACAATGGATATGTGTCAGTGCTCTGTATTTTTTGTCAAACAGTTTTTGGTTTTATTATGACTTTAATACTAACTTGCTGAGTGACTCTGGAAGGAGCTACAAGGGAAGTAGGGAACCTTACCTCTTAGTCTGGTCTATGAATGAGGAGGAAAACTTTTACTGTTCTTGAGAGAGAGAATTTGCTGACATAGTAAAACTTCACAGCCCTGTCTTGTTCAGATTAGGCGAAATATTTTTGAGTTTTCTTGGATGCATACAAGAGATGAAGCAGACACATGCTATGCTAGAATTCTGAAACCCCAGCTGCAACGTAAATACATTTTTTGTCAATCTTGTTGGCAGCCAAGCCTGAGATTATTTACCTCTGCTTTGGAAAGAATGTAATTTCTTGTTGTTTTTGTTGACAATAAACCACAGCCATCTTTCACTGCCGTTGTATCTCCATTATGTCTCACATTGGCTAAAAAGAGGTCAGGAATTTTCCTTTCTCAATACTTTATATATGAGACAAACCCTGTGATGCGGTATGCTTTTTCTTCTTTTTTTTTCTTTTTTTGGAAAGACAAAATTATTTTTTGTTCTACAAAGACCATGTACTCAATTCTTATATTAATCCCATTCTTTCTTCCCAAACCACCTGGCCCTCTGAGGCTCTGTAAATTCACACATCTGGCTGCCAGGTTCCCACAGTGACCAGGGGAACCGGTGTTGGCTTATCTAAAGTGTTTTTTCCCAACATGACCTCCTCTAACACTTCATTATGGCAAAACTGTTGCTTAGTTTCCTGAAGACTTTTGCCATCTGTGTGTTTCATACCTTATAGAAGTAGAAAGACGGTCTTTCAGGCCTTAGTGTAATAGTTAGACCGTATTTTTTTTCAGAATTAGTGACATTCGGATGTTCAGATTAGAACATTTTTGGTCCAATTTGTGAGTACACACTGAATTAGTCACTGTGCTACCTGCTAGTATTTTGTACAAAGATGGCAGTAGTTCACAATTGTGTTCACTGAGTATATAGTTTCCCTGAAAATACCTGAAATCTGCGGTGGGCTACAGTCTTTCCAGTTCTGAAGACTTATTTTACATCAGTAAAAGAATCACTAGAAAACATGTGCCAAAAAGGAAGTTTTTTAACATTTAGAAGAAAATTATTCATCTCATTGTTCCTATAAACATCACATGAATCCAGTCGTTTTGCTGGTTGAGTTATTCTCTGCTTTACATCTCCCAATTAGCAGTACTGAGTTTTCTGCTGCCTTGTCTTAACTGATGAAGGAGAAGGCTGTTGTTTATATTTTCAGCTTCTTCACAACAATAGAGTATTATGGCTCATTTTCCAGGAGAGAACTCTGCCAAACACAAGAAGGGGAAAGTGAATGCAGCATAAGAGTTGCCAATTTCTTTTCAGATTTACTGGCCATGTGGTATGCATTAAGACATCGAAGCAGCTGTGGTAAAAATGGTGGATGTTCTTAACCTGTACTTGATTTTAAATTCCCATATCTGCAAATAAAATTTGTAGAAAATCTTTGGGGTTTCCTTTTGGCGGCTAGAGTACTAAAGCTGTCCTAAAGTAGTACTGGCTTTTTGTGAACACCTTGGAATGCAAATCTAGCCTGAAAGTTGCCAAAATACATCTATTTTTTTTTTGTTTAATCTGCCATAGAATTAAATGTTTGAATATTGTTCCTTAATTTTTTCTCTGTCTAGGCCGTGAGGGAGCCTATTTTGACATACTGCATTTATTTAGCATGAAGAAGACTGAACAACAGCTGACTCCTTTATACACTGACTTCGTGGATCTGACTCTTTAGCACAGTAGAGTTATCTTGTACAGTACTGACAGCATTTGTCATAGTCCTGCTCAAGCTGATGAAACTTTTTTCAATGTAAGTATGATCTGTTGGAGCCACAGAAACTTTGCTGCACTTACTGCTAAGGCAAGGAAAAATGATTAAGGTGGGAAAAAAGGTGTCATAGTCACGTGTGGCCAGATCAATTCTTTTTCCTAGGGCAGCTGCCTATTGTGTACACAAGTTCAATTTTACCTTTAACTAGCACCTAGTTTGATGTAATGGTATGCCAAGTCTTTTGAGGTCCTCTATGTGCATCTGAAGTGCCATACATGCTAATTTTCCTCATGGAGGAATATGACTCTCTAGCACTGTTACAGCACACTGCACAGCTTCAAAGCATGTCTCTTGGTTAGCAATGTTTGCTGAACTTTCCATTCTTTACATTGTAAAACATTCCATGCATCCAAAGTGTCATTTTGCTGGGAGTTTTTGTTGTTGTCATGTTCTCTTTCTTTTTGACCCCCTTTCATATGTATCATTTGATCTAGAGTTTCATTTCTTCTAGCAGTTTCTGCTTAAGCTCTGGAGACCAAGATCTTCTTTCCAGTTGCTTCAGATGAGCTTTACAGCATGGTAATGGTTGTTGCTCTTTGTGTATTTGCTATCTTCAAAACAGAAAGCAGAAAGCAACTAACTCAGGCACTAAAGACTCACTCCTTTGTATGCAAAGAAGAGGTCATGCAGGCTGAAGAGTAGCAAAATATTGAATGCTGTAACCCTAGGTGCAAGCTTTGTTAGTAAAATTTAAGAGTTTGTATAACCATCATGAAATGCTGCATAATAACGTGTAGGGTATTGAAACACTTTCATTTGGTTGTTGGGAGGGGTGGGGTTTGCTTCATGTTTTCTTGCCCTTCTACTCCTATTTGCACCTGCCTATTCTAGCTGAGGAAGTACAGACTTCTGTTTACTTTTTGCCAATCCTGATAACAGTGAGAAAAAATAAAGAAAAGTCGTCATTGGAGAGGAGGCTGGTGCTTGTCAGAAAAATCACCAGGCTCTGTTGTGTTATTACTACTGAGTAGTAGGGGTTGCACAATAAAGAGGAAAACATCACTCACCCTTGATATAATGGGAGAATGAGCAGCAAAGCTGCCTTCCTCCACTGCAGAGTCTTCTAGGGTATTTACAATATTTTCTGCTCTTCCTGATGATAAATCTTTCTAGCCACTCATGTTGTTGCTTTATGGCCTCTGCTAACTTTTCTCTCTTTATGGCCTTTTGGGCATATATTCTCACCTTCTCAAATGACTTGAAGCTGAAGAAGAAACAATACCAAAATACATAACAGATGCACGAGTGTGCCTTGGAGATGTATGTCTTATGGACACAGAACTGTCATCACACTTCCATAAGCACATTTTTACTGTCTCATTCATCATGCATGTGTGGCTTACTGGCAGCACATTTGCTCCCAGTGGGGTAAACTTCTATTCTGAATCCAAACTACCTGGATACAGCTTTTTACCCTGTATGTTAGACATTTTTTCTTCCAGTCTGAGGTTGCAGGTCTCCCTCTCTTTTAAGTTGTGTAAAAGACATTTTTATTTCCTGCTTAGTGTGCTGCTGAAACTTCAGTGTTATAATCATAGTTTTCACTGCCTGTATCCAAAAGGCATTTTGACAATATCTAGAAACAACAGGAAATTGACAAGTTTGTAAGGTCTCTGTGAAAGTTAAAGGAGCCATTTTCAATTATTTTTACTTTAATTTCCAATGGCTATGGACCATGGAGTTAGACATAATTAAGTGGCCCTGGTTTTATGTAAAGGTCCTACTGAGGGAAATCTGCACTACTTCAAGATAAACTAGAAGATAGCCTGAGTAATTTAAGAGGAGACAGAAGCATCCCAGTCTGAACGGGCATACACCAGCATAATGGCAAGAGAAATTCTCCATGTCTCTGCCCCAAGAGTGATTAAACATCCCTTCTCTCAACCCATTTTCAGAGATGTTCAGAAAGCTAAACTTCTTATGGAACAGGAGACTCCTTTAAACAAATCTTAAGTGTCATAACTCGTGGAGGTTTTGATGTGTAAAACATATCTTGACTTTTTATATCCTGGGATAATTTTTCCAATCCTCTCTTTTTCACTGCTTCCAGGGTTTAACTGTCAAAACTTGGGGAAGGCAGGGGGAGAAAATAAGAATCTGATCCCCTTGATTGGCTCTATGGTTAACCTCCTATAAAAGCATGATTAAAGTACAAGTGTCTTCATGTACTGAAGGACTTTCATGACCACGGAGGTGTGTTAGTTCTTTCAAGTAACACAAGAACTTTATGTAAACACTCATCTATAAAACATTCTGGAAAGGTATTTTCTCTGAGTTGCTTCTATTACAAGAATTTTCAGGACTATTGTTTAGGTTTTGATATTAGTAATTCTATTAATTTCAGTAAAGATTTCCACTAGGGAAAATATGACCAAAAGATCTCCTAGGGTATTTTGTTTCTTCTGAAGATTTGGTGTCTGTTTGGAGCTAAGTGGGGAGAAGAAGAAAGCAGGTTTTAGGCTGCGCTGAATCAACCACAGAGAGCATATATTTCTAGGTGCATGTTCATAAGTTCATGGAGCTAAGGGCTATGCAAACCCAGCACATAGGGTGCTGGAGAAGATTATGCTTTTTTTTCACTGTTGTGAAACTTACAGTTGGAGACTTTTTCCTCGATTTCTAGCTGTACCAATAGTAAAGCTTTTATCAGAGTACTGCTGTGTAAGCTTATGATATGGTCCTTGCTAGGAACGCCTCTGAGGTGTGCCATATGATGCAGTGAAATAACATGCTATGATGCCTTAGTTACTCCTTGCCCTGAAACAGTTTCTGGAGATGAATTAGTGAGGAAAACTTTGTTTAGAGACATTCAGACTTGTAAAAGTAGTCCTTTCCTGTGCTTGTCAACACTTGCCAGCAAAACTGGCTTTTCTTGGCTTAAAGCTTACAGCTCTTCCAAGGAAACAAAGCCCTAAAGTAGGGATGTGTAAATTCTGCAGTGCTTCACAAATGTCCACATAGCACGAAAAAGGGAACACAATTTGAAACAGGAGCAAACCAATATTTTAGCTAAAAGTGGAGACTTATCCAAAGACATAACCTAAAAACAAAGGAGATATGTCTGAGATGCAAACACAATTACCAGCATAGAAAGTACTTCCCAAACATGCAGATAGGAAAAAAGGTGGGAAAACTTTAAATTTCACGTCTTTATTTGGAAGCAAGAGACGTAACTGGTATCAAAAGCTTTTAGGTATCTTTTAATAAATATTTTAGAAAAAAACCCCCAAACTTGTTGAAATGTTAAGAAGGCTCCTATTTAAATGAATTATATTGTTATACAAAGTAATTGAACAACTAAATCATATATTAAAAAATTGGAATCTCATCTTTCTTGCAACCACAGTTACATGAGTATTACCTAAGCAAAATGACCAGAAGCTGTTATGGACAGAAATGTAATTAAAATCACCAATTTTTATCTCTCTATGTTGTGGTCAAAGCAATCTATTGCACATCCTTTTTGTATTGTGTTATACCTCTGCAGCATGAATGCTGGTGCTTAGTGAACCAGCTTATCAATCACAGCAGAAATACAAGACTTTTAAATAGAAAATTAATTTAAGTACAGACCAGGATGTTATCTCCAACACCATGGTCCCTACAAAGGGGAGATCAAGCTATAATAGAACCTGTCAACCCCACATGAACCACTTAATCATGTTTATATATAACTTGCATATTAAAAAGCAATATCCAATGTCAATGGCTCAGATATAAAAATATCTTAATAGTCAGTAACTTTCTAATGAATACTACAGTAATAACAGTTTAATTTGAAGAATTCTGACAGCTGGTTGCCTTGATGAGAGCTGTTACCAGGGAGCCCTAGTCCCATGCTGAGAACATCCACAGCATGCTGATTTATAGCAGCAGTGCAGAACTGTTTAATGTCAGCACCTCTCAGCTAAAGTAATAATAAACAGGAACGTTATGGTTTATTTTTCTGTATGAATTGTTCAGACTCTGTATGGTAAGCACCAACTCAATAGGGGATAATAGCTGCCATTCCCCAGGGAGTTGTAACTGAGGTTTAAACATTTTTATTGGCAAGGTTAGTATATCAAAATGAATCCAGCAGAACTTGTTTTTTCTATTCTCTCTCTCTCTCTTTTTTTTTTCTTGATTTCTTATCCCATTCTGAAAAGTAAATATCATTGCTGTAATTATGAAGGCTTGTTTTAGGCTACAGCTGCACTTCTTTTTGTGCTAGTTAAATGGCTTTCCCTTTTTGTGTTTAGTGTTGGGTGTGCATTTACTGCAGATATCACTGCATAGCTTTTTTCTTTTCCTTCCTCCTCTCCCTTCCTGAATTCTAAAATTCGTAAATGTGAAATCATTTTACAAACTTCAAAGAAAGCAAGCTGCTGTTTAATGAAACATTTCATGTGAGGAAATGTTACATATTGAAAGGCTTAAAGCAAATTTTTTTTCTTTTTTACAAGGTTGTCCCTTCTTGTACAACTGCAATTTTGAACAAAAGCAGCTCTTTTGAGGCAGAACCTTAGAGTATGTCTTATTTTAGCCTCCCATCTTGACCTGACTTCCAAAGACTGGAGAATATTCGCTAGGAGCTAGGTAAGGGGAGACGCCTTTTTTCAAATATTTTCTCAGGGAACTTTTATACTGCTGACTCTTTCCTCTTAAGGAGGAATTGATTCTTATTTTAAAACAAATCAGATAGAAAAAAACAGTGATTGCACAGCTCCTTTGATTTACTACTAGGTGATGTTTTCTGCCAAGACACTTAGTTTGCCTACCTGACAATTGCTGCAGTTGTTGATGGGTATTTGAGCCTTCCTATTTTGTAATCATGACACGCAAAATACACAGCAAGCATATCGAGGTGCATCTAGAGCCACGTCTATCCTCACACTAATGTGCCTTGGCAAAGGTAAGCATGAAGTAAGCAAACATCCACACCCCCCACTTACATCTCCTTATGCCTCCCCCCAGGAGGCTGTACCCTGGCTACCCCAGCAGGAAAAAGCTGCACTAGAAGTGAGTAATGGGGACAGTGGTAGAAAGGGATTCAAAAACCTGTGTGAAAGTCTGGATAGGAAAAGAAAACCCATGCTTTTTATAGTTTATTTTTGGTATGTTATATTAACAAAAAACCACTTTTTTTAAAATGTGGATGCAACACCAGTGCAGGTATGAGCTAAGAACTATGCTTGGGAAAACCAGTAAGGATGTGTAAGGATGTGTCTTAAATAGCGACATGCTTAAATAATTTCTAAGAAAATTTCTTTAGAGAGGGGATTCTCTTTGAAATATTTTTGGAAAGGCAGAACAGTGTTGCATATAGATCTATCAGAAGCTCTTTGTGCTATTTTGGAAATGAGATTGGCCAATTATGCTTCAAGGAGGCAGGACTGAAACTAATGAAGAGCATCATTATTTGGAGATTTGATCTTTCTCTTGAAATAGATAACAAGATTCTCAATTTTCTTCCTCTACTTTTAGTGCTGAAGTCTTGGAAGACTTCTTATTGTTGTTGTTTTGAGTATCTGAAGGGGTGCTGCAGTTCATTTACCATTTAATTATCATATCACTGCCTCTGGGGGAATGACCTGGACAGTCCACTCTGTGGCAACAAAGCTGAGAAATACTGTGTTCCTCGTCTGAGGCAATCTGCTGATGAAACTGTCCATGGGACTTTTCAGCAGATGATCTGTAAATTCAAACTTTTCTTCAGTTTTTTGTGGGTAGGAGGTCTGATGAGATTGTCAATTTGACCTTACAGCTGGAGTGTTATGAGAGTTTCTGGTTCATCAGAAAGTTTTTTTAAAAATATCTGGTTTGTATCCAAATCAGACCAAAATTTCACAAGAGCAGAGAAATAATTTCTAACAATCAAAAATATTATTTTTGTAGGAGATTGTCTTGGCTGAATTTCCAGAAGAATATTCCCATGCTCTGTGTATTATTTAGTGTACATAAAAGCTGGCTGATGAAAATTGATATTGTAGTTCAATGTGTTGTCTTTTTCACTTTTGGTAGCAACAGTGGCTCTTAATTTGCATTTAATCTGGAATATATTATTTAGTTTTGGAATTTTAGTAGACTTTTTTTTTGTCTGTTTTCTTTAGAGTTTATTTTCAATCTTTGGAACATTTAAGTTCAAACAATTAGAAGTAAACACTTTAAATCCTTCTGAACATAAACCTTCAATGTCACTGTTCCAGGAATGAATCACTGCTGATATTATGCTATTAACCAACTTTTAACTGGACATTATGCTTATCTCAGGTATTTCTGCCACCTGCTTGTATAACTTGATTAGACCTTTATTAACTCTTCATCTGAATCGTATCTATATAACCTTCATAGAAATTGTAGCAGTTTAAAGGTCAATCCTTAACTTGCAGATTGCTAAAAGAGCCTCATTTAAAGGTGACATGACTATAATATCAGAAAACTAAGCAAATAACTGAATCATGCAACTGCTTTTAGCTCACATTACACTGCAGTCCTGTTGGCTGGAACTGGTATTTGTATATAGCTCTCTGAAGGCAGAAAGTCCATGAATGCAATATGGCCTTTTATCTCTGGCTGGTATCGCAGGAAAAAAGAACACGAAAAAAATAACATAGTTATAATTAATCTGATGGATGTGCTGAAAATATGAGCAGCAATCCAAGTCAGTTTGAAGTATTTTTCTTCAGTAGTGGCACAATATGAAGATAATGAATGATTTGAGCTATTTCTGAAATCACTGTCTCTGCAGCCAACAAAAGTGCTTTGAAAAAGTCCTGATATCAAGCTAATGGTGAAAAAAAAAAGGGAACTTAATCTATTCTTGTTGATTACATTTTTGGCACCATCTTTATGCTATTTTCTTGCTTCAGAGCTTCTAAGGTCAGCTACAGAAGTGGTGTAGAACTTCTCCTTCTCTAAAGACATTGAGTCCTGCAAATGTTTACACTTTTCCCTGAATTATCTGAGATAGGCCAAAGTTTTCATTGGGCAGCAGCTTCCATTCAACAGAAAAAAACCCCAAACCAGCCAACCAACCAATCTGCCTTCCTTCCCTGCTCAGATTTAGAAAAATTGATAGATTCAAAGCTGCCTGAAACTTCTAGGGACTACTGGATATTCATGAATTACCTCTGGCTGGTTTGTGAGTCATGCGTGCTTGCTTTCCTAGGAGAATTGCAAGGTACTGCAAGGCTTAGGATGATGGTGTCCTTGCCCTTTCTTGTACTGCTTTAGTTTGCTGGTTTGGACATTATGCCAGTTCTGGTAGAGAATTACTGGGCTCCTGGAAAGTGTCTTGTGGTATTGTATTTCAAATGTTTATTTCCCCTGCCTGGTATACTGGTGGCTTTGAGATAGCAGGGAAGGAAAGAATTGGATTCAGCTATCCAGGTAATGGCTATCTGCCTTCTGCCAATGGGTTCCTAGGTATACACAAGGGCATTTATTTTTCACCCTTTTTGCTTTTGCACTAGGTTCTTCAATTGGTTTGTTGCTACTTATTTTTCTATGTTTCTCTACTTAATACCCCTTTCCAATGATTTCTCACTTAGTTTTTTTTTCTCTTGGAAAGTAAACAAAATATTTGGAGCTATCTGGTTCTACTATAAATTTCAGGCTCATTTTGTAATGAGACATAGTCAAGTAAAAATTATCATCCTTATGAAAGCAGGTGGTAGTCTGTCTATTTAGGAACTGTCTTCAAAGCATTAACAAATATGTTATAGCTGTGCAAAGATATTTCTCTCTTCTAAAGAAGTGACAGAATGCAGGCCATTTGTATGTATCCTTGCATAAATTCATATGTCAATTAAATAAATAGCATCTTAAAAAATCTTAATTGCATTTGTTTTGTTCTCATTTCTTGCTGGGAGAAGACACTTGTGGTGGAGGGAGGGAAGAGAGGTGGGAAGACAAAAGCAGTTTGCTGTGGTAAATTGAATGCAATGGCAGTACAAAAATGGAGACACTTTTTTCACCCTGTTCTTCAAAGTATTGTTTTGGTTAAAATGTCAGAAATGCCCAAGGGCTTACCCTGTGCTGAATGGACTATGCCATCTGTTTGTGTAATGAGTGACTTGGTATGCATAAACTGTTACCTAGGTGGTAGGATTCTCAGTCTGTCAGCTCTCCTGTCAATTGCTGTCCTTGTTGCAACTGTGACCCCTGAAGGAATTAGTTGCATGATTGACTGACTGATGATGATTGACATCCACACACAATTAACTCTTTAGCTGCAGCCACCATTGAAGGTGATCTCTGTGTTGCTAATCTGCAGTGCAGGTATGCTGCTATTTCCATGCCAGTGAGCTTGCACAAAGTAAATGTGATTAAGCTGATAAGTGGAAGCTGGGCAGAGCTGTGAGAATACAGGGTTTGCTCTTAAGTTTAGCTGCTTTCTGTCACTTGTAACAGCACTGTTTCTTGGTGTAATTTCAAGTCAAGAAAAAAATTGTCACCCTTAAAGTAGCTGAACATCTAAGGTTCAACTTCTAGCTCTCAAAACTTACCTTATCTGGATGCTTGTTTGCAGGGAAGAGTTTGATATCTGCTATGAAAGTGCTGAAGTCCAATGCCAGTGTGCAGAATCGATGCAAGGTATGACTTTTACCTCTCCTCCAGAGTTGCTTAGTGCAGTGGGTGGAGTCATCTCCATTACCTCGATTGGTTTCTTAATGTAATTCTTATCAGGGGAACAGTAGTACTCTAATGTCCATGTTTATCAAAAATGACCATGTTCTGTCTTTGTGCAAAATACAAGATGGGAAAAAAAGCATCTTGGGACAGATTTTGAAATTTTATTGTACTAAAATGTATCAAAAAGTTTCCTGTGTGGGCAGAGAGAAAATCTAAATTATCTGAATTTTTTTCTAACAAAACTTCAAATACATCTCTAATAGGTACTAAATAAAAAACAAGCCTGTCAATGTTGTAAATACTTACTGATAGCTTCTTGTCCAAGTGGCTAAATTATGATTCTTATTCAAAATTCATCTCTAAGAGATTAGATGTTAAAAACTCTTATCTGGAGACCCATTTTTCACAGTGAATTTTCCCACTTAATTCATGCATGATCTAACTTGTTTAACTTGTACTTTCATTTATGTCTTATTTGAAAGGCAGACCATCACATGACTGAGTGACTTTTATGTCTAGACATCTGTGTTTGATCTGGTGAAGTCAATGACTGTATTCCAGTTGTCTTGAGAGCAAAAAAGAATATGTAGAGTATTTTGGCATGCCATTGTAGGCATATAGTCAAACGATTTCTTGTTAAGAGAAGCCTTATGGTAAATTTAGGTTCTGATCTACAAAAGGGTTTTGATGTACAAAGGTTTCACTGGATGATGTAAGCTGAGACCGGTAGCTTAAATCCAAACAGAATTGAAAACTTTCATAAATGCTCTATACTCAACACAAATGGCCAAAAATAGATTTGCAGCTTTTTGAAAAAAGTAGCAAAAAGAAATAGATATTGGCATGCTGAGTACAGTGGGAATTTATTGTGAATTTAAGTGTCAGTTTAGACTACGTTTTACTGGGACCCTAGGTGGTGAACTGCTTTTCAGAAATACGGAATATTTAGCTGGTCCAAATTGATTGTGGGAGATTTGGAAGGAAAACATGCAATGCTTTCATAAACAAACAATGTAATAAATACTGTTTCATTATTTAACCATAAAGCATCTACTAAAGGATTTGTGTTGCACTGCCATTAACATATTTTAAGTATACGGTTTGGAAGGAATATGAAATTGACCATGTGTGTTTACAGCAATATTTGCAAATGAAATGCTTTTACTAGTACTGCCTAACCACGTGGAATGGGGGAAAAATGCAGTTATTTGTGTTCTGATTGCGAAATGGCATGTGTCATTTTCTTCTTCTTTTTTATATTTTCTTTTAACAATATTATCATAGAGTCATAGAACCATAGATTGGTTTGCTTTGGAAGGGGACCTTGAAGATCATCTGGTTCCTACCCCTCTGCCATGGGCAGGGTCACTTCCCACTAGACCAGGTTGCTCAGAGCCCCATCCTGCCTGTCTTTGAACACTCCCAGGGAGGGGTATCCACAACTTCTGTGGGCATCCTGTGCCAGTGCCTCACTACTGCCACTGTAAAGAAGTTTTTTCTAATATCTAATCTAAAATTACTCTCTTTCGATTCGAACTCGTTCTCCCTTATCCTTTCATTACATGTTCTTGTAAACTTACATTCTTGTAAGTTCCCTTCAGGTATTGAAAGGTCACAATTAGGTCACCCTGAAGCCTTCTCTGCTCCAAGCTAACAAACTTAATTCTCCCAGACTTTCCTTGAAGGAGAGGTGCTCCAACCCTCTTATCGTCTTGGTGGTCTTTTCTGGACATGCTCCACCAGATCCATGTCCTTCCTGTGCTGGCACTCCAGAGCTGGACAGTGCCAAGGGGTCTCACCAGAGCAGAGCAGAGCAGAGCAGAGAGGCAGAATCCCTTCCCTCCCCTGCTGCCCACGCTGCTTTGGATGAAGCCCAGGACACGTTTGGCTTTCTGGGCTGGGAGAGCTCATGGCCGGGTCATGTCCAGCTCTCACCCACCAGCACCCCTAAGGCCTTCTCAGCACGGCTGCTCTCAATTCCTTTATCTCTCATCTTGGATTAATACCAGGGATTGTCTGAGCCCAGGTGCAGCACCTTGTACTTGGCCTTGTTAAACCTCATGAGATTCCCATGGGCCCACTACTTGAGCTTGTCCAGGTCCCTCTGCACGGTAACCCATACTTCAGGAGTGCCAACAGCACCACTCAGCTTGCTGTCATCTGCAAATTTGCTGAGGGTGCACTTGATCCCCTAGTCTGTGACAGAACTTTGTCTAGAGTGTATTTTTGGAAAAAGATGAAGATGCCAAAAAGTTCTGTCTCTGTCTTCCTAGCCCTATCTAATTCACACAGTACTCAGTTTTTTGCGTAATATATTCATGTTTGCAAAGGCTTCCTCACTTTCCCCTCTGTCTATTAGAATCATTAGCACAGAAGTGTGTTTTAAGTATCTCGTTTGGTGTAGGGCCTTGAAGGTTTTCTCAGACTTTGAGGTTGCTGGTTGTTTTGGTATTTGTTTTCAGCCATAACACGTGAATTGCTGGAACTCAGTTAGGAAGAAAAGCTTTTCCTCATACGATGACCTATGTCAGTCTTAATGACTGTTACTTAGTTTAGCTTCTTGCTTTATGTTTGCAAGATCAAATGGTGCAGTATTTTTATTTTTTACAGCAGCATACCTCTGTTTAAACAAGGCTAAACATCAGCTCTTTGAAGTGAGAATAGTCTTTTTGTCTGTTTGCATGTCACTAGCCCAGTTGGGCATTACTGAAAATGGCTACATGAAACTGCATTGTAATAAATGTTACTTTCAACCTTTAATAGTTGAAATAGATTGTGCAAACAAGCAATTGTTAAAATAGTATACATAGCATTTTAAATTTGAATTCAACTTTTGCTTTTTCTGGGACTTTTTCAGGCATTAAGAGATTATACTTTTTTCTGCGTTGTATGGTATTATGTTGCTAATACGGTAAGGTTTTTTTTTTTTTAAAGGGCATAATTTCAGGCCTGTGGCAACTCTAGCTATGCTTAAAACTAAGCAGCTTTTGTATAAATGACAAAATTATTACCTTGATTTTTCTTACAGCTTTTCCTTTCAGTAAGCACTTGTAGATCATGGATTCATGTAATGGCTATGGAAGAAACAAGAAGTCATTCTTCTGATCAAATATTTCAAACATAGGAAGAAGAGAGATGCCTTCCTCTGGAACTGTTTTGTTCTTCACTGCTTCTGGGAGGTGTCTGACTTAACCCCCTTTAGTGATTCATATCTGGCTTAACGCACATTACATCACCCATGCAGATTTGTGAGAGCTGGGTATTGCTGTTTTGAAAATTGATTCTGCCTAACTAGGTTTCATCTTGAACGTTGTGGTTGTGGGAACCGAAACCTTGTCTAACGATCAAGAGACACAGCTCTGTTTAGCTTGTCTAGATATTTTATTTATTTTTAGTGAAACCAGTGTAGGCATTATTTTTTACAGAACTCAATTGGGACCAAAGTTAAACGACAAAACAGGGTGTCAGAAACTGAGAGCTGAAAGGAAAGAAGTATGAGTATTTGAATAGAGGATGGTAGAATGAATGGTAGAATTCCTTCATTGAAGGAATAGAGAAAAAAATGGCAATTTGAGAAAGGTCATATTAAAGAGAAGACAGCAAGAGAGAAAGTAGCAGAGGGAATGAGAAGATGGAGTGAGACCCTTAAATGTTTTTTCTTGAGAGGAGGGCAGGAGCGAGAGAAGTTGGTTCATGTAGAAATGTATTTTCTGTTAATGAGTTTTTCATTGTGGGTATGGTAATGTCATGAAGCCAAAACAAAAAATGCAGAGTCAAACTAAAATGTTTATATAGCATGGAAGAACCAGGAAAAAAAATCATAGTTCCTTAATGTCTATCTAGAATGTATTGGTCCTTTATTCAGCAAAACAAAACACACTTGTAGGAAGTATATGTGTGAAACCAGATAGGTGTTGCACACTGGAGAAGACTAACACCAAAAACTGAAAGAGGTGACATTTTCTTCTGGAAAAGAGAGTGTATCTTCTATAGAAAATACTCTTGTCTTTGGTTTAATTTACACCAATCCTGCAAAGAAGACTTTTAAGATAGCTAATGAAATTGTTAATTGCATCTCTAAATTCAATTTTAAAGATATTACTGATAGTAACAGTGAAAATGTTTGTTTGATTGCACATTAGTTTGCCCTATAATAACTTCAATTTAACTTTTCATCTTTCTAGAGGTAATGACAAAGTACATTTTTCTTAGTCTCAAAGGGACTAATAACCCTCCTATAGTTAGCTCTTTCAAACATACTAATTGTTCTGCATTTAAATTAATAGTATTAATCACTCTTTGCAGTCTCTTACTACACTGAAGGATAGATTGACTTCCTTTCACATCTAAGGACTTTGTCTAAAAAACCTTCCCTCTGCCTCATCAGTTAATTCATTAAAGCACTATTTTGCTCCTAAATATTTGGCCTGAATCCAGCTTGGGATCAAAAGCCCAAGAGCTCTATTGGTTCCTTTTGACAAATTTCTTCTCCTGAAAAGTGAAGCAGGCCAAGACACTTGCTTTGCCAATCTACAGCACTTAATGCATTTTTTGGGAACACTTCTATCTTTTTGTTAATGACTTGTGGAAACAGTCTGAATGTGGCCTATGCCTGCTTCAAAAGTTGAATTAGAATCCCTATATAGATCTCGTGGTCTGCTTGGCATTGGTTTAAAATTATATTAGCATTATTAAGTTAAAATATTTTTAAGATAAAGTGTTAAAGCGAGTTAAAATATTAAGTTAAACTATACACACTCTGGAGAGTGTAGCAACTCCTAGAAGGAGGTAATAAGGAGAAGGTAAATAAAGAAATTTGATAGCTGTGCAAGAAAGAATAACAGAGGCTAAAGTTTCTGGCACGAAATAAGATGAGGTGATCTATGAGAGAGTACAATCCACATGAAGATTAATGAATACAGAACACCTGTCTTGGGGCATTGTTTTAGCAGTGTCTGTGCATATATGTAAATGCATAATACTTAATAGTGTGAATCTTTATCCATCTTACCCCTTCGAATATTACTTTGAAAATTTATTGATAGTGTGTTTATTTACAATTATATTTTATGGACCTAAACACAAACCGACAGTAATGAGCAATTCATGTCACTAAATCCATTTTTATGTGAATTACCATATTAAGAAAGCTGTAAGGGTAGTTAATGAACCTTGCTGATGTTCTTGTTAGAAATGCCTGACTTAGACCCTGATCTCCTCTTTAAGCCTTGGTAATGATCATGCCTTCGTAGTTTAAAATGTTTATTGTTTCCCTTCATGATACCATAATTGTAATTGTCTTTTTTTTTTTTAAAGTGGCTTGCAGAAATAAAGAAATATTAAACTTATGTTTGATTTTCTGTCTCCAAATCTAACCCTCTTTGTGGATCTAATAAGAGCAAAATCCTTAGGCATTTATAAAGGTCTGAAAAACCATGGGTTGACCAGGAAGCTGCAAGTGCCTACATATGTTCCCCCTTAGCAATGCACAGCCTGACTTCTTTTGCAACTGCAAACTAAAATGTGTATGAACAGATCTTTAAGCTAGTTTTTTGTGACTACAGTTTGAACATTAGGGTTTTTTACAACTAAAGACATCTATGATACATGAAGAAATTGAGTTGATAAAAAACTAATCACAATTTTGTAAAAGTACACAAAGTTGTGGTTCAGATTAGGTTTTGGAAGAAGAGGGGAAGGTGTGGAAATAGCTTGTTAATAAGTTTTTAATTGCTTTTCTTGGTAGAATACCTGGTAGTTCTTGAACACAGGTGACTTGGGCCATCTCTGTTCTCCTTATGGAGCCGTTGTCAGCTCAGGTACTGAGGGACAGTTAGAATCAGTATCACAATCCACATTCTTTTTCTCTACTGGAATTCTTATCTCCTTCCATTTTAAGCAATTTTAGGAAGAAAAGAGGGTATTGCAATTCTGTTGGAGGCTCTGTACTAATCCTACTGGACGCAGTTTCCTCTGCCAATAGCCAGGTGAGCAGCAGGGAGGAGATGTGTAGATGCTCACAAGTGTTGCATTATTCCCTCTCATTAAAGCCCAGAGCAAGCCTCTGATGTTACAAAGCAATTAAAGTAAAATGAAAACTTATTTGGAAGGCTTCAAAAGAAGTCACTGTGGATTGAATAATTATTTAACATAATAAGACATTATTTTCTGTGCTGTGTTATCCTGTCTGTAGACCTGTCCCCTTGGGCAGGGCTTTAATGGAGTATACACAGGACCAGTAGTTCTGTTGTTCAAAGATATAAAGTCCTTTGCAAAAGGATCGCTGAGAGAAAATCTGTGTCTTGAGAAATCCGTGGGTAAAGTAACTAAACTACTTGCTTTAGGGATAGAGGGGAGAGGATATTGAAACAGGGGTGGCTCTGTAGTAATTCAAATTCATGTGTTCTGGTGTTGGTTGTCTGTTTGTTTTGGGTTTTTTTAAGGATACATTTTATTCCTGCATGTAGCTGTGGCTAATAATGTTGCTTATTTGTATTCAAAACCAACCTAAACCAGCTAAACTGCATCTGCCAGAAAATCCTTTTTCTCTCCTTTCTCTCACCATCCAAACACTGAGGCTTATGTTTGAATTCAGCAGCCTCTTTGATGTCTCTTCATTTAGCTGGTTATTTCAGAACTCAGGTTAATTGAGGACATGGTCTACAGTTGACTCAAGAGTTGCTTTAATAAGATTATGTTTATTAAATTGATTAAAGAACTGTTTGTCCCCATAATCGACTATGAGAATGTTATTTGTGGTATTAGAAATGGATTAAGATACACTCAGCCAAATTAAACATTTTGTATAACAAGTTTTATTTGTGGAGAGTAGTACTGCTGGATTTTGCATGTCTTTTTTCACTTGCACTAGTGCATGTCAGGGGGCAGCTTTTTCTGGATCTCATTTGCTTACAGGGATCCAGTGACCTGTGCTAATCTTTCCACCTGGCAGCTGCTTGGTATGTAGCAGCATGACAGTGAACCAGAGGTGGAAACTGGGCAGGAATTCCTGGCTGTCCACAGGGGAGGGTCAGCGAGTTGTCCTTTTTCAGGGGCTCTCCCTAGTTTTCTGCTTTCACAGCTTCCTTACATCTCAACAAAGAGACAAAGAGTTATTTCAGACTGAAAGAGTAGCTGCGATTTTACCTCTTTTGAAAACACAATAATAGAAACAAAATTACAGAAAGACCTCAAGAAAAATATTTGATGGATTTTATTTTTGAATAAATGAACTCATTATTGGCATTAAGAAAAATCACACCATAGAAAGAGGAGGACAGAATATTTTTGGGAGCTTCAGGAAGTATGGCAGGTGAAATTTCACTTGGAAACAGAGATCTGCCACAGTGGAGGAAAACTCAAACTATGGACAGCCTTCCCAGCATAACTGTGAAGTTACCTCTCCTTTTTTCTCCAATTACTTGCAATGAGGTTAATGCTGGCTCTTGCAGAAAAGTCTGTTTATCCTTCTTCTCCCATAAAATTTCTCTGTCAAAAATGATCTTCCAAGCACCTAGACAATGGGTACTTGCCTGTATTAGTTATCTGCAGAGGTATGACTGCAGTCAAGCTTCAGATCAGAGAAGGAAATTGTTCCATGCTAGCTACTATTTTCATGTTGGTCCAAATTGCAAGACTATTTATGGGAGCCAAATTATTAGGCTCAGTTATTAAAACAAAAATTTAAAATTTTGTTTAAATCTACACACCTTACTTTTCATGACCAAGGTTTTAGTTTTGACACCAGAAATTTTGTATTAGGAAACAATTGAAGTTTTTAATCAATAAGATGCAAACAGTTTTGTGAAACACTGTAGAATAGTCATTTATCTTTAATGTGCTTCAAAAGTATGATGAAATACGAGTGGCCAAGATTAACAAATCTCTAACTGAGATATTTATTTTTTTAAAAAATTGAAAAGCTAACCAGAATTAAAGAAAAAAAAAGCAGACGGCAGACTCTGAAATGGTAATCAAGGGCTTTTGTGTACTAAAGAGCTATTGTGAGTTTTTTTATTCAAGTACAGAATTAGGAGAATTTAGCTTTCTACATTTTGAATATTTGGTTGATTAAAAAGAGAGTTTTCATGTTTATTGTCTATATATAAAAGTAGGGAGCATGACCATGAGATTTTGCCACTGGGAAATGGTGACAACTGAGTGACTGATATCTATTCTAATCACAAAGATCTTCTTAAAACAGGAGAGGATTTAATGACTCTACTCGTACATTCTCAAGTCTTCTGCATGTAGATTTAGATACATGGGGTGTAAGTGGAAAGCTCTTATGGCAGAGTTTTGATGGCCGTCACTAATCAGAAATTGCCTCTATTAACTTTTATAACACTTGTGAAGCTGGAATATGCTAGTATTTCAAGTTAGATATCACAAAGATTTATGAATAGTATGATTCTACTGAGCTGTAGTCTACTCATCATCTTTAGGCAAGATGAGGCCACAGGCAGATGCAGAGCCTGAGGGCTTCCTCCCAGTCTGTTCCAAACAGTATCTGTGCAGAGAATTCCACAGCCTGCCATGTGTATGCTCACACTGCCTCAAAGACATATTTCTTAAGACAAACTCTGGTATCTAAAATATCAGTGCATCACTAATTGGAAAATGCTGATTGTGTCTTTAGATGCCGACTGTTTAAATAAGCAAATATATCAAAGCCAAAACTTTGGACAAAATGCAGGTATTTACAAATTCCTCCAATAGTCTAAACACAGAGAGCTGACTGGAAAGGTGAAGAGGGTCAAATAGCCTGTTTAAGCCTCTATCATTTTTTTCTCCCCACTTACAGGTCTTTTCTTTGTAGTATGACATCTTCTTTACCACTTGGAGCAGTATTTTGATATGCTTTTTTTTCTGCTTCAGTACTTTTCACATCCAATATTCTTCTCTACTCTTACACTAAGCCCAGTATAAGTTTCCCTTACTGAGGGAGACTAAAATTTTAGAACAGAATGGCATACCTTTTGAAAAACTGAGACCCCTTTCCTGAGCTTTCAGAGGTAGAACAGTTGAAGTTTTGGAGAGTGCCAACTGCCCAACATGTGAAATGTAGTGCTAATGGATTTTTGCTATCCTTTTTTCTCATTTTATTGCACAACGTTTTTCTTTGGTGCTTCAGTACTTTGGCATTTATATTGCAGACATGGTAACATGGATTATGAGCTGGGTGAGCTGCCACACAGCTTCTTCTGCCTCGCTACATATTTAACAATTAGTTGTTCTTAGAATCGTCATACATATCAGATTTAGCTCTGCTGGAATAGTCATGAGCTTAGGATGTCTGAACAGTCTTTAAAATCCTTATAATGTAATGTTAATTCCTTTGAATTCTTGCTGTATTACCTTATGTCGGAATAAGTCTTTGTACTCTGTTTTCTATTTTCGAAGATGCTTAAATTTGATCTAAAAGGATGATGTTAACCCAAAATATTTTTATTTCCTTATTCTTGTGGAGCACACATGAAACATATGCTCGTTAGTTACAGGTACTAATTTAAATCATAATGTTTTCAAATAGCCAACATCAAATAAACTTAGGGAGTAAACATCAGCGTAACATGGTAAACAAGCTATGAAGTGCAGCTGAGTGTGAAGATGATTATCCAGGGATAGGGTTTGTGAGTACTGGGCAAGTAAAGCAATTTACTTTTGGATAATAACGCGATTTTCTCACACAGTATGCCAGATTACTTCTCCCTCAGCTCTGCTCTTGCTGCTCTCAGTAATATTATCCATTTGGTGCACTTAGTTCCTGAGCCTTGGCTGGCTAGTGCAAAGACCATCAAGCAGCATGTGTGTGCACATGCACATGCTCACACTGCTGCTGTTATGAATTTTCTTATTAGCTTTTAGATGTTCACAAAATCCAGAGCAGTCATTAATTTGTTTCACCAAGCAGAGGCAGCTAAGTTGCTGGGGCACATGAAGGGAGGTTAATATTTTCTCTCTTGGTAGCAAAACAAATGTTCCAACATTGCTTGATCAGAGGAGCTTATTGTATTTATCATCTTGTTCCAGTTTAAATTTTTTAGTGTTTGCTTAATGATTAGACACTTAAGGGGATTTATTTATTTACAGCACTGTGCATGATCTCTCTGCAGTGTCGCATATCATAGACGAGTGTATAGTCATTCGAAAATGTATTATAGAAGGCTTTTATTAGGTATTTCTTGATATGTTTTTCTGCAGGGTGTAAAATTGGAATGTTAACCTAACCTAAATTTTAATAGTTTTTACTTACAGTGGATACTTCTTTCAAAACAGTGAGACAAATATATGTTTGGGTTTTTTTTCTTCTGATGATCTCAGTAAGATTTCAGTGCCCAATTATTTACTATTAGAAGTCATTGTTACTAAATTAGTTTTACAAATTTGTGAGATGAGGCTCATGTACTCTAAGCAGATTGTGATACATTTGGGGAACAGTGGGAATTTTCAGTGCAATGATATCTTTCTGAAGTAGCTTTGCCTGGGTAATACAGAAATAGAAGCAGCGAGCCCAAGATGTGGTTACGTAATGCAGATATAATGAAGAGTGTGATTAAAATAAGTATTGTGCATAAAACCAGTTCCAAATGTCTTACCCACTAATATTTATGGGATATCCATCTGAGAGAAAACAATTTTCAACCTGATTAAAATTTAGGACTTTTTGAGTGCCAGATACAGGAAAAGCAGACTGGGTGCCCCAGACCAGCCCTGTTTTGGCAAGCCAGTGTAATCCTGCAGCAGCAGTAAGTGCTGAGTCAAGCTGGACCAAGGAAAGAAAGACTTGCTCAGTTGTGGAGGATCCATCAGCACTCTACATGCATCAATTGGGAAGGAGTTCCCTCACAGATGTCACCAGCTTAGCCCTGAAGCTCTGGCTGTGCCATCTAACACACATGATTAATTACCTTTCACAGAAAAGCACATCTCTCCTTTGCTATATGCAAATATAGAATTTTCCAAAGAAAATACACAGATGCTGTAAGATTCAGACCAGGAACAGAGAAGGGTTAGTCTGACATCAAATGATTGGTCAAAGATAAAAGCAGGTGCTCCTTGTCATTAACAAGCCAAGCTGTCATCTTCATAGTTATTGCATTGTTCAGAACCATTTTTTAAACCTTTAAACCACTGTTTAAAAGTGTTAAAGTCTTGCAGCTTGATATTGGTGTATTTGGAAAGGCATTTATTACAGCTATTTTCATTCTGTACTTGTTTCACAGGGAGACATCATGATGCTGACTGATCCTGACTCTAAAGCTGAGAACAGAAAATCTATACCAGAGTAATTTTACTAATTTCATTATATATTTTCTGAACTCTGTTTCTGCAATTGCATTGAGTGTATACAATGGTACAGAATGATAGGAAAAAATAATGGCTATTTTATTTGTGAAAAATTGTACGAGAAATTCCTGGCTTGTCTCACAGTGTAGCTGTCTCAATTCTATAAAACTTCACACCATGCTACCATCTACGCTCTCTAAACAGACTAAACTAAATATGTATTTAAACTTGCATGCACCTAGGTTCTTATATTGTGATAGTTTTCCATGTGCATTAAAAAAACCCACATTGTTTAATTTCTTTTCTTCCTTCTGTTTCTGCCTGGATGAAATTATTAAATTCTGTTCTTTTTAAGGACAAATTTAAACAGTCATTGACCATTCAAAGAATAAATGAGTCAAAATATAGTCTGATTAAGAGGTTTTAGAATTCTACAAACACAGCTTGCTCTTGGTAGCTTTGATGATCTTAAATATATTAACATTTTTAATTAAATAAGTGAATAACCAGGACACTAATAGTATGTCAGTATATCTGACCAGCACAGAATGGATTAGACTAGAGAACCCTGGCAAGGGAAATCCAGTATGCCTAAACAGTTACTTATTATTAATGCAAGCCATCACATTTAGTATAAAAATTTGCAAAGATCAAAACCAAGTATCAGGGAAGCGATTCTTCTTTAGTATTCTTGGGTCCTTTTTCACAAACATCCTTGCTTCTCCAGGGACCATCGGAAAATATTTTTCCAAGTACTCAGTTTTACCTGATCTACAATACCATGATTCCTCAATTTGATAAACAGTCACAAGCACAGAAACTGTAGTTCACTGTGTTAAAAATTCCTTTGAGGATAGACAGTTATTTCTCTAGATCTCTGTCAAAGAGGAAGGTGTTGCTTTTTTGGTTATATATTTATGGAAAGAACTCACAGTTCTTCTTTTGCACCTAGTGAGTTCAGACTTTACAGTGCTCTGCTTAGAAAACAGGTTGCAAGGATTGTAATTTTGAACCTTCCTTTTGCACGTGGGGTCCATTGAAAGGGTACATATCAGGAGCCCGCATAAAGTGATACTGCTCATATTTGAAAGTAGGGTGTTTTTTTTTCTTCATGAAGACTGAGTTTTTTGTCATTGTTTTGGAGAGGTCCAAAAACTTCTGGTGTACACTGCAGGTCATGTTTTCTTTGTTAATTATTCTTAAGGATGATAGGGCAGTAATGCTTGCCCTGCATTGTTCAGTGATAAATAGTTTCAGTTCATTAGGCAGGCTTCTTTTATTCCAAGTGCTGCAAACCAAAGGAAGTCAGTCCTCATTCACTACAGAGATGTGTGTTCACCTTGTTTCTCATTCACTCTGATGATGAAATATAAGTCTACATGAGAGCACACAGCAGTATAATTGACTTTATGGAGCAGCTGTCATAGGGGAATTGCATTACACGTCCTTTTAGACATGTTCAAAGTAATAAGTCTTTGTTGATGTTCACAATTCATACAATTAAATACCCTTTGAAAAAAAACCCCACATTATGAATCTTGGCAAGTAATACCTAAAGTTTGTTGTAGAAATTAGGTCCATTTTTAAAAGTGACTTCCAAGGGGTGGGAAGGAATGTTAGTTTCTTACCTTCATATTCCTCTTTAATTTTTACAGTCTATCTAAAAATCAGGGAGAAGGTTCTTTTCTAACCAGTACTAATCACAATTTGCTGGAAACATTGTTATTTTAGTGTGGTAACTGATGTGGTGGTTTTTTTTTTCTAGCAGTAATTATCAATGTTGTCTAAAGAAAGCAAAGTCCTGGACACACTAGATCTTTCAGAGAATGAATAGGAGGCATTTTTAGTCATGTTATTCTCAATTAGTCTGAGAGGATTTAAACACATCTGTATATGTGTTTATTCTGAAGTGTGGAGATAAATCCTAGAATTAAATATGCTTTTCAGAAGCTTTAAAGACACCCCATGACAATGCTGGATCTTGGCTTGAACTGTCTTTTCTTTAATTCTTTCAGCTGAAGGAGCTCTTTCTGTCTAGAAATCATGTCTGATGAGGAGTGGCTGAGGGAGCTGTAGTTGTTTAGCCTGGAGAAAAGGAGGGTCAGGGGACACCTTATCCACAGCTACCTGAAGTGAGGTTGTAGCCAGGTGGAATTATCCTTCTCTCGTGTCTCAAGGAAAAGGATGAGAGACAATGGCCTTAACTTGCAGCAACTGAGTTCAGATCAGATATCAGAAAAAAAATCACTGAAAGAGTGGTTAGGCTGTGGAATAAATTGCCCTTGGAGGTAGTGGAGTCACCAAATCTGGAAGTGCTCAAGAGGTGTCTGGATGCGGCCCTGAAGGATATGGCTTCGTGCCATGCTAGCCCTTTATGGTGATGCTGGGTTGATGGCTGGACTGGATGATCTTGAAAATGGTCTTTTCCAGCCCTGACAGTTCTGCAATCCTATTTTCAAAACCAGTTTCATCTAGGAGCAGGCAGCTGAAATGAGTGTCCCTTGAAAAGTCAGGTCCTTTTAGAACAGATTTCAGAAAATGTTTTCCAATGACAGATACTGACCCCCTAAATATTCTTCACAGTAGTTCAAGGTGACCAAAGTCTCTTGTCCACGTATACCACAGTCCTCTTGTGTAAGTGGCAATAAGCATATGGCAGAGACACTGGAAAGATGCAATATCTCTCTTGTGGAAATGCATGGTGAAAGTGATCTTCAGAATACGGAGCAAGGTTTGAGGAAGGCATTGTGGAATATCTTCTAGGCTTGGCTGCAAATAAATATTATTTAAAATAAATCAGAGAAGAGAATACAGCCCAAATTAAAAACAACTAGTTTTTGTCCCCTCAAGAATGTGCTTCTCATGACTACTCAGTTTTTGTTCTTATTTCCAGCTTGCCATGTATCTCAAAGCTAAACCACAGGAGCTCGGTGTAACATGTTTGTACTAATCTAGTTACAGCATAGGAAAAAGTCCTGGCAATATAATTATGTCCTTATACTTTCTTCTTGTTGTGGTCAAATATGAGCCTATGTATTACTAGATGGATAAACACATCATGTGATGGGTGAGCAAGGGGCTCAGAGATCAAGCACAAAGGGTTACAGTGGTGGTACCAGACTGGTTACCTGTCACTAGTGGGGTTCCACAGGGCTCCATCCTCGGCCCTGTGCTCTTCAGCATCTTCATAAATGGCTTGGACACAGGACTGGAAGGAATATCAAGCAAGTTCACAGACAATACAAAACTGAGAGGAGCTGTTGACTCCTTGAGGTCAGGTAGGCCCTGCAGAGAGACCTTGACAGAAGAGAGGACTGGGCAGGCACCAGCCGTATGAAATTCAGCAAGGGAAAGTGCCAGATTCTGCACCTGGGATGGGGCAGCTCTGGTTGTACAGACAGACTGAGGAATGACAGGCAGGAAAGCAGAAATGAGTGCAGGACAGGGATGGGGGTATCCTGGTTGATGACAAGTTGAACATGAGTCAGCAGTGCCCTGGCAGCCAGGAGGGCCACCCATGTCCTGGGGGGCATCAGGCACAGCATCACCAGCCAGGCAAGGGAGGGGATTGTCCCACTCTGCTCTGCACTGGGGCGGCCTCACCTCGAGTGCTGGGGGCAGCTCTGGGTGCCACAATACAGAAAAGACATTGAGCTGTTAGAGAGTGTCCAAAGGAGGGCACGAGGATGGTGAAGGGCCTTGAGGGGAAGGCGTGTGAGGAGTGGCTGAGGGCACTTGGTCTGTTCAGCCTGGAGGAGACTGAGGAGAGACATCACTGCAGTTACAACTTCCTTGTGAGGGGAAGAGGAGGGGCAGGCATTGATCTCTCCTCTTTGCTGACCAGTGACAGGACCCAAGGGTGAAGCTGTGTCAGGGGAGGTTTGGGTTGAATATCAGGAAAAGATTTGTAATCCAGAGGGTGGTTAGGCACTGGAACAGGCTCCCCAGGGAAGTGGTCACAGCACCGGCCTGACAGAGTTCAGAGGTGTTTGCACAATGTTCTCAGGCAGATGGTGTGACTCTTGGGGATGGTGCTGTGTAGGGCCAGGACTCAATGATCCTTGTGGGTCCCTTTCAACTCATCGTATTCTGGTATTCAGTGACTAAATTGCAATGTGAGTGTCCAAAACCAAACAAGATTTGTTTGCTTTAGAACTGGTCATTGTCAAGTAAACCCATTTAACTCGCTTCTTCAGTGTGGTCCAGCATGGTAACATTTTATAATAAACGCCTGACGCATTAAATAGAAACTAATGATCCATTAGTACTGTGATGTCTAAACCCCAAGAGGAGTGTAATTTTTTTGTTCATTTGGTTAGGCTCAATTTACATCAAAATTTAACTGTGAATAATTTACATTTTCCATGAACAGTTTTGATAGTGTTCATATTTTGTTTAAATTATATAAATAACAAAATTCCTTAATTTTGTGTACACTAAAACACATAAATATCCCTGCTTCTTAAAGTTGCCACTGATTCAAACCCCTGCTATAATGTCCTTCTGGCAATATAGTGCTGTGAATTGTCTTGTAGCTGATTTAAAAACTATACCTTTCTTTTGGCTGCACTTTTGAAAGTACTTTTGACACCAGTTTGCTATGTTTAGGGCTGTAAAGAGGATGGAGTGACTCATTGAAAGTCTAATTCTACCCATTATAATCCTGCCTCCTGGTTTATACTATTTTAGAAGCGTTATTTGATCTGGAAGATAATTCTGTAACCTTCGGATTACTGCTGGGTGACTTCTGCAGAAAAGGAATTACCAATGCATTAAATTTGAATTAGCTTTGAGAAATCATGCAGATGTATGCACAGAACATTACAGCAATGCTGTCTCCAAGGCACAGCAGAATTGCCTTTACGCAGTTTTAAAGAATCACTTGAGCAACCCTTAAATTGCACACATGGTGAAGCTGAGACAGCATCTTTACTTTAAAACAAACAAACAAACAAACACGCATATACGTGTACACAGAGCAAATAAAGCTTTGAGAGTTGTCTTTTGGGGAAGTCTGATCACAAGCAGACTGCTGCTGAATGGGCCATTTGGGCTCAGACCTGTCGTAGTGGAGAGCACTACTGCACACACTGTGGAAGTGTCACGTAGACTAATGATTATGAATTATGCAGAGGGTCACATCCTCTTACTTACAAGTCGTTTCCACATTTTCCCTTTAGACTGCCTAGCCTACTTCCATTTTTTTTTTTCCTTTTACTGCTGCTAGCAAATAACGTGCAGAATGAATGCCAAGACCTTCATTTATTCACATTTCATTTTCCTTCCGTAACTCCAAGTCAGTAAAATGACGGAACAATTGGAGGCGGAGAAAGAGAGACAGCTGCTACTGGTGGATTAGGAAAAAGCTCCCTTCAGTTCGCTAGGTCATTGAGTAAAGTAGAACAGTAAAAAGCTGTAGAAACTGTGTGGATTGCTTCAGACTGTGTATTCCAAGCATTTATGCCAGAAACATAATTTCTGCATTTTCCCTGTTCAGAGAAAAAGGGATATAGTTTGACGTATTTTTAAAAAGCACCGCCATTTTGGAACCACTAACCTGACAACAGCAGGGTGCATGACCTTCCCCTGTCTTAGTGCTAACCAGGTAATCTGCTGCACAGATGCATAGGAGTGCCAGCATGGCTCGTGGAGTCATTGTGGAGCAGGAGGTGTGATAAATATGGCAAATACATCCCTGGCCTGGCTGGGTATGCCTTGGAATGTCCTTGACACTGAATGGGAAGATGACACATTTGGAGGGCAGCAGCTGAGCAGAAAGTTGTGGCAGCCAGGGAGATGAAGGATTGCTTAGAGAAGAGTGTGTGGGAGGATGCTTTCCTGCCCAGGGACTTTGTCTTTCTAGCAGTGCTGCTGAGTACTACAGGGAAGGAGAACTGGCCTTCCACACAACCACTAAAGGAGGAAAAAGACTGTTAACTAGAAGGATAGCTGCTTTTCTTAAAGCAAATATACCTCTTTCTAGCTTTTCTTTAAAGGTAGTTAATACGGTAGAAAATGTAGTTCATCCCTTAGCGCCTCAGAAGATTCCTCAGACTCTAACACTTCAACTGTATTATTTGTCTGTTATTATCTACTGGTCTTGTTTTCCATTAGAACTTGAGAAAAATTTAAACCTGTGTTTCAGCATGTACCATTCATTCAGGAAAGAAAAATAAAAGCATTTCCCAAAGCATTTCCTCCTTGTTAGCTTATGACTGTGTTTAATATCTATGCCTGAGAACAAAATGTTTCAATGGGCAAAGTATTTATTATATGTTATACTGCCTAGAATGGGGTTTGGCTGAACAGATATTTATGGTCAAACCCACCAAGGTTGTGGGTTTGACCCCTGTATGGACCGCTCACTGAAGAGCTGGACTGAATGATCCTTGTACGCTCCTTCCAGCTCAGAATATTCTGTGGTTCTGTGAAATGTTCTGTCTTGCAAGAAGGTATAAAATTTAATTTTTATTTGATTTTGTGCTGGTTTGAGGTAGATTTGGAGGAAAATATTTTTTGATAGAAGGTAAATTATAGTTACTCTTTTTTATTAGGTTTGGGAAAGAAATTTTTTTTAGACGAAAGTGAAAGAGATGGAAAAAACTATTTATTTAAAAAACACACAGGAGAAAGAAAAAAAAAGAATAATAATGTTAAATAACAAAATTTTTGCTGTGGAGGGAAAACTTGGAAGACTTGTAGAGTTTAGAGTATATTTATAGAATACTGATACTCTCTTATTTAAAAACATTTTCTAAGTACATTTAATAGTGCTCTCAGGGACAAGTCAGTTAAATGGATTCCTTTTCTTATTGCACAGAAGAAAAGTGCGTTTCCATCAGAAAAATCTTGAACTAATGTTTAAATTTTGCAGCATGTGCCCAGGGTAAATAAATTCGGGCTTTCTGTAATGAGGATAAAGAGTAGCTGTAACCCTCCCATATGTAAATTTGAAGGCTACTGTTCTCAATAACCCACATAATGCTAAATGTGAGGACAGAGCAAGAGGCTTGCAACAGCTTTTTAGTATTTGTCAACTCTAAAAATACAAGCAAACAAAAAAACCCCAGAACTGATTACCTCTAGGAGAACGTCAGCTGGAACTTTTATAAGACTAATTTGACACTACAGTAAAATGCCATCGACAGTTACCGCTCCATCATGGCTGAACTTCCAGTTTCCCTACAGTAAATAGAATGGATAATCATCCATCTTCAACCCTGAACCACCCTCTATTTCTCTTCTGCTTTTTTTTTAATGCTTTTCTTTTTCAGGTGTAATTTTCAAACAAGAGTTCCAAGTATTTTTTCCCACACATTCTTTCCAATTAAAACAGATGAACAACAAAGACAGAATATGTAATTGGCAAGAACGGTTTAGAAGAACCAGCCTGGATGACAAACTAACAAACTAACATTTGTCTCTCTTTTCTGTTCCTAAATTAGACAAAATCATATAGCTTTTTGTAGGTGTCACCTGGAAGCAAACCAAAAATTAGCACAGATTATGAGGTACAGATGGACAAACATGGCTTAGTCACCTGGCATTGCATGGTGCATTCCAGTTTTTCAGTAGCTTTAAGCCTAGGATAGACAGGGTGTGCTGAAGGTTATGAAGGTCTCTGATACAGGGGATCGCCATCTGAGATTTTTTTACCATTTACTCTTAGCTGCTGTGATTCCAATAGTTTAAAATATCTAGGGATACAGCTAAACACTCTTCTAAATCCTGTTGTTCATAGCGACTGACAGAAAGGGCTTTTCATTTCCATCCTGTTTTGTTGGGGTTTTTTTAACTGAGGGGTTTATTCCCTGCTGAGCTTCAGGTCAAATGAGTGGGAATACTACTGGTATGCTGAAAATACTGTGTACTGGGGTTATGAAGTGACAGAAAACATATGTGGGAGCATATAGTATGTAGAAAGGGATGGTGTGGTTATATTTATTTCCTTTAAGAGTAGCAACAAGCAGGAGGCCTTCCTTCTCCCAAGGACATATATCAGTTGAAAGGAAAAGATTTGTATTTTACTTTTATACACACTGACTCTTTGATGCTGTGTTTATATTAGGGTACACAAAATGGTTATTCCAAGAGACTCCAGCATGCTAATGTGCTGATCAAGGAAGTTAAATCAAATGGTTAACTTCAAAGAACATCTGATTTTAAATAAAAATAGAAAGTCCCATTATAGTAAAACACAGTTTATGTGTATATGGACATAAGAGAGCTTAGCAGAAATCTCTTAACCATTGCTATAGACTTCTTTGTTTGTGATAAGGGAATTCTGTGACTTGATACTCGGCTCTCCTTCACTTATACAATGCAGAACTTGAGCTGTGAAGTAAAATGTATCCTTCTTTTCTCTTGACAGAGAAATGAACAGTGTAGTGTAGCAGATTGCTTTGATCCATAGTGGAAGCAGACCATTGCAATGTAATCTACTGAAGGGATAACATTAATTTTTGAGTATGCTCTGGGTTTTTTGACTTCTTTACTGGAAACCAGATATAGTGTAGATGACTAGATATCTTAAATACTCTATCTGTACATCTGCCTAGGTGGCCTTTTCTTTCCCTTCCAGCAAAGTGCACGGATTGGGAAGAAGAAATTCGATTGAACAGAGGGCTGAAACAGCCTTCAGCACTGGGGATGAAGCAGCAGCTTCGCAGCTGCCTCGGACCTCTCATGGCTGGAGTGACCTTGCTGGTGTTGCCGAATGGACACGGTCTCCCTCCATCACCTGCAGCCCTCAGCCTCCCTTCAGCCCCTGAGAGCTCTCCCATGCTCCTCCACGCAGTTGTGCTGTGGTGTCGGCTCCATCCCAGGCTGTTTGGGGCACTGAGGGAGTGTGGCAGGCCCCAAATGACTCCGAGGAGGCCAGTGAGCAGGTGGGCACAGCAGCTGGAGAGCAATCCCAGACAGCCAGCAGGTGGATGGAGCAGCAGGGGGGCAACACCAGACGGGCAGCAGGTGGAGAGGGCAGCAGGAGGGCAACACCACTTTGTACTCAACTTGACATTAATTACACTTGTTGGAATCCTGTGTGGCTCCTAAGACTTTTTTTGGGTGTTAAATTACAAAATATATTTATTTAAATTCTGGATATAGCTTCCTCTAATGACTGAAGACTTGGGAGGCAATTGGAGAGGAGGGGGAAGAAAGAAAGTCTTCTCCTACTCTTAAGCTATGCTATCTGATGAGACTTTGCGGGCAGGATGAGCTGACAATTTGTTAATTTGCCCCTGACCATCTATGTGCCTAGGAAAAGCCTTTAGAGGCATTAAATGTTGCTGGCTATCTCAATGGCTGTGTTGTGTGGAGTTCTGCATTGTGAGGATTGCTGAGGTGCCCAGATGTTTATAATTAATTTATTCTGATTACTTCTAATTACTCCTTCCTATCTGCATTATCTTGCATTTGTCAGCTTCATATGTAAGTAGCCCTGCTGCCTATTTAGTTTAGTTTTCTAAGGTCCCTTTGGATACTATTAACCTTCTCTAGTGATGACTAATCTAAATAATTGTGCTCTATGTAATTTTTTCCCACTCTTTTCCTCAGAACATTAATAAGGAAAGCAGAGTCTTATCCAAGTACAGAACCACGAAGAAGCCCATTGCAATCCTGTCAATGATGAAAACTGAGCATTACACACCCTTCCTTCCTTCCTTCCTTCCTTCCTTCCTTCCTGCCTTCCTGCCTTCCTTCCTGCCTTCCTTCCTGCCTTCCTTCCTTCCTGCCTTCCTTCCTGCCTTCCTTCCTGCCTNCGTATCTTTAGCAACGACATTATTGCTGTACTCAAAGAAATCTGCTAGCTGAGAGAGATGGATTTTTCTTTCTAGAAGATTATTTCCTGCAAAATATCTTGCTCAACTATCTGTTCTATAATTTCAATTACTTTTAATTGCTTCCTGATCATTTTCCTGATCTGCATTAAAACACAGTATGCAACTAAGAGATATTTTGAAGTGCCTACTTGTGAGTCCTTCTAAAACCTGATCTACGGTTCAGGCAAACTTCTTCCTCTTCATTCCCACTCCTTGAAACCTTCTTCCACTGACAAAACTACATTTCAAATAGCAGTTTTAGTCTCTTCTGCTTGTTTCTCTTTCTAGAAGAAAGTCAGAACCTTGAGAGAAATTTATACACTTCAAAATATTCCCTGGTCACTGCTACAGCTATCTGCTGGAAGAACAACCCTCTGATGTATGGTGATTTATGAAGAAATGATAACACGAGGCCCAGACTCAAAATAATTTCGGTCTTCTTGGTATTCTTTATTGCTTATACATGACCTTCCAGCACTGGCTCTATGTTTCTGTTGGGCAAAGAAACAGAGAAGAATGCCTTCACCTCATGTGCTGCTGACTGCTTCCAAGGTCACTTTTCTTCATTTTGTGGCTTTCAATCCACCTGCTAGAGTCCGCCGAAATGTACAGAGCCTCTTGGGTGGGACTTTCTGAATGATCAGCAAGACCTACTTAGCAGAATAAACAGGAAAAACTGCCGGGATAAAGGCAGAGTTAGGAAATATATTCTCTCTACCCTGAAAGGGAAATGAATTCTGCCTGTCCACTTCCCTCTGCCTCTCCAGTGGCCAAAAGCAGGGTTTCAAACAGTGAGTAATAAGGGGAAAGGAAACCTACAGGAGCTCTCAGAAAGGTCAGACCATGAAAGGCTTGTAGCTTTCCTTTCCTAACCCTGCTTTCCTACTGGCCTTGGTCACAGTCCTTAAGGTACAAAGCAGACAATGCATTGCACTGCTCTCTTCTTAAAGTTGGAGAACTTTTAGGTTTCCTCTGAACCTTCTCCTTCCACTGAAGGTGATCCATTTACCTTTATCTTAGAGGGGAAGATTTTGACCTGAAGCACTGCATTTTTTCCACTTGTTTTTTGCAAAAGCTATTCTGCATTTTTTGGTGCTTACACACACACACACACGCGCGCGCGCGCACACACACACGCAGACACACGCACACACACATACCACTCAACATTTTATGAAGAGTTGTCATTCCTTTCTTTCTGAAATAATTTGGAAAAGGCAGGTCTCACAGTTTTGCTGAGATTTTATTTGCGTGCAACAGATGGATGTATCCAATTTTCTAAAACAGCACATCCTTTTAATTAAGGCCATTAAAAATGAAACCTGTTTGTAGCTGGTGTCTGTTTGGCAGAATACATAGGAGGAACCTCTGTGTGTTCTTTCGTGGCTGGTACAATATGAACATGACTCAATTACTGCTCCCGAAGTATTTTCTTCCAGAAGTTTCAAAAGCTTTACCAAGTAGTTAAGCCTCGCAGTTCTGTCTGTAGTTAAGTTGGATCATGTCAATGCAGCTGCTCAGCAGTTTAAATGTAAACACAGCATCACATTTTAGGATATCAAATAAGTCTGTATTCCTTAAAAATTACAAAACCTGTAGAGTTAGCTGCTCGAAAAGGTACATATTTGACAGGGAAAGTCAGAATGAGTATAAGAGATGGCTTCCCACAGGAATAATAAAGCTACAGCTACCAAAATTTTAGCCTTTCAACAGATTTTGCACATCTGTGGAACTGCTATGCTTCCCCACATCCACGAACAGACTGTTTTATTCCTCCTGTTCCTATTTGTATGAGGATTGATCATAAGAGGCACCTTGACCCATTTCATTAGTCAAGCAGTCCTCAGAGATACCAGAAAATCACCTAAATGCCTTGACATTGGCTACTAGCCTGGACTTGCTCTCTCTAATGTCTCACTGATAAGAAAGACAAATCTAAAACCCTCAGTAATGCTTCTGCTATTATACTGTAATTTTCTCTTCCTACAGACAGGATACAATGGGTCGCTAGTAATGGTTAGGAGCCAAAATGATTCATTTAACTGTAAATAATCCAGGCACTAGTTGAACCTTGTACAAAATCAAGCATGTTTCTAGTGCCAAAATTAGTAACTGTGCTTGGACCCCTTTTTTCTGACTGTGCTGGCAGGAGCTTTTCTTGTATTTTGGTCTGCTCTGGGGTTCGCAGCCAGCATGTTCAGCAGTCTCCACAGCTCTTCCCCTCTACATTTGGGCTAATTGTGGGTCTGTGAAGCACATGTGCAGAGGTGGGAGCGCAAAGCAGGAAGGTCAAGGATTGTTCACCTGCAGCCTGCAGGGGTTCCTCAGTAAAGTTAATTTACAAAGGATCTGTACTTAGGGCCCCCACTCCTCTGAGCCTTGATGGGGTATTTGATTAATGGGTCTGGAAGTGAAACACGTGGAGTGCTGCCTTGGTTTTGAAGGTCGCAGGTAAATCCTGGCCTTACTCTGACTCAAATAATGCATTTATCTAAATGCCACATCTAAGTCATAACCACTCATCAAAGAGGTGACTGGGTAGTGCAGCAATTTCTGTTAAAACATGGAGAACCGTGTGATAAATTGCATCTGCAAGATTTGTTTCGTATGTCAGGCACACATTACTTCTAAATCAAATGCTAAAACATGCCTTATTTAGTCAAAAGTAAGCAGAATGCTGTAATTTATAATCGTCTTGAAGCACACTGCAGTGAAAATGAAAGCAGACTATTAAAATTTAATGCCTGTTTGGTGGAGTAGCATATTTCTGGCCACGTTTGATGCAGCATCATTTTCTCACACCATTGTGTATGCACAAAAAGTCAGCTTGTGTTTGCCAATGTTTGTGGAAACTAATTGAAAAAAATGATTTAGCTGTTAAAGGCTGACATTGGACTGGAAAATTATTGTCAGCAGATACTGATGGCAGTGTCTCCTTTCTCCTCCTTTCGCCCCATCCACTTGCTTCTAACAATTGTCTGTTGTTCTTCAACACAGCTCCCCACAGTACAGTTGCTAGCAAATATTCATTGGGGTGTCATCTCTGTTTAAAGTCTCGTCCTACACACCTATTCATCTGTACTAAGTGAGCAGCAACATCAGCTCAAATTAAGCTGGCATGAAAACAGCCACTGTTAATAATTTCTGATGTGATTCAGCTCAGCTTTGGATAACAGGTGAAGATGTTTCATAACGGAGGCAATTACAGCCCTGTAAGCTCTCCCCGGCTGCCTGTTCCACCGGAGGAGCGGGGCGCGGTGGCTGCTGGAGCATGTGGCAGGGCCATTGGCCACGCATGTTGTGTGCCACACCGCGCGCTGCCTCTCCAGGGCCCGTGCTGGGCGCCGTGATCAGCATGCAAACCTCAGGACAAGGCCGTGGTGAGAGGGTGGAAATCAGCACACTTCATCTGAGTTCACCGCAGACCTCTTCCACCAGATAAAATCCTTCATGACCACCTTTCCTTTGGCTGAATCGCAAACTTGGGTGATGACCTGTGCATGTGCGTCAGTGCCATGTGTGCTGTATTTATGAAACTAAAAATAAGATTTCAGGAAGTGCAGAGTTCTATTTCACAAACAAGAACAAAATCCGATTTGCAAAATAGTAACAATTGAACTTCTGAGACGATAATCGGGTCTGATAAAGAAGTAACTGTTTAACATCTGCTCATTAAGATGCAGCTGAAGGAGTAATATGGGTAGAAATTAATAACTAGCAAAATACAAATGAAGCCTGTAATTTCATGTGTGAAATGTTACACTACTGTGATGGATTTTTAGCTTTTTTTTTTTTTTTAATTAAAGAACAATGTACTTCCATTTACTGAATCTCTATTGTTCTATTATTTAAGTTATCTTTCATGTCAGTGCCACATGGTTTAACTATATTAAAACATAGTCATATACTTAATTGTGTGGATTTGCAGATGGTTCATTTCCAGCCAAATATTTTTTTCCTTAGATCTCACAAGAAACTGTCTAGCAGCCTAAATTGAATTTTTATACATTATGATTTCCAGAAATGTACTTCTTAATGGTTTCTGATGTGCCTAAAGGCATGAATCTTGAACTACTTTCTTAGAAATGTGCTAGGGAAAAACTGAAAAATATGTTGCGGTTTGGTTTTTCTGTTTTTGGGGGGGGTTTTTTGTTTGTTTGGTTAGTTGGTTTTTCGTTTTCTCTTCATCTGTTTTTTGCTTTTTTTGTCCTGATACAAATAATGAATTTCAATTTTGTATGTTAACCTACTCTTATTGTATTGCTGTAGTGTGTTCTTGAGCAGTTGTAATAATGAAAATATAACAATGTATACTTCAAAAGTGCTTGATAACAATTCCACCCTATCTGCAAAATGTGTAGTGTATATTGATTTCCAGAAACAAAAGGCACGTCTGTTTCCTTTTCAAGGAACAAACCCAGTTCCTTTGAAATACTTGAAGTTTATCTCTTATAGAAGGTAGTGCTGAGATTGACCTATTTCCATATTCCATTTTTTTTCCAAATGTGACATTGAAGGATTCTCCTTTCAAATAAGGGAAAATATTTTTGCAATTATTTTTAAGTGCCTGAAAGATTAAATTGGTTGTGAGCTTGTATCCATATTCAAATTCTAATCTCCCCGGCAAGTAATTGTTTTATTCAGTCCTGACAATGCTTTATCTATTGTCATCTCTGACTGTGTTCTGCATACTGTCTCTTCCCCTGACAATTACTGCTGTTCCTTATCCCCGCAGCCTTTAAAAGCTCTGTGTAACATTAGCCTATCTAGCCTAGTGAAAATGTCTTTACAGATTAGTGTAATGTTAATACTGCTGGCTCCCTGCTTTTGACCTGAAGTGGAATATATTGCACTGCTGGAGCAGATGGAATCAGGGCTTCATCGGGAAGCGGAGATTGCTTGGCCGCCTGCCAAAAGCGCGGTGCTGGCGGCGGCTGCCAGAGCCCCTCCGCCGGGAAAGGGAGCGGGAGAAGGGAGCGGGAGCGGGGGGAGCGCGGGCGCAGCACGGTGGTGCAGCCACTCTCTGCCCTTGCACTGCTGGGTGGGGGGCAAGTGGAAGCACCGCTTAAATTTGCTGTGGATCAAAATACGTTTAAGGTTGCTCGTCCACTGATGCAGCGTTCTGTGAGGAAGATGAGCCTTTCTGTGCTAATGGTAGCCCCTCTAATCTAGGGGTCTGTGTTTTGGCGGGAGCTTCTGCATATTTTTTTTAATGGAAATTGTGAGGCAAAAGTATAAAACATGGAAAACGAAGTTGTGAACTCCTAATAACCTTCTTAATGACGGTGGATTGGGTTATTGGGAGAATTCAGTGTATTGTTCCTATTGCTTTTAGTGAATCAAATATACTTCTTTTCCTTTGTTTTCACTTTGTTGTTTTGTTAGGGTTTGTTGGGTGGGGAATTACCAAAATATTTTAATATCCCAGTGAAAATTATTTCCTTTAAATATTTACTGTTATGCTTCTTGTGAAGCCCACATGGAACTAAAAAAATAGAAATGATTGGAGGATTAGGATGGACAACTCTTCTTTTGCCCATCATATATAGTTCAGAGTTTAAATACATTAATCACAGCACTTGCACTCTACTACTACTACTACCCTAAACAATCCTTTCATTGAACATCCCTATTAAATGTCATGCTGTATTTCTACCTTTTTTTTCCCTTCTGCAATCATAATTTTCTCTCAAGTACTGCATTTCCCTAACAGTAAAACATATGCTGTTTTCTGCCTAAGTAGAGGGATAATGTAAGCTGTGATGTGGAGAGTATTTTTTCTTATCATTTGCTTTTTGAGGGTGTAGTTATAGTAACATATATGTGCTTTTATCTGTGATAAGAACTACCATCTGGTAGCTAAATGTGCACAGCTTATTGCTTGAAGTGCTTATACACATTGTGAAAACACACAGCTTTTGTGTATGTTAGGATACTGCCTATATGTATTATTAATAAACCCACATATTAGCTATTTGAATATGTCAGATGATTGTAAAATAGAACAGTGATTCCAGACGAGAAGGATTAGGCCTGGCACAATGCCAGATGTGTATTTATTCCAGCAGTACTATTGTGACCTTTTAATATCATATTGTTTGCAACCTCTTCCAGACAATAATTGTTTGAGGGGGAAAACAGAGCCGCTTTGACAAAGGAAAAGGCCTTTGTTATACTCAAAGAGCTGAAGCTTTCATCCTTGGTATACCAATTCACAAAGATGTGTGCTGAATGTGTGCAAGCAGCAAGAGAGACAGAACATATAAATTTGAGTTACTTTGACCTTTAATCCAGAAGACCAAGAAGAGAAATGTGCTAGGAAAGCTGGTTTGTTGCTGTCTGGAGACTGATAAGCTGTAATAAAGGTGCACTCCGTTGCAATTCATCTAAAGCTTCCATTGCTATCATCCTCTTTTTTCGATTTTTGTTACCTCAAGTACTTATCTAAATCCCTTTCAATGCCAGCTTGAATGCACTTTGTATTCTCTCCAACTGTGACTGGTGCTGTCTGTGTGTGTCAGTGTGCTTCAGCATACACTCTTTCCCCTTGTTTGACAAGAGCCAGTGCCAACACCTAATTAAGGATAAGCCGTGGAGCTCTCGGCTCTATCTTTGTCAACAACTATGTTCCCAGCTTTCTGCTTAGTTGAGCTTTTATGACAAGAGCAACATTTCGGGTTCAGACGACCTCTGGCCTCCCAGTTCCCCATGTGAGAACTCAGTACAGCTTAACACAGTGGATGATTTTAGAGGCATTTATGGTCACAAAATCCACAAATTCCTTCTGTCTCTTTCTAAAGTACACACATTTGTACATAGATCTGTCTCTGCACATCTATATAAATGGATATGAATGCACACCTATAACTGAACATAAATTGGACATCTTCCAGATTCCCTTTTGTCTGGCTTACTCTTGCAAACTGTTTCCTAGGAGATGATCACAGGGGTTGGGACAGGATTCTTCTTCTGCAAACACTGTATCTAAAAAAACCCCTCATTTAGCAGAACAGAAACCCCCTATCTCAGAGTCCAGTCGAGCTGTTTTGTCTCAATAATATGGATGAATTTAGGTCACTAAACAAGAAACTCTTTCAAAGGGTTAAGCATTTGATAAGCTTGAAAATCAGATTAACATGACTGATAGGTGACTTCCAGACAGCCAATTAAATGAGTACATGAAATAATTTTGTAGGGAGATTTAAGTATATGTCTGTCTGCATAACCAAGTTAAATTACTTTAGGGAGCAGATTTAATTTTCTTTTTGTTTTTTTTCCTGCAGCCAAATCCTTGCATCCAAATTCTGATCTGAATTTTATGTAAGCCTGCGTAGCTTGCTAGGCACATAACAACATTGCAATGGAGGTACACTGGTGCAGCTAAGAAGAGATTTTGATTTACTGGTCAAGTAAAAATTGCCAAACTTCTTGAAGAAAATCCTAGTTACATAATGGAGACCTCCTCTACTATTAAATACATACATAACTGAAGGCAAAAAGAGTTATTACTGGCTTCAGTGTTTGAGATCCTGCTTCTTGTGCTGTTAATGTGACAAGAGGGAATTTCAGTGTGAGTTCCTATCAGCATTGCCTGGATTTTAAGCCTGATAATTCTAACTGAAAATCTCACCTTTAGAGACAAGAGCCATCTGAAAAACTGCTAAGGACATTTAAGCAGTTAATGGAAACTGGACAGTCCTTCCAGCTACGCTTTGCGATTTGGCTGACTCCTAATTTTGGGTGCAAGTTGTTTAGGATCAATTTTCCTTGCACCTATGAGTTCACTTCTTCCTTGAGTTCTGCCAGTGACAGTAGCCTCTGAGCTGCTCTGGTTTTAAGATCTTCCAGTTAGTCCCACTTTTGTACACCACCCTTACTTTGTCATTACATCGGGAGGGAAGAGGAAGCGGTTGTTGGGAAGCCAATTCTCTGTGCCACTCATAGCTGTCTTCATAAATGGGTTTGCATTTTTGTTGAACTATTGCCTAGCTGACTTCCTGGGACACTAGAGCAAAAAAGGCAGGAATGTTTCATTTACGTTCTTTACCAACGAGTAAAATAATGAAAATAACTGCATTGTAAAAAGTGCATAAAGACATTGTCTTACCATTGATGTAGGCTGTGATAAAACTAGCCTAAACAATTTTAATTGCTCAGGTATGACAGTGAGTGCTATGCATTTCACAGTATTATTCTCTGCGGTAAGAACAATATTTCCTGAGGAGTAAATATGTGGAAAAGCTGTTTAGAAACAGGAGAACAGAAAGAGTACACTTTACTCATTATCTTAATCTTGCATTTATTTGTTTATTTTATGTCAAGCAGCTCCCCAGTCAAAGCAGCTGGAAGCTGAAAGTTAAAACCTAGCAGGGAAAGAGGCCATAATGGGCCCACATGTGCTTTGCGTGCTCCAGAGGAAAAAAACCGATTTGATTTAGCTAGGTTATGAGCCTTGGAAAACCACTCTTCATGTGAGCCCACTACGTTTAACAATTATAGTAAAATTAGTTTCAATTATGTTAAATTCTGGAGGTAACATAGTTGAATTTTATGTTTTCTCAGGCAGAGTATGTGGTACCTATGTATTTTAAGTTTTAAAAAAATTACAAACAAATGAGATTACGTTGTGCTGTTTGAGAAAAATAGCATAGACACATTATAAGAAGTTAATTTTATTCATTACAGTTACAATTACATTGTAATTATGAGAAAAACTCAGCTGGTGATCATCTTTGGTCCCACAAGACTAAATGATGTAACCTTTTACTGCGCTACTGTTTTCCTGAAACAGTAGGTACATACATCCCGATGCCACTCACTAAAAATACTAGGAATTTTTATGCCCCACTCTGGTGACTGTCTGCCAGGATTACTGCAGCAACAGTTGTGTATTACAAGAAGCACTCACTTCATCTATTTTCTCACAATGCAAACAGGCGCTTGTAAATTGACCTTGGATTCTAATGCAACTGAAGTGTGCAGATTATAAAGATCCCAAAGTATGTGTCTATATTAGCAGCTTTAAACAGAACTGGCTTGAGTATTTCACACAAGTATTTAAATCTGAATTATCTCCCCCCTGCCCCCCACTGCACTTCATCATAAAAGACATGAAAAGAGCTCAGCTGCAATTTCCTTTCCTCACTGTTTCAGTTCAGCTACTGCAAGAAAATTGCTAGTATGAACACAGCCACTGACTTGTGATGAGACCTCTATTCCTTCTTGTTCAAGACATTTATAAAAGTTATTTTAAAGGCTTTGAAAAATGTTACCCAAGGAGATGACAGACTTATCAGCTTTTCTGTGCATGCTCATAAAGGTGACCATAGAGTAAGAAAGAAAATGTGTGGTTTGAGGTTTACACACAGCCTTAATTTTGTGGCGTTTCTAGGGAGTAGCTGCAGAACAGCAGTATGCTCTCTCTGTACAGTGGGTGTCTGTGGGAGTGTACACTCAAAACAGGGCCATCTGAGAAGTTCTCACTCTGGTCATTCCCATTCCAGTGCAGATACAGAAAGAAAAATACACAAACATTATTACTACAAGAAGTGGTAAGCCAAATTAGCAATAAATCACTAGCAGAACCAAATATGGGATCAAGACATAAGCTATTTTTTGGCTCTAGGAAGCTGCAGTGGGTAGTTATGCATGTCTGTGTATGTGCCTTGGGTGCACATACCTATACATTATGTTTTTGGAAACTGGCATTCTAACCGCTCTTAACACAGCACATGTGCACGCTGGAACTGCTCCAGGTTTCCCCCGTCCCTGGGGTTTCCTTTGTAGTTAACTTAAATAACAACAAACACGCCTGCCAATTTTTGCTTTGGAGCTTGGCTGCTTCTTGGTCTGCTCTCTCCGAGACCTCCTTTGTCCCTGTCACTATTTTCCTATGCTCCAGAGAGGCAGTCACAACCCATTCCACATCCAGAGCTGGCACCAGAAGGATCCACCTGCTCTGCTTGTTGACAGACCAAATATCTCTGCTTTCTTTAGAAACTTCCTAAACTTGACCACGAGAGTGAGCAAATGAAATAGCTTAGCCCTTGAATGCAAGGTATAGGTGCTGCTACCTTGTTTACAAGGTGCTAGGAGGTGTTTGTACACTAATTAACTGTGGCTGACAGACGGGGCTGGGAGGGATTGAGGCAGACAGAGTTTACTTGAGTAGTTGATAGGAGCATTTGTAATTGCAGTTGTCAGGCCTTGTCATCTCCACAGTCGTGTTTGCTGCCTGGGATTTGCGTACGGATCAGCTCTGCTGTTTTTAATCACATGGCACCTTTCCCCTCAGTCTTTGTCCACCTCCAAACTCTCCTCATGTGTCTGCCTGTGCTTTAGGCTAGAAGTTGGTCAACTGAAGTAGCAAATAAATCCTTCAGATGCTTTGCATGACAGTGCACAAAGAGGGCTGTGGCTTAGAAATAGAGATTACTTCTATACCAGCTATTGTTCCTCAGAAGTACTTGGAAGTACTCTGTTGGAAACTGCAAAGCAAACAGTAATAAGAAACAACTGTCATGTGGGGTGTCAGCTTCTGGTTTTCATAACTTCTGTGGAGGAGTACAGTGAATACAAATTGCACTTGATTTACTGGTATCTAGTTTACTTTTGGTAAAATGTATACGCGCTTTACAAATACCAGTGTGAATTTAAAAGTTTTGGTTTGACCATAAAAAGAAATTGCTCCAGCCCTGAATGTGGTTTTCATGCATTTTGTGCAAGAAAGGGGCCAAGTACATACCTGAAGTTCCAATTCTACCACTCTTTCTCATTTTAATCACTGGGCTCAGGAGGCAAAGATCCCAGTATGACTCTTAGAGCATTTTGAGTGATAACAGTGGCTCCAAGGGTGTAGGACAAGTCTCCAGAGAAGTCCAGCAAATGTTATTAAATTCTTCAAATAACAATCAATCTAACTTGCTTCAGCTTGTATATGTTTTGGCAATGCTTTTCTAGAAATGCACTAGCACCGGCAGAACACCTCAAATCACAAACCCTTTTTAAACTAAGGTAAATTCATTCTCTGGTTCTTAAGTACACATAACTCTTTATAAGGGAATAATGTGTAAAATTTCCCTTAGAAAACAAAATAATAAGCTTGCTTTTGCTTAGTGGAAAAAAAAAATAACAGCATCTCATTATGGTAACTTGGTCAGAGAGATGTAAGTTAGCTTCAGCTATACAGGAATCTGATGTCAGCCTGATAATTACTAGGCAAAGTCAATAATACCTCTCCTCAGTATAATTGCAAATCCAGTACAGCCATGACCAGAACTAAATTGCTTGAGAGCAATCAATAGAAATCTCCTGATTGCACTCCCTGGTGTACACATCAGATATAAAAAGGAAAACTGTCCATCCAAGCAAAAGGTCAACTTTACAAATGAAAACTGCAACATAAGGCTGGAAGAAGTCTGTCCACACAGAAGCCTCTTGGTTAACTCTGACCACAGGTGACAGACCTAAATGGGAAGATGTATATTTTTGAAGGTAATAGGCTATATCTACATGAACAGTAATTTGAAGCAACTGGAGTGGAGCAATAGATTAATGTAGTTGATGCTGAGTTCCTAATATTTGTTCCCTATGTGGTTTGTGGCTTTTAGTCAGACTAAATTCAGTCTATTTTCTCAAACCCAAGATCTCATCACATGTGGCTCAAAGCTGTCCGAAGCATCAATCTTTGCCTCAGATTTCTGTGTCCCTGCAACAGGCTGCATGTCATTAGATTTGCACCTGGAGCGGGACTTCTGGCTCAGCTTTCTCTGAGGAAGGTGGTTCAAGTATACCAAAAACCACTGTGAGGACCAGAGCAAAGCATGGTAAGTGGGGAAGCTCAAGGGATTAATTTTAAAACCTCGCTGTTCCTTGAACTGATATAGTATTGCAGTTGCAGCCAAAGATTTTCTCTAGAAACCCTAATTGCTATTTCCCTGGGACCTCCTCCTTCTGCCTTTTCCTTTCTCAATCACATTTGCTTGTACATAAATCCACAAATAAACATATTGCCTTTAGTGCCATGCAATTCTTACAACTTTTTCCTATGAACATTAAGCAAAGAGATACCTAATCATTTAGTAAATGCAAGGTTAAATTTTACTTATTATTGTGATCAGAGTCTCTGAGGAAATGGGTGAGTTTGGTGCTCATATTGTTGCTGTGTTCTTTTTAGAAAGAAAAACATTTTTTCTGTATATTCTTCAGGAATTGAATAAAAGCTTTGAAAAGTGCTGAAACTTAGTACCTTGAGACTTCCAGAAGAATTTCTGAGTGCCAGAACTGTGAGAGCCCAGATTCTTTCTTAGAACTCTCAAAAACTCTATGGAAAATGGGCTCCCAATAGCCTCTGAATTCTTTCTGAGTACCTGCCCCTGGTGGCTGATGGATCCTGAGGAGAGGATTTCAAATTCTTTTTTTTAATATTGTCATTATATTACTCAAATATTTTTGTATTTTGGATTGCATGAAGTCGGCAACTGTTATGCATTCTGTCTACTACTACATCTCCTTTTGAAGGCTTTTACTGCAATGGATTAGTTTTCTAAACTGACTGGAGTTTTCTGACAAATCTGCTTTAGCATAAATTGCTAGTTTTCTCACTACATCAAATTATGCTGCCCACACTGTACACAACACAAAATAAAAAACCTGCACAAAGCTGTGGTGTGGGAAACATCAAGAGTATTTTTGTTTAGGCTCTGCTGACAGAAAATGTTTTCTTTCCAGTGCAAGACAATGTTTCATTTGACATGTCTTTTGTTACAAGTTTATGAGCCAAATATTTTCAGCAGGTGACAGATTTAATTCGGGGGTTTTTTAGACACCTCAGTAACCCCATAATAGTAGAAAAGGGTATTTGCCCCATAAGAAAGTTTTTGTAGAAGCCAGTATTAAATTCTACTCATCTCTTAACAGAAAAAAAAATGTGACAGGCATTGCATTTGCATTATGGTATGGATTAAAGCACTGCAGTCAGAATAGCATAAAAAGGCTGTTAAATAGCTGATAATTTCATCGTGTTGGAACCAAGAGTACAGCTACAATGTCGTTGCATTAGTACTGTAATGCTACGAACATTTTCAATTATCATGCTTAACCTTGCTAAGAAGCTAAAATGAACACTATCAATACAGTGTGGCAGGAGTAGCACAATAGCAGCCCACTATTCTCTTGCTTTCTCCCCCTCCCCTTCTTCCTCCTTGCTACCAGAAGGGAAACGTGTGGACTGTTGCCCACATCACTTCTAAATTGCTCAAGCAATTGTTTCCTGTAGATTAATTTGTAATTCTGAATCTCAAGGAGGAGGAAATGGGAGCACGTTCCTCCCCCAGGCCATTTACAGATCTGGAGTTTTAACGTAATCTAAAGCAGAGGCTGAGGAACCGGCACACACACACCAGGAAAGGGAGGGAGGCGATGGCGAAGGTGACCCCAGAGTGTTTCCTTCGCAAAGGTTTTCCTTTGTGTACCAAAAAACCTTGCTTTAACCGAAGCTCATATCTTCCTCGCTCTTTTCTCTCATGCAAACAGGCTGATGTAAAAGAGCTGTGGGGTGAATGTGTGCACACAGTGTACGCACACATACGGGGCTGCGTTTCCAGGAGGCCGCTGTGTGACTGCCTTCTTTGTTTGCCCGTCGTTGCTCTGGTGATGATAATTTCCTTACAGAAAGAGAGACTAAAGCAAACAAACAACTTCCACCAACACTGATGCTGTTCTTCACACTGTCTAAACAGGGCAGCTGGAGCCGTGAGCTTTTAAGGTTATTTAGAAATGAAAAGCAGCAGATAGACAGATTTCAAGGGAGAGTTAGAAAATGTAACCAGTGATCTGAACACTGATGCCTTGCTACTATTAAAAGCCCCTTCAGTGCAACTCTGTTCTCCAAATACCATTTAAAATCTGCCATTCCGTGAGGACATTCCCCATCTTCACTTTCCTCTACCTTTTGGGGGCATTCAGAATAATTTAAACAAATTTATCAGTATCTGTATTTTCTTTTGTTCTGCTTTAGTAGTGAGGATTTCTGCTCACCTTAGACTGAGCAGTCTGCAATAAAAGAGGTATAAAAATGGAACCGAGAACACTAAAGGGACCGAGAAGAAAAAAGTGTTAGAAAAAGGAGACTGATAATTCAGCTTTTTGCAAGCTTCCCAGAAAGCTTTCCAGAGGGGGGCTTCCGAAAAGGTGGCATTGTTCTCTTCCACTTCACAGGATGGAGAGAAGTCTCCAGTGAAAATGAAAGAGAAGTCTGTGTATATGATTACTATGAGCTTTAGATACAGCAGAGAAAATATAAACATGAAAGTAAAAAAGCTCTGGATAATTTCTGTCTTTAACAATTTTCTCAGACCCTTGCTACCCGTTTGGATCAGAATATTCCTGGGTTTTTGTGTACTAAGGATCTTTTTGCCTCTGTTTGTAAATGGGAAGTTAGAATCCCTGATGGCAAGTGAAGTGTGACTTCAGGTCTCCTGCCCCAAGGTTACCCCTTCTGTTCTGTCAAAGGTCAGCCTTTTAGGGCTTTTACGGCTGTGCCCTCAGCACACTGGAATATTAATGCTGTGGGAGAAGGAAAAAGGCAGGAAATCAAATTGTGTTGTATCATTTCACCTGTAGGTTCTTATGCTTTGATCTAGAGTGTCTATAACTAAATGCCAAGTGCATAGTCTCCTGAAAATTGCCAAAAAGTCAATTGAGGAGACAGGGATGTTTAGAAAAAAAAAAACTGTAATATTATCTCAGGGACTGCAGACAAAATTTTCTTTCCTTATAGTTTGGCAAGGATTGGTGTTCATTTTTGATTGCTTAGTAAGTTTATTTCCATTAGAAACTTTAGGGAGTATTGTTAAATAAATGTTTAATATTACTGTGGACTCCAGGGTGTCTTTGTTTCAGAGAGGTGTTAAATTCCCAGCCAATCTATTTCAGTGCGGGGAGGAGACGAGCTTATCTGTTCTCTACCCAGGGCATATTAACTCCTGCCAAAATCTCTTTCCTCAGACAAGAATGTCGAAGCTCACCCTGTAACCATCCATAAGGTGAGAGAGGAAAGCATGAAACAAATGGACATCAAAATAGGAGGGGTTTCCAGGTGCTGTAGAGCAAAGGAGAGAGTCTTCCCAGGAATGACCACCAAGAATTGCTTTGTGCTCTTCTTGATCAATTTGCCATGGCACCACAATAGTACTGAAAACATCTGAAATCCTGTCTTTTCCATCTACAATGGGGATTTCACTGGTCGAAAAGAAAATCTAACTGTGTTAAGAGCACACTAAGGTTGCCCCTGACCACATCCTGATGCCTGGAAACAGCTGGATGTTTGAAAAAGAAGGTCGGGAACCTGGAATAAAGGGACATGTGCTAGAGTCAGGAGATTATATTTGGCTGAAGTTTGGCCATCTGCTTAAGGTGGAGGAGGAAATCTCATTTGGGAATGAGAGAATCTGGGACATTTTTATTTTATCTTTACTGTTTTTCACAGATCTCTTTTCCAATTAGAAATATTTAAAACTTCCAAGATGTAGCTGGTATTCATTCTAGCAGCTGGACTAGAAGCCTTTTGCAGATCTCTAATTATAGTTGTTGATTTGCCAAGGAATTAACTGTTTGTCTTGATTTGTCAAGGAAACAGAAAGACTTACTGATTACAAACTACTGTCTGATAACTACACAGTATTTATGTCTAACTCATATCTAGTTTCTTAACCTCTAAATATCTCAACTGTTTGAGTCCAGTTTGGTGAGTTAGAAGGCTCTTTCATATTCAGATAAAATGTATGTATTGGCCAAGTGTTCTCCAAAGTATACTAGTAATCTAAGAAATTTGAAGAAAGTGTAGTTCAAACATGAGATTTATGTGTTGAGGTTAAATCTAATATGGCAGCCTTGTGAAAATGTTCCTGCTTTCCTCTTCAGTTGTTCGTACTTTGTATGCCCTGTGTGCAGATGATGTTCTGGTGCTAACCTTCACAGAGGGAGTGCTGGTGTGCGCTCCTGGCTAGAGCGGCACTGGTCATGGGTGCAACTGACCCCAGCCTTCAGGATGGACCTGAGACCTCCCTCCTGTTTGGCATGAGTAGACTCTGCCTCTGGGTTGGAGTCTGAACTGCTTTGCATTGCAATGCAATTCAAAAGGAAGGGGCAAAAGCAGTACGTACAGCTGGTCAGCGCCAAGCCAAGTTTCCAGCTGTATTCACAAGCTCCTCTTAATACACTTGGATCTTTCCAGAGCAGATTTTCAGATTATCTGATGAGCTTTTAGAGGGAGGACTCTGATACAGAAATCTTGCACTTTGAACAAAATTGCAGCTGTGTGAGGTCTTTGGACATATTCTTCATGACATCTGTACTCCATGGCCCAGAAGAATTTAGTAGGAGGAAGCCAACATTTATGCTAAAGGGGTCTGAAAATTGTTATGTAGAGCCAAGTATTGCACTATCCAAAAGCTTTTCTTTGTGTCTTATTGTCTATACTAGAGAACTTATTTTAATGAAAAATTCAGAGTTCCTCTGGTGCTATCCACTGCCTTGAAACTCAGAAGTACTCTACTTTTCTGAGCTTTCTGACATGGTTGCTGAGATGGCTTTCTATCTCAATATAAGACTGTTTTTGCTTCATTCACTTTACCAGACAATTTGTCTTTTCTCTTTATGCTTTCTCTTAATTTTTCTCTGCTTGGAGTCTCCTTGCAATCTGACTTCAAGAACCTTTCATGGGCTTGTTGTGGAAAGCATTCAACTCCCTCCGCTCAGCATGTTCACTCCACTATACCTGCCCTATAGTCTTGTTTATTGTTGTTTAACATTGATTATATATATTGTACTTAGATTTTCAGTTGTACTGGATCTTTGAAAGCTGGCAGGATGCATTGCTTGGTTTCCAGTCTTTAATGTTTATCTCCCCTTGGATCTCACCATCTGTTCCTTTTTGGCAGTGCAGGTAAATGATTTTTTTTTCAACTTCCTTTCATTTGCACTGTTTCCTGCAGATACTTAGCTTAGCTGTTTCCTTTCTCTCTCCAGATATCATCCAGAAGGTTTTGGTGGCATTTATTGAGGCTGATAAATCTGACTGAAATTTCCACTTGTATTGCATTGTGTGTTGCAAGGTTTACTTAGAGGGGAGGAGGTAGGGATTTTTTATTTTTTTGGTGTTTATATTCACTATCACATCCTCATGTGATAAATGGCGTAAACAAACTTAGGATAGGTTTTTTGCTTTTCATTCAAGTTTATTCCTCCTAACTTGTTAAACCTGCCTTTATTTCTCAGTGTTACATCTTTGAACACGTTAGCAAGCTGAATGACCATTATTTTGGGAATCAATGTCAGTTTTTTAAGAGTTCAGTTCTAGTTTAGTCCAATCCCAGGCTCAGCTACCAAAGGCAATGCCTCACCTCAGATCAGTAGCCATGCAATGGAGTCTTGACCGTCAAAGAGGGTGCACTGTGTTGTTTTCAATTTTTCTCGTTTATGGCCAATCTCAGAGTCTCATGGATTGCAAAGTCTTTAAGGGAGAATCTCAAAACTTGGAGATCTGTAACACACTTCTGCATACTGTTGAAGCAACAGAAAACCAGGACAAAACACAGAATGTGTACAGGAGAAGGCGCTTTTTTCCTCAATTTTATTACCCATCACAGAAAGCCTGAATTTTGTTTTTGCAAACATTTGGAGGTATAAAACGCTGTGTTTTAGAGTTGGCGATATTATCCTTCTATGGCCATTTGCAATGTTCCCTCAGAGCATCTCAACTTTCATTATTTTTCAGAGTTGATATTGAAATCAAATGGGATCAGCTTGTGGTATGTGCCTTAACGAGTTACTGAAGGGCAGTTAAGGCTCTGCCTCGTGAAAGGATTAATCTGAATGAAAGCCGACCTGCTGTTCTCTTTTGTCATTCATCAACTGTCCTCAGATTCTCTTCTCAGTCAGACCTATGAAATAATTTGCCAGTTGTTGCAGTCTGTCAACTACGTCCATTAACTAAAAGTCATTTCCATACAACAGCTGTCCCTCTGTAGCTTCTGTGTAATGAGTCGGTTCTCCGTCCCCTTCCAAAATCAGAACCCACAGACATTTGGCATTCTTCTTGTGGGTGCTTGTAAAGAGCCCAAGACCCAAACTGACACCAAGGCTGAGTGCCATTCTGAGAGTCAAAGATCTTGCTGGGGTACTCTCTTGGATTTTCAGTTGTTCTGTCCAGTTCATTAGGTCAGAGATGCGCTGAGTGGGCACAGTAGATTTTGTGTGATGGTTGGTAACATTTTATTTGTTGTATGGCTAAACAAAGGGGTTTGATTTCCGTTCTGTCAGACAAGCATTTTCCCTTAACTGCTGAAAATTAATTTTTAAGCTATGCTAAAGGGGTTTTTACTAAGATCTTTTCCTTCTTTTCCAGCAATTTTTGGCAGCTCCTGTAACTTCATGCAGGATCATGAGATCCTTTTGACAGCTTAGCAAGAGGTAGTCATTTTTTCTGACAAAACCCAGAGATGTTACAGCAGTGTCTGAACTAATGGCATAGGTAGTAATTAAATGATGAATAGTTCCTTAGACATTGGGATTCAAAATGGTTTTGGTTTCCCAGGTACTGATAATTTCCTGATAATTACTGTCTTCAACCATTTTGCAAACAGCCACAGGCTATTCTAATACCAGACAACTGGTTTTTAGATTGATCATATCTAGTCTTTAGATTGATTAATGCTTTTAGCTTTTTTTCCCAATTAGCTGATATGTAGATTCTAGACTAGTCTCAGAAAATATTCATCAAAGCACTTAGGGCTGTATTATTTGTAAAAACATTTCTCAACTTCAGTGCTGCCTGTTTGATTCAAAAACAATCGTCTGCTTTTATTTCCTGGAGCTCAGACTAATGCCTCTTCCTGTTGATTTACCCAGTAATTTTACTACACTTTAATGTCTGCGTGAAATTCTGCTGTAAGAGTGCAAAAAAGCACGGGAAAACAGCAATTTGATTTTTTTACATTTACTTTTAAGACTTGTTACTAATGTTAAAAAAGATAGATTTCAAGGCTTTGCCGCTGTTCTGTTATGTTTTCTGTCATCAAGTCCTGGAATACATTTTAGACTTGGATCTTAGTCTCGCATGAGATGTGTTTCTCCTATTAATATACCTCAGCAACTGAGGTAAAAATGACCACCTGAATCACAGCATGCTCTCATGTTTAGTTTTCTACAGGTGCCCCTTGCCCTCCTGTGTGAGTTATGCATGCACACCTCCCACCACTGGCAGACTGGAGGGAGAGTGGTGTGCACTGGGCACTCCTTCACTATTGAAAACCACATTAAATCTCAGTCCTCTGATGACTTACACTAAACTAAAGACAGAATCACCACATGGTATCTCTGAATTCACTATATCACTTGAGAACACTGTTCCTACCAAAAGCAGGTGACCTTGGTGAAAGGCTGTAGCCAGACATACTGTTGTGTGTTGCAATGTTTTGAGTTAGGAGGTGGGTGAATGCATTTGCACATTCTCAGCTGGGTCAAATTTTCTGGATTTACTGCATTTGTGACTGCTGAGAATAAGCTCTACTAAGCTCCATACATTTTAGTATTTTTGTTTTATTGCAGCACTCTTTTCACAGAAACGGGTGAAGGTGTCAATGCTTATACAGTTGTACTTACATAGCTGAGGGAGCAGAAGGGAGACAGAGGAGGGGGTGAGCAGATGAGGACAGTGACCTCTTAATCAACTTAAGCTGTAGCCACAACACATCTGACTGTGTCTTGAACAATTTTAATTACGAAAAAAAAGAAATACAAATGTTGACATGGGGATGGCCAGGAGCCAGGGATGAAATTCTGGCCTCACTGAGCATGCAACTGGAAGGAATTTCCCGGGTCAATAAATCCCATCCTATGTTTTTCCAGGAAAACATTCTTGGACTGATCTTGGTCCACAATAAAGTTTATTTGGTCTGTTGACCTGCTACCCTTGAAAGCCGAACATCCCATAAGACTTCACTGGGCTGTGATTTCATTTCAAGTGGTAGTTCAACAGAGCCATAAATATACACAGAAAGTTTCTGATTAACACTTCCAACCAATGCCTTCCCCACCACACACCCTGATGACATCCCAGCTGGTATCCTGCTTCTTAAATACACACCTTCTCAAAGTGCTGCTGCATTTTATAGGGAAGCAGCAGAATAACTCTATAAGTTTCCATAAGTGGGTTTTCTGCACGTTAAAAGTTTTGGCCTACTACAACCCTTCAAGCTTGGAAGCTGAAGTGTCTGGTTTCCAGTACTAATGTGATGTCAGGAAAAGACTTCTCGTTCCTTCTTTGCACAGACTCTACCTTCACCCATGCTGTTTTCTGGTGACCAGTTTTTTCACAAAGCTGAAGGGCATCGCTGAGAGCCGTAGAGGTTAGGAACTAACCTAGCCTACATTATTGCAAGATTTTCAGTAGGCCCCGTGCTGGTAAGGGTAGTTATTTCTCCTTTCTCTGTAGTCTTCTGATTTCTTTCTCGGACAGCTCATACTTACCTCACAGCTGTCCTAATTTCCCTGCCAGTCTCAGAGAAAACTTGTCAGCTGGGCTCTGACCTTTGCTTTCCTAAAATCGCACATCTGTGTATTCCAGCTTTCCTTTCAACATACGATTTTTTTTATTTGTTTCCTGACTTTGTCTTTTCTGTATACTTCTGAAAAGCAGTGGGAAGAAAGACAAGCAAACTAGACCATTTGCCTATCTGGCAAGGGAAATGGTATGATTTTATAATGGTTGAGCTAAAGAAATAATAAAACCTTCAAAAAATTCCAACACTTGTTCGGATGTTTTTGTTTATTTTTGGAGCTGTGGAATATCCATGATTTTCAGAGTTTTGACCTTTATTTTGAAGAATGTCATAATTTTGCCAGCAAATTCAGCTGTCAATATTTTCATTTCACACGTCTTTTTAGAAGTTCATAACTGACCTATAAAATTACACATACCGAGCATATGTGGTCTCAAGCAGGAAAAGATTTAATAAATAAATACATAAATATAAGTGTGTTTGTTTAAAAGTTATAAAGCCACCAAAACAAGGAATTGATGATTTCAAATGCATTTTACCGTCCTGTAACTCAAAAGCAAGCCAGTCAGGTTTCTTCTTCTTTTTAACTCCAAATGATTAACTTAGTCTTTAATGTGGACTGATGCAGTGCCTGTGGCCGTTATGGCAAATAACCACATTATTGCATTTAGGAAATTAGCTACTGTGTGCTTGTGGTAATTTTGTCTCCATTAAAATAGCTCCCAAATTTTAAGCTGGCAGACTTATTACAGGAGTTAGTTCTGCTTTTAGATACACACCATCTTTGTGCATTCATGTCGATTCACCAAAGTGCATTTGAAAGGTTCTTTGTCTGTGAGTTTTAATATTAAGTGTTTTTCTGCTGAAGGATGGGGGAAGGGAGGAGGGGAAGGGTCTAACTTTCAGGATGCTGTATGTTTTAGAGGAAAACTTCACTTTTAAAAATTTCCCTAGTGATTGTCTTTGAATGATTCATATCCATGTTTAACTGTTAGAAGGTAATAGGTCTGAAAGGGTTATGACATTGTAATTTCAAAACTGGAACATGTAGGATAAATGTGTCACCGTGTAAAAGTGATTGCAACATTCACAGGAACCTTATCCTTCAGCTCCCCACCTAGCCTCCTTTCATAAAATACTGGGACCACCCAGCTATCTTGCACTTCTGAAAATCTGGTATAAAATTACTTTTTTTAATGAAACACACATCCTTATTTAGTTTTCTCCCAAAAGACAGCTGAGTTTAGTGAAGTGCTGTACCACAAAATCTGTACAAGAGGGAAGAGGGGCAGTGTAGTATATGGCAGACTGAGAATATTTTATGCCGTGATGATATTGTGGGTGATAAACTCTTCCTCTCCTTTTTTGCTCACTGAATAACAAGCTGATATAAAAGCAGAGAAAAGCAGTGTTGACCTCTGGGCAAATTCATTGAAAGATCAGAGTTTTCTTCCGAAGAAAGTCGGAGAAGGAACCTCTCCCATATTTTTGTGAGAAATTTTTCCCACCATACAATACAATCTATTGTTGTGTTGGTTTGAGCAAGGCCTCTCCAGGATATCTCTCACAGTGACACACTGTTCAGTCACCAGTTTTGGCCGGTCAGTCTCTTGCCAGCCTTTTGCTGTCCTGCTCACGTTGGCTGCCCTGAGCAAGGTTAAACAGTAGTAGATCTCTATCATGTCTGTGTTGCTTCTACTTAGGGAACCGTGACTTTAGCTGCTCAAAATTTGTTTTAAACCTTTATTTTAAGGGGGGTGGGGGGTGGGGGGTGTGAGAAGTAATGTTGGCCAGGCCTTCAAGATTGCTGAATGCCTTAATGTTTCAGTTTGCAATGAAATCCTAACCCGACTATGCCTTGAGTGGTTTTCTGTTTGAGTGAAGAGAGTTCACACAGTTCAAGTCCTAAGGTTACATTAATAAGGCAATATGTTGAAAATACAAAGGCACAGTGTCTCTAAATAAGCTATACTGATTCTGTGCTTGGAATACCTGATTTTTGGGTGCTGTGAAAATCCTTTCAGGGTCTTTCATACCTGAGTATTTCACTTCTGTCTTTTAACAATCAACTGATTGATCAATTTAGCATCGTATTCATTCTCTTACAGATGTGAATTAGCATAGTTACTTACTAGAGCTTTACAGGACACACTAATAAATCTCAAAAAAATAGTGAGTATAGATGCCATGGAAACCAGTCTGGAAAAATATTCTTTATCCCACGACTTATGTTGTAGAACTGAGTAAGTATTTGATATCTCAGAAAATGTTAGGTTTTTCAGCATTCTTTTACCTCTGTTAAAGTGCAAAAATAACCCCTTTCTTTAAAATTTATAGGTTTCTTTTTTTCGTTTTGCACAGTACCACAATATGAAATGAAGACTAATGTCAGCCTTTCTATTAGACATGTCCACACTTACAATAACAAAATTCCAAATGCAGCAAACCCATCTGATTTCAGATTTGCTTTCAGTTTTTGTTGAATTTATTTCAGTGACCAGTGTACAAAACTGGGCAAGTCTGAGGAATTTCTTCACAGTCATTACATACTGAAGTGCGTAGGGGTCCAGGAGCTGGAGACTGTGCCTGGAAACTTGCTAGCTGTTTTTGTCGTTTCACTGGTGGTGAACAGAGACAGAAATCTGGTGAAAGACGTGAGCCTATCCGTTCATCTCCTGAGAACAAAGATTGGTTTCTCGGGTTTAGAAAGAAATCTCCTATAATGGCAAAGAAATGTTTAGGATGTCCTTTCATATTCCATATTCCAGAAGACAAAAAAGTATTTAGTGAATTAGTGCCAGCATTTAATTTTTATGGACAACACATGTATTTCACAGATTTTAAAGTCTTTGTTTATTATTTGTTTTACTTCTTTTGGCAGAAAGGTTTCACAGACAAATTATAGAAATTATAAACCTGGACTGGTCCTAGCAGAAGACCATTCTCATCTTACTATGGGAATTACAGATATTTCATCTTAGTATACTTTCTATTCATGTTCAAGAGAACTATCTTAATTTTATATAAAATAGAGCATGAAAATTCAGCTTTGTCATAGTTCACCTTATTATAAAAATTCTTGCTCATACCATTTTCTTAAGCATAAAACAGTGTTTGGGTCAGGCAGTACTACCTGAAGATTTTTTTGACTAAAGGTAGCTAAAAACCTGGCCTATGAAGCTAAAATTCAGAATCCTCTTCTAAGCTATATTCATAGAGTCAGTTATTGTATGATGTGGAAGAAACTGTTGCTGGCCTCTCAAAATAGGGGTTGAGGGGGAAATGAACAACTCTATTACTTAGCTAAACACTCCACTCAATGATCCTATTGCACATGGAGTTGGGCCCATACCCAAGAGTCACGTTACTTTACTTCTTACTTCTTAAGAAGAGGAAGAATCTTTATTGCTGCTAGAGAGCAGGCTGTCAGAAATCTTGTGGTTGAATGCCCTGGAGAAAGCAAGAGCTTTTCAATGTGCTCGGAGTATTACAAATAGAAGACAGAGGCAAATGCTATACTCTCCCAAACAGCTATTGATTGGCTGATACACTTAGAGGATAAGGACTGTGTCCTGCAGGCCACAGAACTGAAGGCAATCATATATAAAGAAAAGAAAATCCTGTTCTTTCCAGAGCTGGGATAGGGGACACACACCTGGGTGTTTCTGAAACAGGGCTTTACTAAAAGAGAGGAAGCACATTATTGTGAAAGCCAGGAGGCTTAATCATCAAGGGCAGGTGTATATGTCACTTAGACAACCTCTTAAACAATGTACTTGGAATTTGGTGGGTGATGCTTGAGTGGATTGAGTTGGGTGAGGGTTTTTTTATAATAAATATTTGGTTAATTACCTATTATTTAGAAGACTAAATAAAAGACATAGAAGATACTGTTTGTTTAAATTAAGCCAGTCCTCAAATTTTCTCTTTGGGAAGGAGTGAAAGGGGCAGGGATATTGAATTTTTACATCTTATTTCTAATGTTTTTCTTAATGGAGATTTATTTTGGGCAAAATGATCCTGTGTAGCCTGCTGTTATTGATAAAGTGGATATATTTATATTTGAACAGAACAAATCCCTGAAACTTCTGTTTTATATGAGCATACCTCATAATTTGCTAATTTATTGTTCTTCTCATATCCAATTTCCTTCTCTTCTTTTGCTGTTCAGAACTCCCATCATGCCTGCCTGGATATTCAGCTCCTTTCCCTCTCTGTAAATCAGAAGAGCATAAGGCAAATATTTTTGTAACACTAATACAGACTTAAAACTGACCAGTCCCTTAAAAGTTGAGCAATACCAGAACTCGTGAAGTGCAAAGAAAATAAGCATAGAGAGGAGCAAAGGGAACAGTAAGCTAATGAAAGGGAATAGTATTTCTGCTCTTTCTAGCAAGAATGATGCAAAGGTAGAATTGAGCAGCAGTGTGCATAAAAGAAAAAAATGTATCTTCCAAAACTCTTCCTGCTAAAGTCCCATCCACTCTCACACCTCCCATCTCACAAAAAGAAAACAGGTCCAATAGGGAGAAAAAAAAAAAGAAAAAGGAGCAAATAACAATTTAACAATCCCCCACAAACAAAGAAGCAAACAAACCAGGAAACCAAATGTGCTGGTTTGGGCTGTGGAAGGGTTAAATTTCTTCACAGTGGCCAGTACACAGTGGCTGGTACACATTGGATTTGTGCTGAACACAGGGCTGATAACACAGAGATGTTTTTTGTTGCTGAGCAGCGCTTACACAGAGCCAAAGCCTTTTCTGCTTTCTATACTTCCACGTTGGTGAGGAATTTGGGGGTGCATGGGAGCCTGGGAGGACACAGCTGGGACAGGTGACCAAACTGACCAAAGGGATATTCTAGACCATGTGACATCATGGTCAGTACATAAAGATGGGGGGAAGAAAGAGGAAGGGGGGAACATTTTGGGGTGATGGCGTTTGTCTTCCCAAGAAGGCATTACACATGATGGGGCCCTGCTCTCCTGGAGATGGCTGAACACCTGCCTGCCATGGGAAGTGGTGAATTAATTCCTTGTTTTTTTGTGTACATGGATTTTGTGTTCCCTATCGAGCTGTCTTTATCTCAATGCATGGGTTTTCCAGCTTTTACCCTTCCCATTCTGTCTCTGATCCCACTGGTGGAGCATGAGTGAGCGGCTGCCTGGGGCTTGGCTGCTGGCTGAGGTTAAGCCACAATGACCCAAAACAAACAAACAAACCCACCCAACAAAATTTTAGTTCTTTGAGTAATCCTTTTATTATGTAGCAAAGTGTGTTATGTAAGAAAAAGGCAATTCTGTCCAGGTCAGGAGAGAGCAAAATTCTTTTTCCCCTACAAATTGTTTTCTTAATGCTGTGGGTTTGCTGCTCTTCACAGAATATTTTACCTAGCTTTCATCATAAGGAGCTGATTCAAAACAGATTTCCTATGGAGAATATGCAATTATAAAGCTAAGCTAAGTATTAAAAAATGGAAGCAATCAATTTTGAGGACTCCAATTTATCTGCGGAATTTAAATACAATTGAAAATGTCATCAGTTCTTATATGCAAGTAGCAGGAGACAAAAGAAACAAAGATAAACAGATGCACAAAGTGAGAAAATTCTTTAGGACATTAAGCCAGTTCAAAGCAACATGGAAGTAATCAAAAGTCAGTCAACAGGCCAAATAAATCTTCATAAAGGAAAACTACAGATTAAATCTGAGGCAGTTTACAGAATGGATGATGGTAGATGTAATGTGTTTACATAAGAGTCTGTGAGATTATAAAACAAGATATGAAATAATTAGTCTTGCTTAAACCTCAGAAGATTTGGGGGTATTTTTTTAGGTAGAATAAGCATCGAAATTTTGGCTGCTCTTCCAAATCTTCTCATGGTTTCAAGAAGTTGACAAAGAAAATAAAACAAAACAAAGAAAAAAAACCTACACAATGGACAAATGTACAATGCACTTTGTAAATCCTTGCACTTTCTTATTTCAAGTGTCTCCTTCCCCCTGTTCTGGTTTATTTGCTAGTGCTTCCCAGAGGTATATAAAAAGCGATAATGACCCTAACATTTCTTTAAACACCTTGATTCCTAGGTAGCATCTGAGTCATGGATCTTTATGTACATGTCCTTCTTCCGGAATAACTAGGTCATTTTAAAAAATTCTAGTTAGGAGAATATGTGCATTATCATGAAACATACTGATATATGTAGACAAAGTGGAGAGTTGATGTTGAGTAAAGTGGATAGTTGAGAAAAAGAAAAACATTCAGATTTTAGCATGATTCTTTTTTAATGGGAATGAGGGAACAGAATTGATCCAAATAGCAGCAAATGTTTAACTTGTAGTCAGAAGAGAAAAATGCAACAAACAAATGTTACAAATAATGATGCCTTGATGTGGCTACCTGAAATCAGAGGCTAGACAAAATAAGAGAATAAAAGTAGGTTTTTATTTGAAGGGCCCTCAATGGTACACCCTGAGCAGTCGAAAGGCTACACCCAACATGGACCCTGGGTCACGGGCTCTTTATGCTTTTGTAAGTTTGGTCCATTTGCATATCAGGGTTAATTCTACAATTATAACCTCAGTTAATGGTGTAATTACTCCAAGTTTGCTCCTCCTCTCAAGGCTTTAGTTTACACTTTTTGGGGCCTGGGGCAATCCAGATGTCCTTGAAGAGCAAACTTAGAGAGGCTTGTTATATCTAACCAGCATGAGAGAACAGTAGCCAACAGACCACACAAAACTTTAGAGTTACACACTAGGCAGAACAGGGCTTGAAAAATATAGAAGTTAAAACCTAATGCATCAATAGAGCTGTACAGAGGAAAAGGAAACCAGATGGATTACATGTTCTGCATCTGACTGAATTATGGGTAACACAGGGTGTTACATGTAAGGCTCCAGCACAGTAGCTCTCCTGTTAAATGCTCAGTTAAACTCCTCCAGACTGCACCTAGACAGCATTGTTATCAGAAGTCCTGGCTTCTCGATTATCCTCACAACTTTTTGGTGCGTGCCCAGAATGCTCCCAGCTTTCCTTTGCCTGCATTTCCAGGTCTTACCCATTTCGGGGAATGGATTTCATGAATTCAGATACAAGAATTTGTTCTTTGTTGCTTGCAGTGACTCAGCAGAGTTTGGGACAGTAGCAGGAACTACAAGGAGCCTGTAGGTGTCTGAGAATTTCAGTATGCCCCTACATTTTTTGTAGTGACTGGGCTTGGAGATGCTAAAGGAGTTTTATCCACTCCTTTCTCCCCCTTAGAGTTTCCCAAACGTCTGTCTTTTTTCTGTTTTTGGGGTAGAGGCTTAGGTTACTAAATCTCCAGAAGGAGTTGTATATCTGCACTTCACACTATCTCTGCACTTTTTTGTGTGGAATGTAGACTATCTCTCTACCTGAAGTAGAGCCATAGGTACTCTAGATAACATTGGTCCTTCCCAGTATCTGTATTTGTGTTTGACATACTTGCCAAAGCTTGTAGCTGCCTCCTTTTACTACTACCCAAGAATATCTTTTCAGATACTTAATTTAAAAAGTGTTTATATGCAGGACAAAATTTGTGTACTTTGATGGCTTATTAATTTCTTTTTACAGATGAGTGCTGTATTTGCCTAATGTTAAGATTGCTAGAAACGTAGCTCCCGGTCCAACACTGTCTATATTTCATTCTTCTCTTCCAGCTGGAACTAGGTGAACTTCAAGGTCCCTTCTAACCCAAACTACTCTATGATTCCCTGATCAGTTGCTCTTAATTATTCTGTGAAGCAGTCACTCTCTTTTACTGCTGGCTATGAAACAAGTTTAGGGTGATTAACATCATAAATTCAGTGCCTAAAATCAGCCATGTAAATGTTGCTCTTAGCACTATTCCTGCTGTAAAGTGTGTAAAGCAACTACAAACCTGGTATTTTTTCACATGCTCCCGAAGTACTTTGTGTCAGCAGTGAGAATGACAGCTTCCACTCAGAAGAGGAGGCTCATTGGATGCATCTGCTGTAAAATCTAGGGAAATTTCTCAAACGAGAAAGAGACGAGCCTTGGTAGGAAGGAAAATGCAGACAGCAGACAGAAAACCACTGACCGTTTGCATGAGCAGGAAAATTACGTAAGCTTCAAAGTGAGGCCGTGCTTAGAGCCTGCACGTATTTCCATAGCTGTTGCCAGATATCATTTCTAGGAATCCATAAACAGCAAAGACCACATCTTAGTTTTGGCTTTGCTAAACAACCCTTACCATGACGTCTTTAAAGGACTAGGAAGGAACTTGAAAAGTTTAAAGGGGTTATGGTATGTGAGCATATTCTCAAAGTATCTAGCAGTAAAAGCCACAAATTAAAGCACGTGAGTTAAAGAAGAACTCGCGATTCCAAAGTGAGGGAGGATATGCAGTCAGTTTTAGCCAATTTAAAGTTATTTTTGGTGAGAGCTCTACTTTGATTGCACTCCTGGATTTACTGTTGTTGCAAAACATGTGTTCCATATTTTGCATGTCTGTTTTCCCAGATGCTTAAAATCTATTCACCAGTCAGACACACTGCAGAAAAAAAAATCGTCCTCTGTAGGTAGAAAATATGACTTAATTCTATAATATATGACATTATGCGTAGGTTTTATTCATTTATACTTTCCATCACTGAGTATTTTCTTGGCATTGAATGAAAATTTCCATTGTGAATCATTGTGATTTTTTTCTACTTCTGATAACACAGTTTCAGTCAAAATCAGTGGCATCTATCAAGATGGGATCACAGGTCTACTTACTCTCTGCCATGAGTGCTGTACAGCTGACAGGTTATCTGTTAGACTCTTGAAAAGAAAGCACAAAGAATTAAAATTGTCAAGAGTTGCAAATAGGTGAGGCACAAAGTAAACAGCTGGATTCTGAGAGGACTTTAACAGATGTGAAACAGCTGTGATCCTGAAAAATCTTGAGGAGGCAGAGGATGCATCCAAACGGTCTTTATGTAGAACTTTACCTAACAGACAATAAGAAGGCTCATTCTGTTCAGGAATATTCTAGGTGAAGTAGCTTTGTGAATTGTACTGTCCATGTCTGTATGTCATCCTGCATAGTGGTGGCATCTCTCCAGCTTTCAGACAATTTTTGCCAATTTGTATAATACTCAAGCACCAGTTCTGTGAGTCACTGGGGGCTGACCGGAGGCTAAGGGAATTTCATTTCTCGCTGTCACTCACTTGAAAGCTAGACCTGGCCTTAAGAGTATTCCACTCATAGAAAAAAGTAACCACCACAACAGAAGGCTGAACTATCATTTGTGGCTGATTTTGACTATTTTCTGAAATAAAGAGAATTTGGGAACAAAACTACAACAAAATGTATGTTACTAATTTATAAACTACAGAACAAAAGTGCCACATTCTATTCTTTCTATTCTCATTTCTCTTTTTCATTTTTTGCAGGTAAATATTCATAAAATATTTATCAACAGTCTCATTATTTTTAACTAGAATATATTATGGAGACAGCTGAGAAGCAAAGAGTTTTCTGTCAGACTGTGGTTTGTCTTAAAATGCAGTGTATACTGCCTTCATTACTGAGAGAAGATGTTGCTGTTCAGGATCAGTGTGAATAATACCTAATAATAATGACCCATAATATCCAGACCCAGGCCACTAAAGACTGCATTAACAGCCTTCTATTTTTTTTTTTTTTTCATTTTTTTTACCTCTTCTCATAGTCTATATTGTTCTAATTTGTCTGGTATTTTAAATATTGTATGACTGATTTAACACTCCTTTCCAAGTAGTGCAGAAAAGGCTCACAGAGTTCAGTGATTTTTTCCCAGGACTGCTGAGATTAGCCTGCTGAGGACAGGTGCTAACTTTTATTAGACTCTAGAGAAGAAACAAATTTCTGTTTGTTGCATTTCTCACAGTCCTCAAAATTGGGAAGACCAGCCATACAAATGTGATTTCTCTGGCTGCTTCATATACAAAAAATTCAATCATGCAGACACTTAAACACATGCTTGGCTTTATACACATGAATAGTCCTATTAAAGCAATCTATTGCTATCTTGAAGGTGAAAAATAATTGGCATTTAGAGCTCCCCAAAATTAATGCTACCATTATATTTTATAACTTAATGAACATATATAATTTAAATATACTTAAGGTTTAATTACAGGTTTGCCATTGAAAGAGTCCAAGAGAATTACGAAGATATTGCAGTTATTTGGAACTCATGGTAAACTCATTATGTTCCTCGACATGGAGAAGACTTATGCTACATTATCTGTAATTTTACATGAAACCTATAATGCATCATAGCATCTAAGTAAAATGAAAGAAGGTAAAAGCAATGCAAACAAAACCACAGACTTTCAAATTATCTTAGAAAACTGGTAACTTGGCACTTGTTTGCTAAGGTAAATATAAAGAAAATACAGTCATCTTGAAAGATGTCTGAGATAAACAGCCAAATCCTCTTTCAGTAATCATAAGATGAGTATAAAATTAAATATGAAATAAAACTTCAGCCCAAGAAGAAATTTAAAACATAATAAAAATCCAGGAAATGCAACTGTGAAAGCAAAGGGACTCTATGACAGGAAAATCTGTGTGACTATACTATTGTCAGTCAGAGTTTTGATGCAACAGCACGTATAAATCCAAATCCAAGTGCATAAACAACTGCCACGCTGCCTAACAAAGAAAGGATCAGGATAACGAGGATGGATGTCGGTAGCACATGCTGCGAACTCCAAATCAGGTCAGAAAGCACATGCCAATATTGAACCTATGAAACTGCCACCAAAGTGGGCTAGGCAGCATAGCAAACAATGATATATCCCCAAAGTCTGTACACTTGTATTCTGGATGCTGGTATTTGAACAGAAGGGCTGTGTAAGGCTGGAAGGGATGATACAGAGTGTTCTAATAGCTACATTTCTTTTGCTACAGCAGGAAAGCTAATAACTGAGTGTCAGTAAAGAAGGCTTTCATTATTATTTTGGGTGGTACTGGGACTTATAAAGGTCTGGTTTTAGCTGAAATTTTGAATTACTTAAGTACTCACTTTTTAGCTGTCGTTAAGATTTTCTCAAATGTTAGCGTAATATAAAATTAGATAAATTGATGTATTATGTGGTGATTCAGGGTATTTCAGAAAAGCGTTTTTGTAATGATCATATGCATTGCTTCAAAAGTCTCAAAATTATATTGCCTTGTGTTACAAAAAGCTTATTCTTTCCGTAATGGTAGCTTGATAGCATGTAGGTGGAATGAGTGGTTCCCAGAGAATTAGAAAAACACTGATATAAAATATTTTTGTTTTCTGTAGTTGTCCATTATATCTTGGGATAAAAGAGCTATTGAATTGTATACACAAAAAAAAATATACATCAAGAAATTGTAATTTGCATTTTTGCCATTATTCATTAATACCACACACAGTCACTTGTTGAACCACAAGCAGCATCTTTTGCTCTCATTATACCAAATATGTCTGAGAGTAAATGGTATTTCTGCTTTTCTGAGAAGCCCATGTGAGCATCCCAGCAAACAAATTCAGAATGCTTTTTCTCAGAGAATCGCAACATGTATAGAGTTGGAAGGTATCTCTGGAGGTTGTCTAGTCAATCTCCCTGCTCAAGCAGGGTCAGCTGTAGCAGGTTGTATCTCAGGACTCTTGATATGACAGCTACTCCAAGCCTTTAACCATCTCTGTGGCCCTTTTTTGGTCATGCTTCAATATGTCCATGTATCTCTGCACTGGGGAACACAGAACTGGACCAAGCACCTGGATGTATCTTTAGTCCAGTGCTACAAGTTCAGTTTGGTGTCCTCCAGGAAACCCAGGTCTTCTTCCCAGATGCTTCTCAGACAGTTGGCCACCAGTGGGTGTTGGTGTCCGGAGTAATTCCACCGAAAGTTCATGACTTTGCAATTCTCTTTGTTGAAATTAACGACATTTCTGTGTGCCTCTTTCTCCAGCTATTTGAGCTTACTCTAAATGGCAGCACAACCACCTGAACTGGTCAATTCCCCCAGTTTTATATCTTCTGCAAGCTTGCTGAGGGTGCAGTCCATCCCACCAGCCAGGTCATTAATGATGTGGTTAAATGGTAGTGGCCTAGGATCAGGCCTGAGGGCACCCCACTGGGTGTGGGCTGCAGCTGGACTTCGTGCTACTCCTCACAAACCTTTGAGCCCAGCAGTTCAGCCAGTTTGCTATCCACCTCCTTGCCTGATTATCTAACCCATGCTTCATCATTTTGTCAATGAGAATGTGATGGAAGACAGTGTCAAAAGACTTGCTGAAGGTGAGATAAACAATATCCACTGCTACCCTCATCCATTAAACTAGACATTTCATTGTAGAAAGCTATTGGGTTGGTCAGGCATGGTTTTCCCATTGTAAAGCCATGGTGATTACTCTCAATCACCTTCCTTAAGTTTCTGAGCCATTTACTCTGAAAAGCACATAAAGGTTTATGAACTTCGCCTGCATAATTGGGCTTAGTTTATGGCTGTTATGACACTGTAATTGTAGAATTCTTATACATGCCAATCTCAGCATTAAAAGCATGATCCTGATGTAAGCCTGGAGTCTATGGTTAACAAAATAATGAGAGTAAGATGAAGCCCAGACACGATTTATACTAAAATATAGTATATTGGAAAAGCTGTTTAGAAACCAGTTGTCTATCTTTTCAGGATGGCCAGATATAAGAAATGTTTTCCTTCTCCCCTCTGCTGTAGAAGTTAAATGATTAGCATGCTGTGTTTGGCCAAAGCTCAGCAACTGAATCAGTGAAAGATTATGATCTCTTCATAACATTGCTTCCCTAATCTGTCTCATCAATGTGGCAGTATTCCTGTAAGATTCTCTCGGGGCTAGCAGCTGAACACTTGAGCAATGTGTGATTGTGAGCTTGCAACAGCACAGAAAGTTACATAGCAAAGAAAAAAAAAAATATTTTCAAATTTAGATAAATCTTGTTTATACACCATGGGAAAAGGTTTGATTAGTTCAGATAGTTCAGTTATTTGAGTGATCTAGAACAGGCTGTACACCCATTCTATAAAAACATTGCCATATTTTTCCTCTTTCCTTACCGTTTAAAACAGAACAATGAAACTTCCGCAATGTTTCTTTCCTTTAACTGTCTCTAAATGTCTACAATGTATTTACAGACTGCCTGCCAACTGTATATCAACAGTTTGCTGAAAAGCTCTGCTCTCCCTTGTATTTGCTGACTTCTGAGGAGTCTGTTTTCCTAAACAAATTTCCTTTTCCCCTGTATTTGCTGCATTATTGGAAATCTGCCTGCCAATACAACCTAGTGTCTGTAAGTACTTTCATTATGAACCCTCTGTTTGGGGTTCATAATTCAAATGTTCCCATTATTTTTAAGCTGAATTAGCAGCAGTTTCTTAGCCAAAGAAGAGTTTCCATAATCATCCTTAAATGTGGCTTCTCTTCTTTTGCACACACACAATATTTGGACAAGAGTAAGTTTTCTATAATAACAGAAACTGGATATTACTGGGTTTAGATTCCGCTTCTCCATTGTTGAAGCCCCAATCAAGATGATTTTTCACTATCAATACTTTGTTTTGAGAACTAATTTGTAACACAAGTCTTAAATACGGTCTAGATAGCATGGTTTGCAATTGCTTGAAAAAATCCTGTTCAAACAAAATTACGAGCATTTAAATCCCTATTTTTATTCTGAGAGTCCCAAGGTTTGAAATTTTGTCTTATAAATGAAGTGATATTTTTTTCATAGAATATACAGCTTGCTTTGCCTAGAGAATTTTGTTTATGTCAGCTAGAGTGTCCCTCTGAGATTTTGTATCACAGATTTGTTATTAAAATTTCAAGTATCTTTGCGAAAGAGTGCCGCTGTTTTGGTGAACTGAGTGTGCTACTGTCATTTTTCTGATATAGCTTCCACCTTCAGTGGGAACTGATGGTTCAATATTCAAATATTACCTTTTCCTTAGTGGCATCCATCATGTTATGTATTGCTTCTGATAATATTGACAACAATGCGTAAGATATCACATAATATTGTATTACAACTTTTCTTGGAACTTGTGTGTTATAGAGAGTTTGAGAAGTTCCAAAGAGAAGGGAGCTCACCCTCAACCTTTGACATGTGGACATCCCTGGAGCTGTTGGACACACAGAGCAGTAAGCAGATGATCTCTTATGCAGTGGTTGTGAAAATTTTCTAACTGCAGCTTTCAGCCCATGTCTGTCACATTTCTTCTGATTTGGGGAAGTGTGACATAATATAGGAAAAAAAAAGCTGAAATTCACTGCTGTAATGCAATTCTGTACTAAGAAACAGAGTTTCTTAGAGCTCTTGAGGCACTGTAGTCATCCTTATTACTGAGCAGAATATGCATAATCGTAGTCTACTACCTGATATTCTTTCATTGTTTCACAAGGTCTGTCCACACATTATCATTCCCTAGGACAAGAATAGGTGCTATCAATACAAACTGAGGACAATTTTGATTTTGTCTTCCATTGCCCGCTTGGGTGGCTACAGGTTTTGCTGGAAAAAGGGTTATTTTAGATCCAGAGTAAATGTGGATGAGATAAATTCATAAAGATACACTGACATGTGAGCTCTAAAGCTGTGCACATCCAGCAGAGCTGTTAAGTTGGGGATCGGCAGGGATGGAGATCAGGCAGGGCAATGCAGAAGCCACAGAGGACAGCGAGGCAGGTGGCACCATGCCTGTTCCCAAAGGATGCAGGCAGCGGGAGCTCAGGCAGGGGTTTGGTGTGCTTGGGCCACTGGCATTTTTCTACCCACAGGCACAACTCCCTCATGGGTGAGTGCAGCATGCATATCCCTGGGGAGACACAGTGAGACGTGACAACCCAGGGTAGCACATGAAAAGTTCTTTTATATGTGTGCATATATATATGTACTCATCCTGTACTGATTTTAAGAAAATTCAAACAACACATTAGCAGAAATAGACCAGTCAATGCCTCTTTTTATTAAAGCTTAGGTGTCCTATTGGAGAAAGGTCATCATCTGTCTGTTACTCTGTTAGATAGGCACGCTGACTCCAGAGGGCATTTACACAGGTCTACTAAATTCCAAGCTCTCATTGCAATCACCAGGGCATGCAAGACATGTGAGAATCTTTTCTTTCTCTTTTGAAGAAAAATGCCTACAGTAATGTATCTCTATAAAGTTTTCAGCGTTGAGCAAAATGCATATTTATTTTTGCTGGACATGATCTAGCTTGGTTTAAAAAATGTGCTTGTGCACGTGTGTGGTTAGCTTTTGTAGAACAATAAATAAGTAAACACAATGAGACCAGATTTTCTAAATTAAATGCCATTCCCTACAGTCTCTTTAATGAACAAACCTTTGCACATGAGGAGGAATTCAGTCATTATAGGCAGAGAGCAGCATCTTAAAGTCATTTTCACTGAGCAGCAAACAGACATATTTTCTTGTTCTATGAGCAACAACTGGCTCATTTCAATGCTTTATTTTTTCATCAATGAATGAAACAAAAAATACCCAAAACCCAAATATCAATCATCAAAAAAAGAGAAATCATCAAAAACTCCCCAAGATTCAGGTTGTGTTACATTGTTATTTTCTCTTGTAATCAGAGTTACTTTTTTGTTCTTTAGTAATATTGTCAACATTTCATGTTGTCTCTCTAAGCAATGAAGGAGGCCTTGGCAATATTTGTGTGTGAAAGGTGAAACAGCTGTTATAACAGAAAGTTACTAAAATGTAATGTGTAAGTAAAACATTAAAATAACTTATAATTTGTGTGATTGGAAGGGGACACTAAGCATCAGACAGCAGTTAATCATCAGTAATTCAGAGCTACGACTCAGGCTGGAGTAGGATACTGATAACCATTTGGCACAATATCCCTACTTTCAAACCGGGAGGAAAAAAAAGGAGTTGGGGGCAGAGGGAAAAGGTTCTAAAGCATTAGCCCATAGCTCCCCTGAAGAAAAAAAATAATTACAGCTGATATTTTCATGTGTGGCATTTTCTTAAATTCTGCTAGCCTCCAGTGACAGAATTTCATTTTATTTTCTCAAAGAAATATAAATTCGCTTATTTGCCCAGAAAGTCTTGCAATTAACAGAAGGTAACTCAATTTGGCTCTCGATCTGCTTGTGAATTTGTGAACTTAAAACTAGAAACTGCTTAGATATCTTTATCATGACCTTACAGTGTTTACTTAAGACAAGAAAACACATCACCCACCACTACTGTATATTTTTGGGTCCAGTTCTTCAAAGTTTAAAGCAATGGGCAAGGGAAGTAAATTTTAAATGGGATTTACTCTGTTGCTCCCAGCTCTCAAAACATAGCTGTTAACAGAGAGACATCAATCAGCAGCTGTTTCTGCTAGGAGAAAAATTCTTGGTCCAACAGTATTTTTATGAGAAAATCTGAATTTTGATGCCATGTCTTTCCTGCAAAAAAATTCAGATAGGATAAGGATTGGTCTATCAATAAATAATAAATAGAATTTTTTTTATGAAGTTTTTTTCCCCAAAAAACCTGACCTGAATCAGCTGTTTGAACAGCTATGGTCCCACTCAGGTGTGCTACAGCTGATGCATATGAGGACAGTGAGTGCAGTATGTTACTGTGGAGTAGGAAACCCACTGGAAAGCACTGTCTCTGAGGGTGCTTTGGGGTACGTGAGGATAAGATGCAGTGCTGAGATCAGGAAGGCCCAGGCTAAGTTTCAGAATGCAAAAGAAGTAAAAGGGTGTGAGGGTCACCTAGATCTGAGTGTCTAGCCACTCATGAGGACGTTCAGTTCTTTGAGGAGAAAGGTGACTTATCTATTTTATACATGCAGCAATAGGAGCAAACCGTTCAGTCTGGGTGAGAAAAATGTAACAACTTTCAGTGGCTGGAAATAGGCAATTAAAAAATTTTGGGGTTTGTCACTGAAAAATCAGGTAAAAAATTAGTGTCAGGAAATTTGGAGTCAGTTTACTCTGAAATTATCTAGATGTGAATTTTAATCTTTTTCCAAGAGAAAGTCTATACATTTTCTGTGAATATCTAAGGTAACTAGTGTTAGTTGTTCCTTCCCAATTTGGAATCTTTGAATGTCTTATATTTTGTCTTGAAAATATTGTTTCATTGGCCTTAATTGTATTGCTCTCAGGAACACCAAGGAGCTTCCTGCCACACACTAGGCAAAATGCCTATATTTTTAAGACAACTAACCAAATGGTCAGGAACTCTTTTATTAGTTTTCATTTTTTCCCTACTGTGTGGTTGACCAGAAGGCTTTTGGCAACATTTTCTGTCTTTTCCTGTCCTCGTGGAGTAAACAGGCTGGTGGAAGTACAGCCATTGGAGAAAATACAACATACATGTTCTGACTTGTATTTGGAATTTAAATGACCACAACTTTTGACTGTGAAGGTATGCTTCCAGCACAATCATTGATACTGTTTGGTAGGGCTTATCTGTGTAGGAATCTTATGCTTGGTGATATTTATGAAGCTTCTTCGTTTATCAACATTAATGGGACATTAATGGTTTTCCCCTTTTTTTTCTCTCAGTGGTCAACATATATGGAAATCTCAAAACCCTTAGATAATTATTCTGTCATTATTTGACTCATTATGGAATCACCTATAAGTTAAAGCAAAGGAAAATCTATGGTATTCAGAAAATAATGCTGGATGACCTCACCTAGAACTGTGTGTTCTTATTGTGAATGGTTTTTTGTATTTTCCCCCAAGAATCTTAAAAATAATCTGGAAAGATAAGAAGGTTATAAAATTATAATAGTTTTCTAAGATGGATAGTGATAGAAAGATAGAAAGACACTTGCTATGGATGAATTCTTTCTGTTCAGAGAGGACTTACTCCAGGAGAAATCTTTGACAGTTACTTTCAAATCCGGGCACTGTTTTTAATGAGAGGTTGGGTATGTTAATAAGAGCTGATACATTATTTAGGGTCTTTAAATAATATAAAATGCTTATCTTAATTCATGCAATCCCTTTTAAAAAGTATCAATATTCACATATGTTCAATTAAACATATGAAGAGTATTGCCATCTTCAAAACATTCTCAGCAATGACAACTTGAACAGCTCTTTGACTCTGCTACTTGCTCTACTTCTCATGTTCATGCTAAATTTAGAGAGAGAATTTCAGGTGTATGTGGCACGGCTTACCAGAACAAGTAATAGCTGATTAGGATAACATTGAATCTTTGAGGAAATCAAGTATAACTAATTTGCTGTAGGCAGGAGAAAAATACACGGCACAGGAAGGTTTCACTTTACACAATATTTGCATCTAGGCTGAAAGCAAAAAAAAGGCTTTCAAATATAAAAGATATCAGCATTAATAAGAGGCTATGGAATTCATAAAGGATTATTTGTTGGTTTCCCCCACCCTCTGATATTCTTTCTGCTTTTTTTCCTGCCATCTACCTTATGTTCAAATCAATACCATCTGGTCTTTAGAAACACAGACTTGTTGAAATCCTGACTAATTTTCCTTCACAAGTGGGTGAAACTCAAAATAAAAGTGTCTTTCAATCCATAAGAGAAGACCACATTAGGTTTATAAAGGGGGAAAAAAGATCCATTTTGGGCCTCTTTGAAGGATTTTTTGTCCTTACAGCCCTTGCTCAGAAGCAGCTGTGGGAGTTACTTCTCAATTAACTTTCTCCTCAGCAGGATAACCAGTTGACTTCTATGCCTGTGACTTCCTTTGTTTCAAAACTGCAAGTGTGATACTTCTTCAACACCATTTGGAAGGGTTTACAAAAGCGAATATTTTTAGAACAATTAGCTTCCTGTGATGCAATGGGCATTTGAGTAGTGTCATGTTTTGACTATTTCTCTAACTTAAAAACAAACTCAGTAGATGATTTATGGCTGTAGGATTTCCTTTACTCTCCAGAGCATGATAGCCTCCCCATTTGTTCACTGAAGGTTGGAATTGATGATTTATAGTTATATTATTTCAATTTTAATTTTTGTCTCAAAAATGAGAATTGCCAAGAGGGACATTGTTTCTCCCCCAGCTCTGTCAGTGAAAGAGCACTGGAATTACTCTGGCACATTGCAGTCATTCAATTAATGTGTAGCACATTTACACAAACTAATTCCCCCATATCCCTAAGTGAGACCTAGCAAATTTCAGCTCTTTAGTGGTGAAGTACATATCTGTCACACCTAGAATCACTGCTCGTTGGAAATATACATACTATTGATTGTCCTGGCCAAAATCAAGGGCACACACTTTCTTTAAAAATTGAAACAAAAAAAGAAAGGGCTGCAATGTCTGCTTCTCAGTGTTCCCTGTGCGGGTTGCTCCATTGTTCTAATTTTGTGTTGTTTATAATTACATCAAGTTATTTAGAATAATGTGATCTAGGGCGGTTTTTTGTTTGTTTGGGTTTTGGGGTGGGGGTTTTTTGTTTTGTTTTTTTGTGGGCTTTTTTGGGGGGAGGTTATTTTTGTTTGGTTGCGTTTTCATGATATTTGTTTGGTTGGTAGGTTTGGGTTTTGAGTTTTTTTTGTCGTTATTATTGTTGTTTTTTGTTTGGTTGGTTTTTTACTATTGTAAGCAAACCAGTGTATTTTCCCTTAGCCTTCAGAAATAGAGTTTTTTGGGGTTTGTGTGATGGATGCTCACACATATGCAGCAACATGCTTCTGGCTGTGGCTGCAAGTTTGTGCAGGTAACTTGTTAAATATCAAACAGGAACATCATGCTATTTCATGCAGATCTGTCAGAGCACAAGGCTGGTGCCACAGGTACCATCTCAGACACTGAGTTCAGCGCCTTACAGTCACAGGCAATAAATAACAGAGGAGCCACAGAAACCTTGGATGTGCTGTGACACACCTGGGGTAATGAACTATAAAACCAACACCCATAACAAATTTAAGACTGAAAAAAAGAGTTCTGAATCCAAACCTGGCAATTGTTTCTGTTGAACCTGAACAGAAGAGATACATTTCAGTGTTAATAAGGCCTCATCACACATTATCTCTTCTCATAGCTGATCTCGAAAGCATCAGAGGAAACAGGCTCACCTCATAATGTTTCTCTCCCTGGGCGTGCATCTAAAGCACAAAGGTGTTCACAGACCCATGGGGATACAGCAGGAGCTCCAAAATTATATGAATATTTCCAAAAATATCAGTGTAGCACATGTCAGACAGAAAGTTCCTGCTTCATGTTGCATTCTCTGACAGATTCCAATGCATCACAGGCATTAGAATTCACCTTACAATTTTGTGTCCCATCTTCAAGAATTTTCTTCTCTCATGCAATTCTTCCAGTAAGCTTGGCTATCCCTTCACTTGTAGCAGACATACATAGTTTAGATGCAGTTTTTTTCCCTTGCATAAATTCTCCTAGAATTTCATGCTGATTTTGGAAAACAAAATTTGAATTGAGTTGAAGTAAATTTCGTTAGAAAAACGATGAGATCCTTTTCTTACATGTTGATTCTTTTAATACTTCTTTTATATTTTTATTGCACTTTGACCTTAATGTTCTATTAGTAGGACTTTTTTTTTTTTAATTATTGGTGTCATACACTTTTAAGAATTGAAAGATCATACCAAACTGGCACTGGTTTGAGATTTTTTTCCCTGAGGAAAACTTTTAGAATGCGTGGTAATTTCAAGATTACCTGGAAAGTAATTTAAGGCAAAGAAATTCAACTTATCTGCTTAAGTGGTTACAGAGCTCCTTCTGAAGAATATATGTCTGCAATGATAACATCACATTCTAGAGACTGAGGAACAGTTGGTGGCTTGAAGTGTCCAGGGGTGCATAGGATTAGTAATGTTTGATTTCGAGATGCTTGGTAAAATTTATATTTTTGTAATTTACATGTTGTATTTTAATTTTTTCAAGACCATAAACTCTATAGATAGGCAGAGCACTCATGATCTAAAATCATACAATACACTTATGCTGATTTTGTATTTAGAACACTGGAAATTTGCAAATATCATGCAAAGCATAATTTCTAGTATGCTGAGTTGTGTAAGAACTTCCGTGTGCGGCTGATCAGCAATAATCCTGGATAGTTAGGATGGCTTTGTGGCATAGTCCTATACATAGGCACCCACTTTAAGTCAAACATGTTTTGTAATTTTACTGCAATCAAACACAGTTTTGCTGTGATTTCATCTAACTCTAGCATCTGTGGTTGGTTGACTTAAATCATACTCGTGTTTCTCAAGCAAAACCACTAGCTAACCAAAGCCAGTTTATTAAAATGTTTGTGTTCTTCTATAAGTTTCTAAGTAACTTACACAACACAAATTGAAAATTAGGTGGAGTTTCAAGCCAGGATTACTACAGGGAGCAAAGAAAGATTAGTCTTGTGTGGTTGCAAATATTCATTAAAATTCCCTCAGAAAATGCTTGAAAATACTTGAAAGTTTTGCATCTTTCCATCTCAGTGCTACAGAATGGGATGCATCTTGCTGAAACTCTCTTTTGAAAATTGTATGTTGGTTCCTAGGCTGCTCTGACACTTACAAAAACTTTATTGAAAGGTTAATAAAAGAATGGCTTGTTACAACATGGTGGAAAAATGATTAGAGATTGTGATGTTCTCTTTGAAGACTCTTTGCTGTGAGTTCAGAAGATGTACGAGAGTTTGGAGGAATTATTTGGGGAATACTTACATTGATTTTGATATTTGTTTTTTAGAGGTTTTGGGTTTTTGAATACATTGCTTAAATTGTGTAGTTTGTGTTTCTGGCTACACAAATGGCTGCATCAGTAATGTGTTTTCTAGGCAAAGAATCACAGCATGGGCGAAGGTATGAGAAGCAGGAGAATGAAAAAGAGTATTTCTTAAGATTTTGCTGTCAAGATGTAATTTTGTAAACTGCCTACCTATTGCTTATTGCTCTTGTACACCATTTCTATTCTCAGGTACAGTCACTGATACTTTAGAATTTAAAAGCCTGCAAGGGACCACTACAATTTTCTTCTATCTGATCTTAGTTTCAAGATCTTGCACAGCAGCAGACCAGCATTTCTCTGATTGTTGTACTGATTAATTGAAGTCTTTGCTGCTATGCCTCTTCCAACAGGAATTTGAGTAACACGTCTCTTACAGCCATTGGATTTTGTTATGCCTTTTTATGCTACCGAGCCATTTATAATCAGATATCACTTTTCTTTTTCAACACCTTGTCACAAGCAAAACAGAATTGGATTTTGCTATGCCTTCTTACGCTATAGAGCCACTTCGAATGAGGTATCACTTTTCCTTTTTGGTGTGTTGCACAAGCAAAACAGCCTTCAGTTGGAGAAACATACTTGACTCATTGTCAGTAAGCATAAAGTTCTGATGATTTATTTAAATGTTGGAAGTGGGGAAAAAAACCCAGAAGCATTTATACAAGCACTTAAATAAACATCTATTCTTCCCTTTTTCTCAGCCTAAACTTTTCTCGTTTTCTGCAGATGGTGCTCAGTCCATCACAGTTAACCCAACGAGGTGGAGTTGGTATAGGAAGCTGAGATGCTTTGTCCAGTGGCTCTCTCGTGTTCTGTGGCCCATGGTTTCTTTCTGCTGGCTGATGTTTCACAGATTTCTGACACTCTGTGTGTAACTGTGTCTGCCACTCTTGTTCGTGCTCCAGAGCAAGTCATCCATGGGCTGCAGGTCCTTCAGGGATGTACCTACTCCCTTTTGGCATGAAAGCCACCCCAAGAGCGCATATTCCAGTGTTTCTCCATATTGCCTGAGCAGGACACCACTTGCTGTTCTGATTGGACATACTTTAGCATGCAGTTCTAAAGTTTTTTGTTTTTTCCACTGGTGCTCAAAGAGATTTCAGCACTAACTGCAATGGCTTCCATCTGTGCTTCCAAGAGGTTGCAACTGTGACCCTCTGCTCCTTAAATTCTCCTTTGAATTCTGTCCTTTATACAATGTATAAAATAATACACAATAATGAACTATTGCTGCTTTTTCTGGATAAACATAGACTAAACTAGCTAAATGTCTTAAGATACCACCTGTCTTGCAGACAACAGACTTTAACTGTACTTATTTTCACAGAATCACAAAATAGTCTGATTTGGAAGGAACCCAGGGGGATCATCAAGTCCAGCTCTTTAGTGAATGGCCCATATGGATTTCTCACTCACAATGTTGGGTTGAGAAAATGCTTTAATCATTTTCAAGTCCTTTCTAAGTTTTAAACATAATTTTTAGAGAATTGACATGCTGGTATACTTCTATTTACCATGTGTACAAACGCCAGTCTCGGTATTAAGATTTAAAAGTTTCCCTACCAGGGTATCTGTCATTATTGTGGTTACTGCTTTGGTGTGTAATATAAGCTGAGACTGATGTCCTGTGATTTACCTGCAATTAGCACATTTCCTCTTTCTGAAGAAAAACAATACAGCACTCTTGGGATGTCCTGTGGAAATTCTTTATTCCTACTGTTTTGTATTTTGTCCTGCTTGATTTAGTAAGGCTGATAATCCATTGCTTCAGGGCTTGCAGCCAGGGTAAAAGCTGTCTTACCCTGCAAATTCATTTGAGCAAATAAGTTGCAAGCAATGTTGCTTCTATTTCACTTTTTGACAGTAAAACCAGGGATTTTAAGAGTATTTTGTACCAGTCGTATGGGTTCAAACCAGAGCAGCTTTGCATAATATGAAGGTAATAATCCTCTCAAAGACCCCAGGAAATGTTTGCTGGCCTCGAACTTCATTAGACAGCTTGCAGAGAACTCAGTTAGCATCAAGCACCAATTATGGATAATTATTTTTCAGAGATTTAGGAAGAAAAACTATCCAAATTGTGCTTCAGCTTGGCTTCACAGGGCCACTTGTGAGTTCAATGCCTCTAGTTTAAACATAGCAATATAACTGCTGGCTTGTGAGTTCTATGAGCCATAGCTTGCTGGAGGTTGGTGGAGCATTTCTGTCACTGTAGACTTGCCTCCTGCTGCTTCATTGCCCAGGCACACGCCTCAGGGGATAGGCTTCTTGGATGGCAGGAGATCACTCCATTCCCACACCCTTCATTCTCGCTGGCAGAAGCAGGGGTGTTGGAAGGGCTGACACTGCTATTCAGGTCTCTAGGTTGCAAGGGAAATAATTAAAATGTAGGATGTCAGTGGGCATTATTTTATTCTCCCTACTACATGGTTTTTCCTGTTTTCAGTCAGTTCAGTGCTCTCAGGGTGGGAGAAACTTGTTTTGCTGTTGCTGTTCCAGTTAAAACAAAAGAAATTAAATAGTTCCTTCCAGGGGCCTGCTGCACAGCCTCCTGTAACTGGCTAATAAGCCTCCTATAATTATTGCCCTAGTTGAAAAACATTTGCTATTAGATGAGAGGTTTATGTAGGTCATCTGGTTTTCTGGAAAAGTTGGACTGTACTCAGACATGAAACCAATCTACCTCATCACTAATCTTTCTGATTTGCTAACATTTTGTCTCTGCAACAACAGATCTGATTTAAAGGAAAGTATATCTTTTGAACACAGGTATCAGTAAAGTAGGAGAACTGCTTTTAGCATATTCAGAGCTTTAATGGACAATGCTGTGTGAAACAGCAGTCTTCCTCTACATGTTAATTCCAGGCATTCCATTGTTGATATATGTACAGTCACGCGTGTGCCTACGAAAGTTTGACACCCTCTGGGAAAGTACAGCCTCAAGTCGCAAGTCAAGACCACATGTAATAGCTAGTGTGGGCATACACTTGCATTAGATGTATGTAAATGTGCAAAATAAACATTGTCTTGCTTCTGAGCTTCGACTTTCAGCTTTTTGGTTTATTGTTCAAGATTGTGCTGCTTTCATGTTTCCTCTCTGGATAGAGATACACATCTCAGATGATAATGATGCCGTAGTTTTTTGGTTTGTTTTTTTTTTAATAAAATTAGGTTTATCATTCACCTGTTTTGAGATTAACTAGATGTGTAAAGAAATTTCAAGTTCTTCAGGTTCTTGAGCATCTTATTAACAGAATTCCTTTGAAATATGAGGATCAGTTCTTCCTTTGTCTCCTAAGACCATTAATATCTAATCATTTATTTTGCTTTTTTGGGGGGAGAAACAAAGTCCTTACCAATAAGAAAAACTGTTTAGCTAATTGTTTTCCGTTTTTATTTCCTCCAGTTAACTTCGGCTTTAAATTCAGTATAAACTTTTAGTCCATTTTTTAACTTTGACTGTAGCAACATTTCACTAGGGTGGAATTATCATAGAAGCACAGAACATGCTGAGTTAGAAGGGATCCACAAGGATAACTGAGTCCGACTCCTGGCCCTGCACAGCACCATCCCCAAGAGTCACATCGTGTGCCCGAGAGCATTTTCCAAACACTTCTTGAGCTCTGTCAGGCCAGTGCTGTGACCACTTCCCTGGGGAGCCTGTTCCAGTGCCCAGCCGCCCTCTGGGTTACAAATCTTTTCCTGATACTCAGCCTAAACCTCCCCTGACACAATCTCAGGCCATTCCCTCGGGTCCTGTCACTGTCACCACAGAGCAGAGATCAGTGCCTGCCCCTCCTCTTCCCCTCACGAGGAAGGTGTAACTGCAGTGATGTCTCTGCTCAGTCTCCTCTTCTCCAGGCTGAACAGACCAAGTGACCTCAGCTGCTCCTCACAAGGCTTCCTCACCAAATGCTTCACCAACCTTGTGTCCCACCTTTGGACACTCTCTAACAGTTCCTAGGCTTGCCTGGAAATGGACTCCACTGCTTTTTATTATGTGTCAGAGGGGCGCTAGAAGCCCCTTTCCTTCTTTGGCAGTTTGAGAGCTAGAGGGCTGAGAACCCGCACAATTACGGGCGCAAAATTAATGCATCAAAGCAGGGCTCATGAGAAACCTGCATATATGGCTAGTTGGGCTACACAATATTCTACCTATTGTACACAGCAATTTACGAATTTCCTTCTATGCCAAGGTAGCAGCCAGAAGCCTTGTATGCACATATTAGGATCCCAGTAAATTACACTGAGAGCAATCAGATAATGTTGTTAATATGACTCACTTCGGCGCAATTTCTTTGCTCCTCCCTGTATGATTAATTACCACCAAATTGATGTTGCCAGCAATGATTAATTTACAAGTTGAGATGCAGAGTAAATGAGCTAAGCAAAGCTGAGTTGGCATTGCCCCTCATTTAAGAAACTGCACAAGGGATCACAATTCACAGCTCACCTTGTGACCCATTACTGTATTTGCATGAGAATTGGCTGTGTTGAATAGCTGCAAACTTATAATTTATTATTTCGTGATAGCTGTTTAGAGAAAAAAATATTTAGTTTAGCTAAATCAGAAAACAAAGAGCATCAATCAGGCTTCTGCCCGAGAATTTTCTGTGTAATTCAAATCCATGATCAGATAATATGTAAATGCCAAGCCTTTGATAGTGAACTGAGGATGAGGATCATATTCTTGATGAAATCCCTGAATTTCTCTGTGAAAAACAAAAAACCAAAATCCATAAAAAACCTTGAAGGAATAAATATATTACATTTAATAACTGCTTTTCCTTTAGTGATAATAAATCTGTCCTTTAGGAACTGCAATTACTTCGCACATGGTACATAAGTCAGAATTATTGTCTGTATTGAGGTGAGTGCTAAAGACTTACATTACTGTGCATCCCTGAGTATTTGAGCATCTTCCACATGTAATCAATAGAAGTAGTAGATTTGAGGGGCTTGCAGAGCCTCTTACTCTATGAAAATCACATTTTTAAAAATCAGTTTCTCTGTGGTATGTACAGTGTTCATTATGTAGAGATGAAATTCAAAATTTAGTCCTTCCCATGAAGAATTTTCATCTGATGGCAAGTGTTTCTGATGAATGAGAGAAGTGACTAGCAGCCTACTTTAGGCTCTTTTTCCACTACTTTAACCTTTTTTTTTTTTTTTTTTTTTTGATGGAGATGTTGATTGAAAAATTAAGTACACTTTTACCCATAGCTATTTGCAGATACATAGCAGGGGACCTCTTGAGGCTTTGAAATCAAGTGTTGAAGAGAGGTAAGATCTGGAGTGAGAACTTTTGCTCAGTATGTGCTTTTCAGAGAGAAAAGATTTTCGTCCCACCTGGCACAAATTAACTCAAAGGAAAACTCAGTTCTGGTTATGAAAGCCTCACAAACCAGTGCACAGGAGGCAGTGCCAGTTGTCAGTTCCCTTGCAAGTTCTGTCCTTGAAGCTTCTGTTTCAGTACCCGCCATGATGCCTGACAGCTATTTTCTAGGTGGCTGCTTATGCTTTCGAGTGTTCTGCGGCAGTCTCAAGGCAAAGGGAGCAATGTTAGGCCAAGAACCAGCAGGATGGATTAAAGGTCCGAGGGCATGGGTAAAAACAAAAATAGCAAAAAGCTTTGGAGACAGCTGAGACAACGCCCATGTGTGCTAGTCAACTCTTGCTTCTCTTGCACTCCATTTTTGAAGCTGTTTGCCCAGATAAACAGACAGTCTTTGGACCCAGAACTGCTGTGTCCCGTGAGAAATTCCTAACCCCTGTGCTGAGCAGCTGATGTCTCCCTGGCCCAGCAGATACACACTTTCTTATCCAAAGAAGGACAGCTCCAGTAGGCGACATAAAGTGACACTCATAAGAAAACAGCTATTGTTTAATGCTAGTCAGACAAAGGATCTGGCCTGGTATGTTTTATGCCTCACCAAGTATATAAACTCTGTTTATACACCAAGTGTATAAATCTGTTGGCTCTTTGGGGCTAGATGGGTTGCACATATAGGCTTTCCTCTCTCCCTCTCTCTGACACGTCCAAATGTATACTGTTTTGAAATGCCTGGGATATATCCCATAACAGAAGGGAAAAACATAAATTTCAACCCTTGTATGGGAGGTAAAGGCTATTTCCCATCCATCTCTAAATCTGATGCCAAAAAAGATGCAAATATAATTAACTATGAGCAAATCAACCTATAATCAACCTTCTGCACGTAGTGATCAGAAAGCAGGCCTTCATAATTTTAGATATTCTTTTTAAAATGGCCTACACTGTTGAATACAGAGGGACACAGTACAGAGGAATATCTAGAATAGACTTTTTAAATGTCTTAGAATAACCTAATCTGGATGGAGACCATGTAAATTTGAGTAGCAGGGTACTAGAAAAGTATTTAAACTGAAAATGGAACTTCACTGCTCAGCTATTGTTAATGACATAGGGGACTTGCAAGGACCTTAGTGGCTTCGTCCATATAATTTTTGGTTGCCAAGCAATGGTTTTTAGTTGTTGTACATCCAGCATCCTAAAATTTGTAACCCAAGGGAGATAAAATGCATCAGCTCTTGCCTTGAGAAGCTCCTCTGAAGCCATCAGTTATACAGAACACAGACTCTAACTGAAAATTATTTGGATGTTGACAGCACACATAGCTTACATTAAATTTTCAAGTTCTTATTGATATTGTTGGAAAAAACCTAGCTTTTTTCCTTTTGCCCTTTTTTTTCCTGCAAAGCAGAGAATCCAAGCTGTGTTACATTTTGTAATGACAGAGTATGTTAGCTCATTGAAATGAAATGTTCTCCGAAATCACAACACACATTGTAGAAACCAGAGATATGTGCTGTCAATACATGATACTGGTAGACCCTTCATGCTAGTGTGTCTTGCAGGGGTAAAGAAATGCTGAATGAATTCTTATCTGTTGATGCTGGTTTCTGGATCTTTGAAGTAAGGCATAATGTCATTAAAAATAGACAGGATTTTGTGTTGCATCAGATTAAATTACTGGCACTTCCTAGCAGAGTGATGAGCTAGAGAAAAATGGCTGACTTCAAAAACATCTGCATGGTCTTAATAACAGATTTCAAGAAAATATACACATCGGGTATTGTGACCTGCATGTAGGAGAGTAATTTGTATGCTGGTCTTTAAATTCCTCCAGGTCAAATAGAACAAGGAACAGTTGGATTGAGAAAGCCTAACTGTGTTTTCTGTGTCATTTTATGATACCCATGTAGCAGTTTGGACCTTGCTGACCTCCTAGTGCTATTGCAGAGGCCATCTGCCAGGTTCCCTAAGGGACAGGCTCTGCGGCAAACACAGAGCTCCTGGAATGCCTCTCTCTTTCCAAACCCTAGTGCCCTTTTCAAACAGGATAAAAGTGAAACCCTTTCCTATCAAATGTAGACTATTTTACTGTTTTCCAACACAAGGTATTTACCACTGTCAAATTAGGTATATGTTTGTATTTCCCAAGTCTCTCTATTTTCTGAATCTGAAGTGGGTGGATATAAGGTGCTCTCTGCACACACCATGTAGTCTCAGTAGAAATGCAATAACAGGGAGAGAAAAATTGCATCTGTGATGATATCAGATTAGTGTTTCTTCTGAAATAATATGGTATTAATAATTCAACGCCTTCACTATAGTAATGTCCACCTCTCACAAAAGAAACATCACTCCAAATGGCTTCTAGTTGTTGATTCTTGGGTACACCTTGCAGAAAGCCAAAAGATTAAGTCCATAATAAATATACATTCTCATATGGGCAGTCAAGATTGAGATAAGGAACTTTCATTTCCTTATCACTTGTGCCAGAATCACAGCTCTGGATGTCAAGTGAAAGGCTGCTCCAGGGTCTGCCATCTTTGCTGAGATTACTGTAACCTGTTCTGCATGGACATGGAGTTCCATTCCAAAGTGTTATCAATTTGGATCTATTCAAAGCCTTTAAATCCTATTTAAATTAATACAGATTAATAATATTTCTCCTGAGGTGCGTGTAAGATGCAGACAGAAAAGAATGAACACCCCTTTCAGATTTAAAATCCAGCACACACCAATGCCCTCTTCTTGGGAGCTCAAGAAATTTGAGAACATGTTGGAGTTATGCCAATGATGATTTTTTCTCTCTTCTTGTTTATAATGTAAAAATACGACACAACTTTTAGTAATCACAATAATACAGAAATAAATTCATAGAACATTTGTATTAGCAAGCTGCTGAGTTTGAAGAGAGGGACCCTCTCAAAGTCCAATTATGGATGGCCCATAATGCATGTTTTCATCTGGAGGAAGGAGGCTTCACACCTAGAATATTAATTCCTGAGAGAAAATGCAAGGTATGTCTTTTTGTCCTGTCTCTCAGAGAAAAGGTTTATGTGTTTACGACACCAGCGGCAATAGGAAAGTTATCTTTGTGTGTTTTTCTAATAATAATCCAATTATACAGCTATTTTAGACAGCACAGAACTGTAAATGTAAAGCAAGGGCTATTTGGAACACTCCATTTGAAAAACAACACTTCTAAAATGTTGTAATTATTGCTTTAAAAATTACTGTTATGTTTTATACCAAACCACTCGGACTGGAGCAATAGATCTGAAACAACATTGTATTTCAACTTCAGTATTCAATAAGCAGTGGTACCATGATCCAACATCCACGGTGGTATTACAGTGGTCTTTCCATTCCTTGTGCAGCACTTAAATATTGTACATCTCCAACAACTCATATGTGAATAAGATGTGAACATCTTAGGGCCTTCTATACTAATGTTGATTAAGATTGGGGGTTTTTTTCCAGCAGAGAAAGAATTTATTCCATTAAAATAATATGAATTCTACTCTTCTTACCAGAAACTGACTCAAAAAACTAGGGTGGCTATGTATACAGCAAATTCTACTTTGCTTTTGTCCCTGTTTATCACCAAAATCAAGTGTTGTATCAATCTCATTGCGTTATTGTAATCTGGATGTAACAGGGAAATTTTTATGTGAGAAATAGCTCAATATGAGTAGACCAAACTAAATTTAAAATAAGCCTACATTAAATTCATATTATGTTTATACTGCACAATTGAAAATTAAGCAACTTCAACTTTTTTCTTTAAAACATGTCAAATGATCCCCTTTCTCTCATTTAAAGTATATACTTTTTGCCTCCTATTGAAAGTACTGTATCAAACTGATTTCCAAACAGGTAGTCTTTTTTTTTTTTTTTTTAACAATGGTGTTTAGTAAGAAAGTCAGAATTTTTTCATTTAGTTCTAAATTCAGGTTGAGATTTTAACAAGGAGACTGAAGAAACCATCTCCTTTCTGTTACCTTGTGTGACAAAGCCTTTCCTTTCAGGTTCAATGCTAGTTCAAGTGAAGTTTCAGGTTATATTCTTGCAGCGCTATACTTTCTTTCCCTTGGTTCAACCCCAGAGAAAAATGTGCTCACACAGCCCTAACTGTGAGATTGTGTAAACACAGAAAACATAACAGTAAACATGAGAATATTTTGAGAAAAAGTAACATACTTTGAGAAAAGTAACGAGATGCATGGTATGGCGAGCTGTGAAGCAATACAACCCTTGAGGCCTGGAAAAGCTCAAGATCTTGCAGTGCTTCTGTTGAGGTTCTCTCTAGATCTCTGTGTATTAGACCATTTAGATCTCTACTATAGTGGACTATTTAATAAAATATAAAATGTGTGGCTTTTCCGTATTCTCTTGGCTGCCATAAACATTAGTTTTAAATTAGGAATTATGTTCATAACCTTTGGATCCTGAGACAGATTCAGTCTTTTCTGGGAAACTGTAAAGACATAGTTTTGAAATTATCTTGAACCAAGCTAACTGGGGTTTTTAAAACCTTTTTTTAAATTATGTCCACTGCCAACAGTCTTGATTTCATATCTAAAATACTAATACTGAAAACATGGAGGAATTTTTCTAGATTATTCATGCAGAACTTTTTCCTCTCGTATGAAATTTCATCACTCCTGCTGGGCTTGTTATAGCTGACATTCAAGTCCTCACTGAAGTTAATGAACCTTATATTTTATTGATTAGGTTACTTATCTGTCTTAGAAGTTTTTTGAGGTATAATTTCTACTCAGTCAAATTGTTTTTTTCTCAGATAAATGGGTGTAAACTGTGTTAAGGCACTGGTAGACATTGAAGTACCTATCCATCAATCTATATTGCTCAACTAACTTTTCCAACAAGCTTGGAAAGTATACATTCCCTTATTGCATAAAAAAACTGAAAGAGGATGGACTGAAGGAGTCTCATTTGAAATTAATATAGGTGAAAGTTCTTTTTAATAGAAATTCCTTAAACCTCTGCCTGCAGGAGTAAAAAGAAGCATTTCAAGTAATCTATTTTTTTATACATGCTGTTTTACTGAAGTTATAACTTACCATCCTAAAGTGTGCTTTTTTCTGCCGTCCTTAGCAGCTGACTGAGAATTCTCCTTTTTTAGGAAGTTATTCTTTATTGTAGCCTGTTTATACTCAGGCTTTACTTATTTCTCTCAGGCCTGACTTCATTGTTTGTAAAACTACCCTTTTGCCAACTCCATTTGAATAGCTTCTGAAATGATCAGATGAACCAGAAAAGAAAATCTTCCTAAGGCCAGTGAATACTAGGCTGCACAAACCAGCTTCAAAGAAGTCCTTGAGCCCTCAGGTGCTGATAACGGGTGAAAAATGCCACAGGAAGAATGTCTGTCACCCTCATTTTTCCAGTCTCACCAGTTTTAGAGTCTGTCAAGACAGAGAACATTGTGCTGGACACAGACTTGGAGCACTGCATCTTTTAGCTGTTAAACATTTCTTTATCTGCTTTCTATATTAACTGCTCATTCTTTCAGTTTCAGAGCTCCTGTGGTCAGTACAGCACCTCTTTACCTCCCAGAAGGGGCAAACCTAGCTCTTGATATCCTAGGCATAAGTATTCCCTCTTCTTATAGATTTCCACCTTAAAAGGTCTTGTAGAGATGCAGTAAGCTGAAGTCTTTCTTGTGCATGTGTGAGGAGTTTATTGCAATTGTATTTCAGCATGATGAGCAAAAATTTGAAATCAAGTGAGGCCACCTGTTCTTTGATTAGAAACCAAAGTGGGTATCATCACTGTCTTCTTTGGCAGCAGAGCAGGGCCAGCATGAATAATGTGTTCTTCTAATACTCTCATGGTGCCTAATTAGTCATTAGACTTGCATGTCTATAGCACTGGGAACTTTCTTGAGTGGTGGAGAGTAGGTGTGCTTGAAGGTCAGGTGTACGGTTTTGTGCTTCTTTATGTTTTGTCTTCCTCCTTCTGCTCTTTCTCTGTAGAAGAAAAAAAGCAAACTGGCCGAAGGGCAAATATCACATTACAAGATCTTTTTAAATGCTGCTACCAAGACAGTCTAGAGGAAAGAATGAAAAACACATGTTTAACATGCTGCATTTCTTGTGAAAGTAATAAAAAAGTAAAATGATATATCTTTTCTAATGTTTAGGTCAGTCCTGTGAATTTTGAACATAGCTATGATGGTCTTGACATAATTCACTTTAAGTGAAAAGCATTTTAGCATTTTACCCTATGTGTGTAGACCAAAGGCACACTTCCCATGATTAAACAAATATCATCATCCTTCCAACTCAAGCCATTCTACAATTCTGTGCATTTCTCTTATGGCAACACCATGGCACCTGTACGCGTAGCAATTAAATGAAACTCTTCCTTGTGTATGAAAGGCTTAGGGTTTAGGGTATGAAGTGCAATTTATCTGTAGCCTATAGGTGAGAATAAAGACAATTAGACATTTTTTTCTCATTGTTTGTATTGCCTCAACTGAGAGCATTTAAGGAACCAGCAGCCCTTGATGAAGAGTAGCTCATACACTTAGCTAGCATCCTGTAAATGCCTGGAGATGGAGGTTTAAGAATGAGAGTATCGTACACAAGCTAATCAAAAGTCATGAAAGAAACCAAGGCCTAAAAGTAAAGCCATTTGGAAATTAGGTGTCCTAGTCTACTGAATTCTGTCTTTGAGGGGAGAAAAAAATGATAAAATTATATTTTAAAACAAGGCCAACAGAAATGTAGAGACAAAGAATAGAGGGTTTTCCTCTTGGTGTTTCAGATCACTATCTACACAGTAATGTAATTTTAGCACCTGACCAAGCTGTGGGCTGCTCCAAAGCCAGTGATGTGACATCTTGACAGCTCTTGGCACTGTCTAAGACTCTTCGATGAATGTGACCCAGCTAAGCCTGGCAAACAGCACCGAGTTAAATTTCACACGAAACATATAGTGGAGGATCTGCGAGCATTCTCTTTTCTAGGAAAACGATTTTATGATTTGACATCCTTTAGTATATATGATGAGCAACAGGAACAGAACATTAATAAGCAGGCATCTGTCATCATCTAAAAATTTTTACTGCATCTTCTGAAGCACTCTTTTTCCTTTTCTTCAGGACAATATTTAAATCTAATGGTAGCAACTAATGGTTGTAAAAAGATGAATGTAAGGATTTTTGCTAGCACTGTGGAGAAGCAAAAGGGAATGAAAGAAAGACAGACCATATGTGTAGTATATTTGTTGTTACAGCTTGCACTCATTAAAACCGTGTTTGTCGTATTATACATCATTGTACTGTAGTTGTAGTAAATGTTCCTTGTAATACACTTTCAAGTACAAAAATTGCCTCAGAAAAGAGCGTTTAGGAAACTAATTCTATTGAAACCAATGAAGTGTTGACACATTGCCTGATGTGGGTTTGTTTAAGGAGGCATATTTTAGGTTATAAAAGTACAGTCCTTAAGGCAAAAATCAGTGACTGCTTGGTATAGTGACTGAGAGAACACTGCAACAGTATGTTCAGCAAGAAACCCCTCATTAATCCTTTCCTGTAATTCTACCCTATTCACCTTCCCCCTCGCCTGACTCAATAGAATTTAAAACCTGCTGTCAGCACAGTAACTAACCCAGAACCCATTCATTACTCAGTTAAGGCATTTGAAATGTTTGCTGATTTGTCCATGAATGGGAACACAGTGTAAATCTGGACTGAAGAGAGGGTTTTTTTCCCCTTGTCAGTTTAATTGCTCCTGTGTGATGTGTTCGAGTGTTAGGAATCATCAGGGGCTTTGACACCCATGTCTGTTTGAACAGCCATAGCATTTCACTGCATCCAGCCCCCAAGAAAATCCAAATGTTTGCAGCTGAGAGGAAATATGCATCATTTACTAAAATCTATTTATTTGTGTCAAACCAGACACCTATCACTCTCAGCAAATTTCTGGTGCCAGAAGCCTCTTTTAGAACTAAACATAAAAAATCAGGCATCCTCCTGCATTCTAAAAAGTGCTCCAATGTGACAGGATAGATCACTGTAATGATTAGAGGAGTAGACAATTAATTCAGTGGCTCAACTGCTGTTATGGGACTTGTGTTGAATGGACAAAATAAGCAAACAGCTATTTGTGGAGTATTTACATGGTGCCTAGTAATTCCTGTCTCTGTGAACGGCCTCTCTAGACTCAATAACCAGAAAAGCAGTTGAAGGTAAGATGCTCAACTGGACTGCTAGAAAATGTATATACGTCAGTCATTTGCTTGATGTACTAACACCATTTGGTGATGATATATCAGAAAGGCTGCAGGGGACTCCTGGACATCTGTGATGAAGCTTGGAGGGCTGCTCCTTTTGGCAACACCATGAAAGCTTTTTGTATGTATCCTGCCTCACAAGTAGCAGTCTTTGTCGTCTGGTGGAGCCCCTTAAGTTTGTTACTTTGCCATCAGCAATAGGGAACAGAGAGAGCAGGGAAGTTACCATTTCTATTTTCAGTCAAATGATTAGCTCATTCAAGGGAACTTTCCCTTCTTGGACCCCACTACTTCTTTACTCTCCCTCATAAAAATATCTATTTTTTTTTAATACAGCTCTCTCTCTGAAAGCCTGTCTTTACGCTCTGTATAACATTACCAGCTTTGCTCCTCACGTTACAGTGGTGTTCACACACACATACCCACGCAGCCTTGGCCTGCGATATCGGCATTGACCAGCATCAATTGCTCATACAAACCGTGTGGCACCAATGGATCACCAAGACAAGCCAACAAACGCAGCGCTGCCAATCGACAAAATAAATCATGGGGGCGATTTCTCGCGTCTCAGGGGAACTTCTCCCAGGTTGAATGTGACTCAGAACCTAAGTCTTCTCCATATGTAGCTTCGAGATTTGTAGTGCTGCGTTACCTTTCACCTCATCTGCCCTGAAGTGAGTGTTTTGGACTGCAGGGACACTTGTCCCTCTTGAGCCTGGGGTCCTGACAGTGCTTCTGTAAATCTCTCCCTCTTAGGCAACTGCAAAAGAAATTTCTGATGAAATTTCTGTTCAGCTAATGCCTTCCTAACTTCTAGCACAAAAGAGGCAGTGCTTGCATTAATTATTGTCAAGGCCCACGCTAAGGAGTTTTTGCACTGCAGTTTAGGGTTTCATGCTGATCCAGTTGACATAGCTTGGATCAATTTGACCCGCTACTGCAGTTGTTCTCCTTTGATCCAGAGCGGTTTGTAATTTGACCCATTCAGATGACTTTCTTATAATAGCCCTAGCAAGACAAAACCAAATCAACTCCATTTATCTTAATGGGCTTTTTTTCAGACATGAAGCCTTGCCGATCTTTTGTACAGAAGAAAAAGGAATTTGTGTATCTGATGGGCTTTGAAATGCCATCTGGTGTTTAATGTTATTGTGCTCTGTTCTCATAGTGCCTGTGCTGAATCATATCTTAAAAGTTCAACAAGCATTCACTCACAGCCACCATTCAATATGATTGTGTCACTATCAAAGATTTGGATTTATCGAACGCGGCCTGCAAACAAAGCACATTTTACAGACCCTTCTCCCTGAGGCTCCGCTGACAGAAGTCTTTAAGTATGAAACCTGTGTGTCTTACATCTTTAGCTGCCATTCAGATGTAGAGCTATTCCCTTTACCCTCCAAAATTATTTTTTGAAACAATCGTAGGCGTTAGAAAAACAGAAAAGGCTTTTATTAGGGTTGTGTTAATCTCCTAGAGGCTGAGCTTTTGAGATCCTACCTATTTAGATGCAACTAAACTAGATTTCCAAACCTTCTGCACCCGTCCCTTGAAATGATACTTCAGATTTTTTGAATACTTCTCCATTCATTCATTATTCCAATGACATTAAAAAATAAAAGCTTGTTTCCTCTTCTTACTGAAAAAGTTTATATTATATATAGAAAACAGGAAAACAGCTCTTCCGCTCCCAGAGGAGATTATTCGCCAATAGGTAACCTACATGTGATAGATAGCTTATCAGATTAAGTGTGTTCAAATACTGTCCTCAACTCCTGCCTTTTTTATTTATTATTATTATTATTCTATGGATGGAATCTTGACGTCCTTGAAACCAGCAACACAATGCCCAGTGACTTCAACAGGGTCAGGATTTCACATTCTGTGTATTTAGTTTTCCACACTGTTTATGCTGAACTCCATTTTGCATTGCTTTTATTTTTATGGAGTAGGGTTGTATCTGTGACTTGTGCCTGCTTGCTTCATTTTTTCTTCCACTTCACCCATTTTTACTGAAGCACAATGTGAACCAAAGTACTTCTTGGATGAATTTACAACCTGTCATTTCAAAGAAGTTATTTCACAAGATAGAAACCCAAAATTCTAATCCTTATCTTTAGCAAAAATATATACTTATCATGTTTCTGTCTTTGTACATCTGGTCTCCCTACACTTATATTTCTCCATGTAAACAGGCATAGATGCATATTGCTAATTTTTTCTTTATATTAGAATATAAGTTAATCAAGCAAATAATTTTTTTCACACTTACCTAAATTAATAAACTTATAAATGCTAAAGCTCCTTTATACAAACAGTTGTCAATTTTTGCTTTAAAGGTACTTCAATGCCTGGTCTTATGCTTAGAGCTTTTAGAAAAAAAATGTAGTATTCTGTTTTTATTTAATAATGTTTGGAATGCTTTTGTATGAAACACAACTGCGGAGCATTTTTTGCATAATATTCATGAACTATTTCCCCTGAAATGCATTTTTGTTTTTATACCTCAGCGAACAGCTCTGTTTGAGTAAATGATCCATCCTTGACTCATTGTGTATACAGAGAGAAGATCTGCCTTTGATTGTTGTTTTAATAAACTGGAAGTCTGCCAATGTTCTCTGGTAAGAGGAAGACAGCATTAATGATACCACTGTGAAGCTCGTTGTTGTTTGGTCTTATACTAGATTTAACCCTCACTGATCCTTTTTTCATACTGAAATAGCTGTTCAGGCTAGTCAAAAAGCACAGAGTAGTGACTGCTGTGATTTGAAAGAAAGAAACTTTTACAAGTGCCAAATGTAGCACATTTTAAATTCTTCTTATAGCACTTAGAGGACAGTGATTAATGAGTTTGTTATCTATCAAAAAGCTTCAGTTCATGTTATCTATCAAAATGCTTCTCTCTTGCTGCCTGGTGCGGGACAGGATTTATGGTAAAGAAAAACCTGCCATCCATCCATAGTGTCTAAATTTATCAACTCCACGCATTCATGCAAATAATGTTAAATGATAGATCTGTAGCTATCTGGATTAAAAAAAAAAATACAAAACCCAAAAAAACAAAGCAAAGCCAAACAGAAAAGAAGAGAAAAGAGAGAAATTTTGAACTGCCAAATCAGTGATCTTAAAAAATAAATGAAGTTATTTCCTTCCAGCAGCCTGGGCAATGGAGTGTTCTCTTCATGCCACCAATTTCTTATTGAAACTAAAATACGAAATTGCCAGTGTTCAAGAGACTTTGATAGTAATGCTCAGTAATATTTCTGAATGTTTTATTTTATCCTGTAGTTCTCTAGAAGTCATCTTTAATATATCTGATAAGGGTCATAGATTTTTATACAGAGAACTCATAATTGCTTTGCTTTGTTCTCTAGCTCTTAAGCTTTCACAGAGAAAGCCGCCTGCACCTTGCATAAAGTACACTTTGCTCCATCTGTCAGGCAGGGAATTCTCTGTATGAGAGCAGCAAATGCAGAAAGAGGAGAGGAACATATGGCCTGTCTTAGTCCTCCCACCCCTCCCCCTGTTACCTTGTGATTGCTCTCTCTCATGCATTTACATTTTTAGATCAATTTGTATAATGGTTTACCAACCACAGGATGCTAGCCAGGGATTGCAGACTCGCCAGTTTCTGCCATATAGTGTATATTATTTCATGGTGTTTGCCCAAAGGATGGGACCTGCTTTATATCTCCCTGCCTGGTAGGGATACCATCAGGCTTATTTCTTTTGTTTCACGATTAGTTTAAACCTTGTGCCTTTGAGATTTTTGGGAGCATGAAACAGGCACAACAGGAGATTTTATGAGCACCTATTTTACATATTGTGGCCATGGGATTTCTGAAGTAAGAACCTGTGTTTTTTCAGAAAAGTTTGTTTGCCACTTGCTTTTATATCCATTCAGTTTCCCCCTCACGTAAAAAGGTGGCTAACATATCATGCTGTAATCTCAAGTTCACCAATGATCAGCAGCAGTGACTTGGTAAATTTCTGTCCTTCTTGCCCTTTGCCGTGCTCTACTCACATCATAATCGAGTTAGCAACCAACACCCACAAAAATGTTGATATTGAGTAGACAGCTTGATTTTTTTTTTTTTTTTTTGTGCACTAAGTGTGAACACAATCTGCAGCTGTCTCCAGAAGACAAAAATGTGTTTCTTTTTCCCAGGATTATTGGATGTAATGAAATTCAGTGAAATTGTGTCCTCTGGCCTAATTGCAAGCACCCATTGGTACAGATGCTTCAGCCATTTTTAAGACCATGTTTGTTCCATGTTTGATATTCTGCGTGCTTAAGGCTCAGAGTGACCACAAGAAATTCCATTCTTTTATATTTTCAAGCTATTAATCATTCTTATTGTTCAGTAGCATTAACCAATTATGTTGCTGAAATCTGTTCACTTTCATGAAGTCCAGAAATCTTGTGCAGAGTAATGGGAAAAACTTTCTGACTTGAATCCTAGATGTGCCAGCCAAGGATAATGTGCTCCTGAATGTGCTGCTCACAGACAAGAAGGAACTGTTTGGTGCTTTTTTCTTAAGGATTTTTGCCAGGGAAGGCGGTTATTTCTCTGTTTTTAAAAATTACAAGTTTAAATAACTTGGCATATTTGCTTGAGGAAATATTAAATTGGTTACCTATAGCAACAAAGTCATCAGCTGTAAGGAATTAATCAAGCATGAAAAGAAAGGAGAAATGCCAATATTATTTCCTGTACCTTTCAATCCTGACCATTCCATGTTCTTGAAAACATCTGAAAAAGCCGAAGCTTAGTAATAAGATATTTCTGTTCAACCCACCTGTAAATTAGTTAGTGAAACTTGACGTATAAAGTGCCCTAATGGGTGTAACTGTCTAATTAGTCTTGGCTACTTTCTCAAAAGTGTAACATGAACAGTGGAATAACATCCCTAGATGTACTTGTTTTGTAAGGTGAAAACTAGAAAAGTTCAGAGAGATGAATTACACTGTGATAGCAATATTTTTGTTGAAGTAGATTTATGTGCTGTTGCTGTTCTCTCCCATGCCCTGGTGATAGAAGTCACATTCCCTTCCAGCATTCCTCCTCCTCCACTTTTCATACTCAGTCATTATCAAATGCCTCCATCTTGTTTAAATAACACAGTACTTAACCCTTGTTTGATGCTGGGAATGTAATGTTGCTGAAATTACAACTAGAAGGATGTGAGAATGTGAATGGATATATATTCAAAACCTTCAACTTCAGAGTTATTCACCCAATTAACTGAGTTGGAAGCTGTTAAACATATCAAATGTTTCGCTCAGAAACTGACAAAATCAACAACAGTTGACCTAATATATTAGAAATTATGCATATAATGTTACTAAATGTTCTTTTGTTAGGGTTACATGATGTCTAAAATACGGCATCTTTCCTGGTTAGGTGCGTGTCTAGATCTTATAGATCAATATTAAATCGGGTGTTTCTTCGTGTACATAACAGGTAGGTAAAGAATAGGAAGATGAGAATAAGTATGGATGGCTTTGACTGAACACCACGGGGTGTTTGGCAACTAATCTGGGAAGCATTTTTCCCTGACTTCCATTGCCCCTTATGGGGGACTCTTCAGATGTCTTGTGAGAGGGAAATGAGGTTTGCTGCTAAACAAAGCTGTCATTCCAGGACCTCGAGGATGCAGAGCATCAGGAATTGTTCTGGGATTGTTAAGGCAGGGGGGTGAACTTTCCTTCTGAGTACCTTTTCTGTCCTATCTCCCTTGTCTTCAAAAGAACAACCTTTTGAGCTTGTTGCAGAAGTGGCATGATGTCACGAGAGGCCTGGCTTTAGGCTTTAAACGTTATAAAGGGCAGAATGGAAATTAAAAAATCCAAGAACATGGTCAGGAGAGCCAAAGGAAAAGAAACTTCCTCCCTTCTAAGACGGAATCAATTAAATACCTGAACTACACAATAGAGATGAAGTTTGCTTTGCATCATACTTTAGTTAAAATGGGTTTTGCTTTATGCAAAGTTTTATACTTGTGACTTCCATTTTTATCCAGTATATATTTTTAACTAAAAATGAAAAAGCAAGAAAAAATAGAGTACAATTAATTTTGAAAAGAAGATATTGTGAGGTTTTTGTTTTGCAAATACGAAGAAAGCTCAATAACAATTTGCAACTGCTTTTCAAAAGCCTGTAAAGCCACAGATTGTCACACAAACAACCAAAATATTTCACACCATAAGCAATAAGGAGGTTCTGGAATCCATCAAAAACAACATCCTGACCCAAGTGATACATCAAGAAAAGGTAGGTGCTGTGCTCAACTGCACACACTCCAGCAGGAAGGGGCTCCCTGGGGCTGTGAAGGTCAAAGGCAGTGACCATAAGGTGGAGTTCAGGATCCTAAGTAGAGGGAGTATTAAAGGTCAAAATATTCAAAGTCAGCTTGAATGGTGTTTATTGCAGGGAGTTTGGATTAGGTGTTCTTTGAGGGTCCCTTCCTACCCCTATCATTGTAGTATTTGTTTCCATGGAAGGTTGGTGGAGACAGGCTGCTTTTGGTGATGCCCAATGACAGGATTAGAAGTAGTGGGCACAAAATCAAACATGTGAGGTTTCTGCTGAGCATCACGAAGCACTTTTTCACTCTTCAGGTAACCAAGTACTGGAGCAGGTTGCCCAGAGAAATTGTAGAGTCTCTATCCTTAGAGATACTGAAAAGTTACCTGATGTGGTCCTGGGCAACTGGCTCTAGGTGGCTCTGCTTGGGTGCGAAGGTTGGATAAAATGACCTTCAGAGGTACCTTCCAACTCTAAACATTCTATGATTCTATAAATGTAGCAGCTGTAATTATTTCTTTTTTCAGAAGATCACTTATTTGCAAGTTAGCACAGCTAATTTAATAGAAGTAGATGGTTGTAACATCACACTTACAAGTGGCATACAGCTGTAATTTTGCGAGCAGATATGGAATTTTTGCTCCACATGTATACATAGCAAGCAGGAAACATGCAATCAAACATGGTATGAGAAAGATTTTTCCATTTTATGGTTTGCTATTTTTACTGAGCTATTTTAAAATTCTAAATTCAAGTTTAATATGTAAGATATTTTAAATAATTGATAATGTACTTAAATAATTAATCACTGGAAAGATACTTTTTCAAAGAGAGGGTGCACCTATTTACATTCCATGGTGTTTGAGAAAAGATGGTGGTTGCCTTTAAATTGCTAGGGTAATTGTCTGTGGTGACATGCAGAAAGCTTCACAAAAGCAAATAGCGTTAAAAGGTGCCTCCCACTGATTCAGTGTGAGTGAATAGCATGGATCACCACGTCAGAAAGAGTTAAAAGGCACTACACATGCACCTCTCTTCCTAGTCTGCTGATGGAGCAAAGAATTGGGGAGATGGAAGAAGGGAAGCCTTGTCTCACCTTACTGCCCCCATCCTCAGCTTGGAAATACTTTTGCTCATAAATGCTCTTCGTATTTTTCAGGTGCTGAAGTTGATAGCAAAGGGCTCTCTGGGGGAGCTTACAGCTATGACGGTGTTTGGGTTACTCTGGGTTCCCTGGGGAGATGTAGCTGGGCACTCAGTGTTGATGCTCAGATGAACATGAAAACGGAAATTATACTTTTCATGTAAGATGACTTTTGAATCTTGAAATATGATTTCTCTGCCGGTAACCTCTGAAGTATCAAAAGTACGAATAGGTTGGGGGTGTTTCAAGGCGTGAGAGTTCGTGATGAGAAACTTGTTTTCACACACAAACCTTGCCACAGCACAGTGAAAATACTGCCTCTTAAAATCCATCCTATACCAGTTATTAATGCATTTATTTCCTCCACCCAAATTAATGTATCTGATAAACTACCACATTCATTGTAACTGAAGTAGAGATTGTCTTCAAATTCCTATTTCATTCAAGAAAATGAGGAAATAGAAGATCTGTGCAAGGCAGCTTTGGTTAAGTCAGATGTTTGTGGCCCTCTTACATTTATAAGTTTCTGTTGATACTTACATCACCATAGGATGAACTAATGCAGTCTGCATGTAAAGTAGCATTAAGCTCAGAAACAAGCTTCCCCAGTTCAGGGCATGCATGTATTAAGATCCCCAACCTTTTAATTTGTTGCTGGTTCCCTAAACACCTTTTGAGGTAACAGGGCACCAAAATGTTTTTCTTTTCATCCAAGGGATATGAAAACATAGAAATATTCTCCTTTAGGCTAATTTTTATTCAGCTCTGTCAGTTTATTTCTGTAACTGTTGGAATTAATTGACTACTTCCCTTGTTTTTGACTATTTTCAGAAATAGATCTGAATTAGTTCACATAAATAAAAGGGCATGCAGACTGGTTTTTACACGAGTTACAAAAGTCACATACACAAAAATGTTTGTGCAAAACAAAGGTACTGGAAACTGTTATTGCGCCACACATTCTGTAATATTTTCCTATTTTAGTGATGCTTCTCTTCTTTCACAAACCCTTATTGGGTGTCCCTTCATTAAGAAATTATTAAAAATTCCATGGAAGTATCTCATTGTTCACTACTGTAAAGCTTAACAAGATTAAGACTTTTTTCTTTTACACTTTCTATCAGGATTCTAAAATATCTTCAGTTTATACCAGCTATTCACTCAGCCATAACAGCAGGGAACTCACATACGTGTCTACGTTAATTATTTTGGACTGCATTGGTTTTGGGGTTTGTTCACTATGTGGTTCACTATATGCTGGCAATAACATTCATCAAGATGATCCAGCAGTACAGATTCATGGAAAATAAAAAGTAAAGTTACATTCTTAATCTAAACCAAAACCAAACCAAACCAATACCCTAAAAAAACCCCAACTAAACAAATATAATGGGATTATATGGAATTCAATTGTTTCAGATATTTGCGTTGCTTTTCCAGTGCTGAATTGTGGGTCTATCCTGAAGAGACATCAGTCCAGTACTCCCAAGAAGTTCCAAAATTAATCCTATCTTACTGGAAGTTTCTTTCACCACATTTCCCATAATTTGAGACCTCCACTTCTGCATAATGTATGTACATGCTCATGATTTACTGTAGCCTTAAAGATACAGTTGTATAGTGTAGGAAATATGCTATCAGTTGTCTTAGCATCAAACATGTATCAAATAAATGTATGATTTACTGTCTTTTGTCGTCTGTTTTACAAGCGGAGCTGAAGATGACTGCTTAAAAAGAATGATCAGCTGCATTTTTCATCTTAAATCAGCTGGTTTCCTCACAATGACAATAATGTCTGTGTTGAAGGTGTTGGACCTTGACTGTTGACCTGATACAAGGATAATAGGTATGTTTTTAATCATCACTTGTCTTCTTCAGATGAATGGACTCTAGACTGATGTGTCAATATTATGTGTGATAAGGACAGAATTGACTCTACCTCCCTTTGTAGTCTTGCACTCCTAAGAAATAAACCACCTGATTTTGTCACTATTTTAGGCAGTAGCTATATATTCTTTGTACATGCGAAGTACAAATTCAAATGTTCTTCTCTCTATTAGAGCACTTCGAAAGTGAGCTTAGAAATCTGCCAAATTCCTAGTAATAGGGAAAGGAGGGGAACCTTCTCAAACTCAGATGGGCGATGGAAGGTAACTTCCATGCCCTTTACCCATAAATATTTATGAAATTATCTCACAAGAAGAGAGGTGAGAGTGGGGGGAGAAAAAGGTCCTCATAATTTATAAGTAGTATTCTGAAGCTTGAAAAAGATAGCCCCTGTTATGCCACACCCCAGCATTCATGCCCCTGTTGAAAATGATATTAGGATGCAACACACAATTTCTGCAGAGTTCTGTTGGATGCAACTCACAACAGTCTAGAACCACCTCATAAATCCTGCCATTAAAGCCAGCTGGGATGTATTAGAAGAGCAGTTGTGAATGAGAATTCACCTTTAATAAGGATAAAAGAAGAATTGTCAGGATTGTCTGCGGGGTGTGCCTACATAAACCTAAGCTTGTATGAAACTTCTCCACCCTATCTCTTTTCCACTTTTCATCTCGAACATACTGAAGTATTAAAAAATGGGCTGCATTAAAAAAAAAAAAAAGTAGGTTGGGGCAGGGGGAGAAGGGAGGAAAACCCCAAAGAACAAAATGATATAAAAGGTCACACAGAGAAAACTGTTCTGGACATTCTAGCCGTATTTTATATTCTATATTTTCCTGTCTAAACTTAGTCAATGCCAGAATATATTATGGCAAGTGAATTTGCATAAACATAGATGCTGTCTGTAAAGGCATGTCCCTATAAAACAAATAAATTCAACTTGTTATTAGCTACTTCTAGATCAAAAATATAGACCTTTTTGTGATTTTCAACTGTGTAAAACACAGTTGAAAGGAGATCAGTTTTTGTCAATGTGCATTTACAAATAAATTTAAAGCTGGTTTTCTGAGCCTCTAAGATCTGCACATTTCAGCAGATGGTCTCTTGTGTGACATTTTTCCCAGGAGAGTCCAGGTGCATTCTACTATACTGTATAGTATCAAATGAACAACTGCTTTCATGGCTGAGTAAGTACTTTCTAAAAAGAAAGACTGCTTTTCTCACAGATCTGATCTGTATTTGTGAAATATGACACTACTATCAGTTTCAGAACAGAGAAAAACCCACAGAAGCACGCAAACTCAAACATGATAAATAGCAGATCTTAATCCTAATCCCATTCCCAATCAGAAAAGCACTGCTGACCTGCAGCTGAACTGAGATTTTCAGTTGAGGCAGAAAACCCCTTTTCCTCAATTCTATTTTCTTCTAGAGACAGGCTGTTTAGAAGGGGTTTTGTACTACTCCTGATAACCTGCTTTTGAGAAACACAGGTTACAAATCGATAAAGCTGGAGTGGAAATTTCGGTGTCATGTTGAGCCTTTTGGAAAGGAGAGGGGATGTGTTTGGAGGGGTAAGGTGTAGCAATTAATGTCAATCAGCAGTTCTGATATAATTTGGAGAGAGGTGTGATAGAACCTCTTCACTTTGCAGGTGGTGACCTGGGGTGTTTCCAGAACTTCTTCACAAGAGAGCAGATATATGTATACACACATATATGAAAAGCTTCTCCTGACACATATACTGTCAAACTTCCCAGGTAAGGGAGGTTCTGATGATCCAAAAAAAAGTGTTACTGCTGCTGCCATATAATATCTGAGTAAGAGCTGATGGATATGTTATGGAGCAACCATGCTGGCAATTAAAAAAACCCCAAAGAATAAATACCAGGGGTGTGAAGATGAGGGCTTTTTTTCAAATTCATTATTGCCTTTTATCTGTGGGCGTAGCTACATTTCTGAAGAAACTCACCAGATTCACAGAGAACGGTGTTTTTAAACTGCTACAGGCACACCATCTCTAAAACACCTGCAGGTTTGTGAAGGTGGAAGTACGGGTTGGGCTGTGGATGCTCTGTTGTGACTGAAATGGCCAAGCAGATTGTCTTCAGTTACACAGGGAACAGGTCTGCTGATTGGTGAGGGGAAGCACAGCCCAGAGCAAACTGAAAAGAGGGAAAGAAAAAATTGCCATCTGGAGACTGAGCAGCCTATCAGATAAGTGGAGAGCTATTGAAAAATACGGAGAGCCCTTGTAAAATTACCCCGCTTGGAAACCCAGCTGAATAGCTAAATTCTCCCTTGTTCCTGTTCAGACATGCTGAGCAGTTAGTGGTTTTAGAGATCTACAAAAGGCTTGTTTCTTTTGTTCTTGGTTTGTTCCTTATGTTTGAACTAAACAATACTTTGCTTTGAAAATGTTGATTAATCACAGCTGTTAAATACCATGTATTGAAGAAAGAAATACACCAAAGAACAGCTGAATAGTAGATTTCAAGGGAAAGCCTGAAAAAATGGTACTCAGAAAGATCAGCAAGGGTCAAAGATGTAGCTGGGGCAGCTGGTGAGCAACTAAAGCTTTTCAGTATGACTTGGAGTAAAACAAGGGCTGTGGTTCGCAAAAAAGTCATAATTCATTTTCATTTCTCACAGTTACATATCTTGTTTTTTCCTTCTTTAAGTGGCAGAGAATTGTGCATGCTTGCGCTGTGCATCCAGCTGACTATGTGAAAGATGTGTAACCGTGTCCATTCTCAAAATCAGGCAGAGGCTAATTGGGGCAAACTCAGAATGCACCCCAAATCAAACTATTAACTCCACCTTGTTGTAAAAAGTCTGTTGTAAACATGAAATCTTTCCTAGAGCTGAAGATGCCACACAGAGACAGCTTTGCTAAACTAGTGAGTTCCCGGAACCAGTATTTTGTGCTTTCTATTTTCTAAAGAGTTTCTCCAACAGTTTTCTTCTGGGCCAAGCCGTGAACTCCTCCAAGGAGGAGTCCTTTGAAAAAGACATGCTGTGTCCCTGGGAAGTCCTGTGGGCAGAGGGGAACACTCTTATTTCTTTCAGAACTAATGTAACTGTGATTTTGCTCCTGTGTGTGTGTGCGTATGCAGAATCCAAAGGTTTGCCCCTTCTATGGGATTGAAAATAAGCTCCCTTATCTTGAAATCTATTTATGATTCCTACATAAATAACATGAAGCCTCTTTACTTATAGATGACTTATAGTTATGTGCTGTAAATTGCATTTCTGTGATGATGAAGTGAGTTTGTAGGTAGTGGTGTACTGCAGAAAAGCTCTTTTATTAAAAAAAAATCTAAAACTGTAAATGTTCTGGATTGACTTCATCCTTTTTACCTTTGATTTATTTGGTGAATGAAGTAATGAACTATGAACCTTTTAGCTAACTCTAATTTTGCTTCAGGAATTATTCCGTCCATCATAAATTAGTGTTGTTGAACATTAGGCACAAATACATCTCTATCTATTTCAGCCCATTTTACAAGCATCCTTAACTACAAAAGAAAATAAGATTGAGAATTTCTAGTCTTTACCCACTGCTCTTTCAGTCAATTTTGCTTTCCTTGTTGTCCATAATGCTTGCTCTCAAATCAGTGATTGTGCTGATTTATTGACAAACCACAGTTTACAGTAAATGCCATCCTAGGGTAACATTATCTGAAGCACAGGTACTGAGTGACTGAGTAGGAGTTGTCACAATGGATTATTCTTACCACACCTTCCAAAACCTGCATGGGTCTCGAAAAGACCAAGCCAACGAGGAAGATTTTAATTTTTTTTTCCAGATACTTATCACTTATCATCTAGGCTCAAAAGAAGGAAATTAGAAAGGTTAATGACACTGTAAATTAGTATTTTACTGCACAGAATGCCTTCAGGATTATGCAAGCACAAATGTGATCTTTGCAATTGTTCTTTCTAACCTATATTCTATCCGAATCCCTCTTTGCATACGCTTGTTCAATTTTATTACACTGTCTTTGCTTGATAATTGGAGCATCTAATGTGGATTAGGTCCTGCTTCCTTTTGAGTCCAAATAGTCATACCAACTCCAATCTGCCTAGGCTTCAAATTTCCATGTATTACTTTCAAATATTGACACATTTATACACTCTTGCAAACAAGGAAGTAAAAGCGTTCCTTAACCTTTTGCAAAAATGGTTGATTTTCTTTATCCTAACAAAAAAAAATCTTGTGCTTAATAACTGGATTTTTTCTCCTTGGCTGTTTCTTGACTGTTTTTACAGTCGCAGATGCATCAGAGAGAGTGCAGCATGAGCTTGTTTTGTAAACCAAGCAACCTTTCTTCTAACCATGGCAGTTATATGAGAGGAATTTTAAACAAAAGCATTTCCAGCAGCTAGATAAGCAAGTATCTTGCTGAGAAAGATGGAAGGCTAATGGTAATTCTTCTGCCAGAAAGCATTGGAAAATAAGAGCTGTCATCTAGAAAATGACAAAGCCATTTCTAGTCCCTGTAGACTAGCACTCTATCTTTCGCTGAACAAATATGCTGTTTAAGGTGTTGGCCTGCAAACCAAACACAGAAAAATGTCACACTGGTATCACAGTGGAACTATTAATCTGTGTTTGAAATGTATTATAATTATTAAATTGTTTGCATTAGAAGTGAGCCTTCCTAGAAACTCTCTTCTTAGAGAGGTGGTAGGCAAAACACTAAGCTGCCGTAAGCAAAATGCTTCTTTTCCAAGGAGCTTGTGAACAAAAGCGTTATAGAGTGGCACAGGAGGGGTGAAGAATCTTGACCTGGTGTTGATTAGGTCAGTAACAGAACCAGAAATAAATCATAAATTTCCCCAGTTCCTCATTTACTGACACTTGACAACACTTGACAACATAGGCTGATAGGCGATGACAGAATCACATGCAAAATTGTTTGAAATATTCTCTCTATTTCCTCTGAATCTTTTTCTGGTACAGCTTTTTAGCCCTGAAAATCTGTATGCTTCTGACTGCGTAAGACTTTACCACTGCCCTTCTAACAGTACTTTATTTCCTTCACATTTACCTGCTGAGCTGGTTATTAAACAGAATGTTGAATACAGCCAGTCTAAGAGATTAGCTGCCTATGTAGGTTTTTTTTAGTGATTCCCCTGCTCCTTCCTCCTGTCTTTTGGTCAAAAATATAGTTTCTATCTGATTACGGCTGGCCTCTGCTCAACCTTTTGTACAGGGCTGATTTAGATTTTCCAGCTCAGTCACAGCAGGAAAGATAAACTCTGAACCACATGATGATGTTGGCAGTGTCAGACAGTGGAAATGAAGTCTCCAGGGGATACCAATTGACATTTCAACACTTTGCCTGCCAAAGAACAGGCCTCCACACATTAAAAAAAAAGTTACAGAGCGGAAAAAAAACCATTAAAAGTCTTGAAAGTCGAAAGCACATTCATATGTCTTTACATAACAGATGGATATTGACCTTAGATACTTCCTGCCCTCCAAAAATATACCACTCTAAGTCCCTAGGAGTTATAAGTAACTCAGACATACTTTAAGTGGAGAATTATATTTAAATTGGGACTATGATTGTTTTGTTCCAGTAGGAATTATCAGGATTCAGAGCTCCCTTACAAATTTAATTCTTTTGTGATTTTTCTAATGTGGTAGGCTTACTTTTTTTTTTCTACATTACACCTGACTTATACCACCACAACTTGATGGCCTCTGTTAGCTCCAATTCTCACAAGAAGCAAACAAGAATCTTCCTGAATTGTTTTTGACAGAGAGAGGCTTTTACTCATCTGTCTCCTGCATTTTAATTTTTCTTCAAGCTTTAAGTTACATTTTTTCCTAATTAGAAACACACACACACAAAAAAAGAAGTGTGAGAAAACAGAAGAGCATATTCAAATCATACTAAAACCTCTGATTTCTCCCACCCCCTTTTCTCTTTCTTCTTTCTTTTCAATGACATTTCCTATGATGAGCACTCAGAAAGAATAGCTATTGCCTCTCTTGTCAGTTTTGTTTTGTCAGCTCTGAATGCTGGGTCTTGCTTTGCCATTTTCAAGGTCTCTTTCAATCCCTTGAACACAGCTGGTGCTTCAATCAAGAGCTCACACCGTGAAGAAGCTGGCAGTTGATCCCCAACCAGCTATGTGGAAGATACATAATATATTTCACAGTACACAGTGGAATACCCTTTTCATTTCATCATTGAGAGAGACTGCTTCACTCAGGAGTTCTTCTATACAAAAATATTAATAATGTCCCATTCTCCTCAGGGATGTGAACATTTGAGGGTTGAACTTCAGTGACCTCTGCTTGTCAGGTTGATGTGACTTTAACAAATTCAGTAAAGGAAGCCTTTTTGAGCCACAGTTTATGGTTTTGTTAACTTCACATTTGAGAATGGATTTTTTTAATCACCTCTTGGAAGAAGTTGTGGGAATTGAAGGCTGTGAAGAAAGCCTATGGATACCCAAACATCACAGAACTGCATAATTGAACTGTTCTATAGAATTAATGCTGAAAGAAATTAATAACTTCAGTTTTGTTTTTATTAATTATACTTCAATTATCAAAAACACAACTGAAAACTCTTGGTTTAGCTTTTGTTAATTGTTTAATTTACTAATTTCTTTAGTAATGGTTAATTGTTTACTCATTAGTTGATGCAGTTAGAAATTGTCAGAGACAATCCCCACTAGTTTAAGTAAGGACCGCAATGTAAGTGCAAAACTAGGAATGTTGTGAGAATTTTTGCAGCAAATCCTCCCTTCAGAGGGTAAAAATCAGCTGTCAATGAAGCATGATGAGCCAGACTCACAGCAAGCAGGGCTTTTGTACAAGGGTGGCTTATGAAACAGTGCCTTTTGCAAACCATTGTTTTGATTATGGAAGAAGGGACTGCAAAGGCCAGTGTGTGCACAGGAAACCTGACTACAGGTCTCTTCTTCTGAGCTAAAGAGGATCTCTGTGTTACTCCTACTCGCTGTGTTAGTCTGGTCCTGCAAAACAAGTGATTCTCTAAGATGACTGAGAGTCTTTAGTTCCTATTAGCCTTGTTGAACCTTATTGCTTAGCACTCAAGCAAGAGAATTCATTCAGATCTGTTTTCTTCTTATGTAGTGAGTTAAAGGAGTTTCACGAAGCACTTTCTTTCTTGATTTACACATACAATCAAAAGTGATGTGCTTATTAGCATATTTGCTTTTAAAATGTGCACACTTTAAAGTAAGTTGGAATATGTTAGAAATGCTCCTAAAAGAGAAACATTCACACTCTTTTTACATAGGGCATAAGTGTTCATTGTTACAATTCTTTATTTTAGGATAGGGGAAAACAAAGACACTGGGGGCTCTTAGAATTTAAAAGAGTATATTGAAAAGAAAAAATCCAGCTAAGTGTAAAAAATCTGAAGCCTCTTTGGGAATGAGTTTGAGGAACACTGTATTTTTGCTTCAAACACAGAAAACCTGCCAGATGGGGTCCATTTCCAGCAACATCCAAAGTGAATGAAATGTTTATTTACAGAAAACAGGTTGCTTCAGTGGTTTGATGTGGTCATAGGACACTTTTTTCTTCTTTTTAATTTTTTATATTTTCTCCATTTCTCCGCTCCCTCATTCTCTTGCATGAAATTACAACCACGGCTAGTTTAGCAAGTTAAGATGTCAGTGTGGGTTTCCTTTACTACAAAGGAGACATGCCACTGTTAGCAACTGATCTAACAACTAGCACACTCTCTTGATAGTTGAAAGCTGTTCAAACTGTCCTTGGGCTTTTCTCTTTCTTCTTCAGCTCTTCAGAATAATCCTACCTTGTCTGGGGAAAGGCTTCTCTCCTTATCTTAACACCCTTATGCTCATTGCAAACAAATTGCTTTCCTCTTAGACAATTCAATTTGTAGATTTTCCCAATACTAGTTCCAAATATTAGTTCAACATTAGGTGAAGCATTCTGCACACATGTTACAAAGGCTTAAAATCTGCACTCTAGACAACATTTGTAAGGGTAAGATGCACTATCACCATAGTGAGATTTGGTCAGTCTGGGAATGCTTTCAATAAAGCTAATGAATTGACATGAATAATTTTGCAATTTCTTGACCTGAGGGAAGACAGTTCCCATCTTTATTTTCTCTAATTTTATTTTGAACATAACAATTCACCCTGTGTATTCAGTTACGTATTTAATTAATACAGAAAAGACACACTATGTATATTTAAACAATTTGATATGCTTGCATGGAACAAATATTTTGGTTGTTACAGAAGTTTGTGGTGAATCATAATAAATTAAGATAAATGGTCCACTTTTTCTAATTCTGTACACACAGCTGATACGAATGGAAAATTCTGACTCAATAGGAATTTCTGATGCCTCATTTCCAGGCATTTTAAACTTCAGTTTTTAAAGAGCCGATAGCTGAAACACATTATCTTAAAAATAATAGCTTTCCTAAGAATTTAATTAGGTCATCTACCGGGGTTATCTTTGGCACTCTGAAATTAGCTTTGTTGCAGACACTTGGGAGGACAATTAGGACCCATCTTATTAGCACTGAAGGTTAAAACTCCAGCACTGTCTTGTATCAGGACATAATCTTCCATGCTTCACAGCTTTAGTTCTCACAGTGAGTTGCACTGGAAGCAGTAGAGGGGGGAAGGGAAAAGGGCAGACCTGAAAGAGCTAAATAAATATCCAGTTTAAGGAAGAGCCTACAGACTTTTTATTCAATGAATGTAGTAAATATGACTCAGAAAAAGAAACAAGGCTGGCAGGGATTGGTGAGCTATAGTTAGATCCAACAAATTCTCTTAATCGAATTCCTAAAATTATGTTCAAAGAATAGGGTATTTCTGTCATATTGAGGTACTTTTTTGGGGGTGGGGGGGGGAAGGGGTGAATATTAGCTATAAACTGAATTTAGAATTCTTGTGGTAATCAGATATATCTGCTCAGAATGAAATGGTTTCATTTTCATTTTGGTTGGGAAATGCCGTGCTTTGACAGCTGTACTGATATTAAGCACGAAAGTCATGACAATGAGTTTGTGCTCACATGATAACTATGGAAAAAAATTCACGTCTCATAATACCTACTTTAAAATATACACTATATTAAGCAGTTGTTGAACACGGCCTCTTTCTAGATTTAACATAATCAATTATTCGTAAAGATATTTGCTTCAGGGAAATAAGTATTTTATGAAGCTGGATTTTTCTGTGATAAAAGGAAGTCAGATCTTGCTTGCTGGCTATGCACAGCCTTTTCATAGGAAAGCTTCCCACGTGCATTGTGCAATAACAAGTAAAATGACCCTCCAGGGTCATGGGATAACACTCATGCTTTGCTGCCTGCTTTTTTTTTTTTTTTTTTTAGTGGCACCTGCTGTGTGGTTCTCAATATAAATAGGGACTGCTTGCAGCAAATCACAGATGTTTTACACACTGGAAAAATGGGCAGGAAGCAATCACTATAGGAAAAGCAGAGGCAGTGAGGAGGACAAAGGAGGAAAGAAAAGCAACTTTGCTTTACATTTTCTCAGCATTTTCTTAGCAGTGATCAGGCACTGTGCTGCTGCTATTTTTTAGTTAAAAACTTGCTTAGCGCATGCAGAATGACTTTGCTGTTACACTCTTTCTTCAAGAACATCTAGACAATCAGTAATGGGAGATGTGGGAGGCAGGCAATCCTTGTTTGGTTTTCTTTTTAATCTACAAATAAATAAAAAATACAACAATACAATGAAAATTGCTCATATTTCTATTTTTTTTTTTTGTGATTCTTAAACCTGTCCTCATACAGTTTTATCTGACTAAATTACATATGTGTTGAATTAAAAAATCCAGCAGGCTGTGGAAATTTATTTGAAAGGCAACTAACAGCCCTATTGAGAAAGAGAAAATATTTTGTGAGATGCCTTTTCAGACACTATATTGGTTTTGTTTTGTGTAAAACTTTCTCTTCTCACCAGTCTCTCCGTGTTCTTCCATACAAATGCAGTATATTTCAGCTTTGGATAGGGGATGGTACTGAATAACAGCTCCAAGACTAAAAGGAATAAGAAAGCTTGAATTTAAAAAAGTGTTTTAAAAATTTTGAGTTTTATGATGTACTGAAAGCTGCAGACACATGGATGTACCTTCTGATACTGTGGGACAGAACTTCTCATCAAACTGATCATAGGATCTTGCTAGCTATATTAACTTTGTTAAGGAATTCCAGAAACTGATAATTATGAATAGAAAACCAAATACAACAGAAGTAGCATCTAGACATAAAACCAGCTTTTTTTGTGAGTGGTATTTGTTTGTTGTGAGGGCCTGCTTTTTTATTTGTTTGTAGGTTGGCTTTTTTACTTCGCATTCTAAACTTTGCATTATCTTTGAAGAATTGCTGAACCATAAATTCTCTGAGTCTTAGCACGGGGCTCATGCTATTCACATGGGGATCCTGTGCCTTGGTCAAGCCATCAGGACACATTCCATACAGAGATATTGTCTCAGCCTCATTGACACGAGGTACCCCAGCAGGCTGTGGGTACAAGGGTATGTGACTACGACCACCTCACAGCAATGACCTGATGAATAGGTCTGGAGGAGCATTGCCTCTGGGATGACTGTTTCAGCATGTTTTTACCAGGAATGTCTTGTGACAGCACAAATTGGTGTTTGCTTGGAAGCAAGCTGAGGAGCCAATACAAACTTCAGAATAGTTTAAGGACATGGACATATAATCAGGCTATCTCAGGGTTAGTAAAGAAAACATGACAGAAGCATCTAATCTCTAGTTCCCAAAGATTGAAGATCTGGAATATGGGTTTACTTCAGGTTTTGACCCTACAGTGTTTACCTTTTGTTATTTTGTAACTCTTCCATGACTGTTCCATATTCCTATGGCTAAGATTAAGAAAGTATTTTGCCTTAAGAAGGCCCTTCTTCTTATGCAACATATTCTTTTCTTTTCCTTTGTCATGTCAGCCATCAAACCATGATGTGTCTGCTTGGTGGGTAGGACTGATGCGTCTTGATAAGAGCACTGTGGTAGGATAAAGCTGAACAATTTATGGCAAAATATAGAACAAAATTGCCACTGTTTTGTCTTTCAGTGTGATTTCATGCAGTAAGACATATCTGACCACTCAAGTCAGAGGACTGCTCACCAGAAAATCTAATATCTCGTATGTTGCAGCTGTGGAAAATGCTGTCTCCCTCAGATTTTTCTTAATCCAGTTATCTTCAGTGCTGGTTTCATTCAAGGCAGAACTGGGAGCTGGGTGCTTTGTGCAGCAATAGATAACTATCTTCTGAAGGCTGACCTAATTGACTGGCTGGCTATAGGGGTTTCTGGCAGCTGTGGCGAAATGTATTTCTTTTCTCTGGAATGAGCATCCTGAAAGAGAAAACCTGCACAATGACCACTCAAGGGTCTTCTCTAATCTACGGAGAGAGATGTGGCCTCCCTTCTCCAGGACCAGTTACCGGTGCACTTCCCGTCACACTGTTCATTAGCCCTTTCAACAGCAATGTACTCGTGCATACCCACTCTGTGGGTATCGTTTCCTAAGAATGAAGATTGCTGCTAAGTATGAAGCAAAAATAAGTATCTCTGTGAAGCAAATCTCCACTATCTTTTTATGCAGTATATTTACCTTTCACACTGTTTGGTTTCTCCCTTCGCAGAATTCTCCCTGGTTTTCTTCAGCAGAAGCAAATCAGATTTCATCGAGTTTCCGAGAACTGAGTGAGTACACAGTTCTCTGTATTTGGAGAAAGTACTGAAAACACAAGGGGAAAATCAGAAAGCACTTTGCTCCAAGTAGCTGAGATGATGGCATTGAAAAAGTCTTCTGGGAAGGAGGTTTCAGGGAAAAGATGAAAACGTGACATCTTCAGCCACTTTCGATAGTCTACTCTCATAAAAGAAAATTACTGACTGTGCCCGTACAACTTGCTACATTTCCAAGAATACACACTCAAATCAGTCAAAAGCTTTTCTGTAAGGTTAAGGAGCCAGATGACTGTCTTATTATTGACTTGCATAACTCTGGCATTGAACAAGGCATGTAATCATGAAATAAAACTTCTTCAACCTCAGCAGCATATCTGTCAGTATTTGCCCATTTGAACAGTTTCACTGGTTTCAGGTAAATAAATATAAAGGAGAGGGAGTAATACTGTTTTGAAAGAGGAGTCCTAAAAGGAAGAGGCCTTAAATTTGTACAGCCTACTGTAAACCTTTTGCTTCATACAGAGGATGCATGTCTTTGCCCTATCTTTTAAAACTGCTAATCTTAGGTAGGGAATGCATAAATCGTACATTAGAAATATTGAATTATTCTTTGTCCAAGACCATAAAATTCTTAATTTCAGTGTGAGAAAAGTATATCCATGCTTTGATTAAAGATTCTACTTGTCATTGCTTGCATTTTTTGAAATTTGATATTGTAATTGAGGTTTTTTTTCCTGTAAACCCTTTCTATGCACCTTTTTATGCAGTATGACTCGCCAATTCATTTCCCAACTTTACACAAGAATTTTAATATTTAATTGCTTGGTAAAAGATTTTCATTCTTATCAATTTTTTGTGAGAACGAGCTGATTTTTGTGTGCTAAGAAGTGACAAAGGGTGGTTTTGTCAGACTGTGTCTTCACAGCTGAAAGCAGTCAAAAGAGAACTCTCTCCAAACCAACTAGACCTGAACTTGGTCCAGACTAGAAGCTGTGTAACCACATTAGCATGGCACTGAGCCCAAGCTAATAAGCCCTACTAAGAGGCACTAAAGCAGTTACACAATTTTTGGATCAGAGCTGGCTTGCCTCCAGCTATCTTGGAGTGTAACCAGGATGATCTCAGGTTTGTCAGGAAAACGCAGTATAGACAGAGTCTCAGGCTGCTGAAACAAGCAGGCTTAACCTCTTCTCTAAACTCGGTTTGTAGCTTAAGGTAAGAAAGGAGTATGGAACAAGCATGTGTGAGAAAAGCATAGTTTAGATAGGGATTTAGGGTAGGAAACAAAACAGTACCAGTATAGTCTTTAGTTACTATTTACATAGTTGCTATTCTTTCAACTTGTTCCATTAGCAGATCAATTTGGCAGATGGTTTTTACATAACACTTGAAGGAAGGGCACAAAGGATATGTTCACAAGACTTAGGCAAAGTTAGTGGAAAAACCCATGTTGTTTAGGTCTTTCATTTCTTTTTTCATATGTATAAAATACATATTTTTTAAGTCTGTTAAAACCCACTCTTCCTCATTGTCTCCTGTCGCTTTTCCTGAATGTCAGAATTCATTCCCATATTAAATGCATCTACTTTGGCTAGATCTCAGGACGAATTTCTGCTAACTTCATAAAATAACTTTTTGTGAGCTTGCTTGCCTTCCTTTCTTGACCTCTTTTCTCTTTTTTTCTGTCTGGCAGAGAGACTCAATTTCTTGAGGCCTCCTTCTCTTTTGACATTGTCGGTGTGGAGTGGTGCTAGAGAGAGTCATCAGATCCAGAAAGCCCTAAGCCCTGGGAGTGTAATTAAAAGTATTCTGTCTCTAGACACCTGAATGATGGTGTAGTGTTATCCAGATGGCCACAGAAAGGTTTTGGAAAGACCGATCCTCTAGAAGAATACCAGCAGAGCAGAGCAGAGCATCAAGTTCCTCTGTTTGTCTGTCATACAGTGTGACTTCTAATGTATTTTAATTTAAGTCCTATTTGGTCTTCTATAAAGCAAATTCTTTAATAACTTGTTCTTCACTTAAATCACATTAACAATATACCCCTAAAAGTATTCTCATGAGTAGTCCCATTTTTTTAAATACTGACAGTTTCTCTATAGAGAGGAAAGAGCATTTGAAATAATGTTGGGTATTTTGCCAAGTCTGTCAAAAGAGTAACACTTCCACTTTCTCAGCTCTGTCTCATTAAAATTGTATTCTAATTCTGTCTCAACTTGGTCTCTTTGCTTCATAAGTCATTGCCTGCTCATTACTTGTAGTGTGAGAGATGAAATTTATTCAAACCTGATAGCAGGGATAAAGAATTGAAAGGCAGGCAGCTGGGAGAAATGAAATTAGCTTATTCTAATGCTTTTTTGACAGGATTTTTTTCATTGCCATGGGTTACTATAAGTGTCAGTTTGGATTTGTGGTACTGTCTTTGTTAGGTTTGTGGGGGATTTTTTAAAACAGTCTTAACTGCTAAACTCTGCTTTTCTTTGTCACATCCATTGAAATAACGTTCCGTGTCTGTGTTGATAATATAGTCAAATATTACTTGCTACAGTAGTCTGTAATTGTTTTATCATTACAGTTGTCTAACGAAGATTAAATTTTGCAGTTGTTTTATAGTAGATTCTTCAGCCCCGTATTTAGATAAATAGGATACATTCAGTAAGGTCTAGAGAAATGATAGACAATGCAATATAACTTACATGCAATTTAATGTGGAATACAGAGGGGAGCTGAATTTTCTAACCCAAATATTTTTTTTTTCAAGCTTTGAATGTCAAGAGAATACACCTAGGAATTTCTAATTTTGAATATAGAAGATTATTAGAAGCAAATTGACTTAAAGCACAGCACTTTTCCATTATAAAATTAAGTTGTTAAGAAATTATATGGTCTAATTACTGAACTTGGTATTTTTGACTACTTGGATTATGAACAGATATTGTCATTAACTAGCTAATTAAATTGACTGCAATAACAAGCCATAATTTAGAAATATGTTCTAAATTAGTTTTTCTGTGAAAGCAAAGTCTTTGTTGATCTGTGCATGTGATTAATGTCAAGTGTCATGAATTAGCTCAGGGATCTCTGGTGCAGGAAGGACGTTATAAAGAGAAGTATCTGTGTATTTGACAGAAACAGATGCAGTTAAAAGAGCGATTTCTATTAGATTAAAATTTTGAATTAGAAAATGTTAATAAGCATGCATACGTGCGTTCTCTGGAAGCATAAAACGTAATGGCTCAGTACAGAATGAATTATATTCTTCTCTCAAAAAGCAGAACATGATGTCAGCTGCAGTGCACCTGATTCTCTTACCCCAAAATCTTCATGCTTGAGTTACTTTAATATTCTGCTACTCAGAAGAAAAAAGTGTTGTATTCTTAATCTTTATATACTTATCTACTATGAACATCTTTAAAGAAGTTGGCTGTTAATATCTAAAATGGCCTCTTAATTAGGCATGGTGTCTTAAAAGCTTTTACGAATATAAACATGAAATGCCCAACATATTGCATTTGGATTTGCAGTTCTGTCTATTTTAGGTTTGTTTATTGTTGCCTTCAAATGCACATGAACTTAAATGTAAAAATGTACTTTCCTCTAGCACATTATTTGAAGTAATGTTCAATATCTCTGTTCAAAACAGTCACTGGGAGCATCCCCAACATGCTTCCAAGCAGAGCAGCTTGACCAGGATACTCTGCAGAAAATATATGCTACAGCACCTACAAGCTAGATGGGGGAGGGGGGGAAGGGGAGGTGGGGGTGGGATGTGTGTGTCTTTATTCTAAGTTTTCCTTTCTTCTCCTGTGCAATATTCACTGCTTCTGGAACTTTCCTGTTTAGATGTTAGATTCTTCAGACGAAATAATTTACACAGGGAAGTAATTGTAAAAGCACGAAAGTTGCAGTCATAACAGAGGAAAAGTGAACTGTTATAGATCTTCAGAGGGAAATTATAGATGTCCCTATATAACAAGTCACCTGAACTGATTTGTAAACAATATTTGACACCAATGAGATAACAGGAGATGAATCTCAGAGGATTGAGGAACTCAGCCTGCAGCAGTCCAGGCATCACCATTCTCAGTAATCTCAGCTGGGGACAGAAAAAAATGTAATCTCAGGTATCAGTCCCCCTTTTAGTAATCAAATCCTGTAGGGAGACAAGGGAGTGGTAGAACTAGATCTTCTTTTTTAGTAACTTATCTTTGTAGAAACAGAGAGGTCCTAGGCAGTTTAAGATTTCTTGAGTCAATTAAGTCAGGGATTGATAGGCAGCTGTAAACTTTTTTTTTTGAAGACCACCTTAAAATATTTTTAACAGAAAAGCTGTAATTCTTAAAATCCTTTTATATTATGCAGCTATTTATGCTCACAATCACATATAATAATTTAGGCAGTGAATTATAAAGATAATCTTACTTATCTTGCACTGATAGATAAGAACCAGATTTTACATTTATCTGATTCAAATGAAACCTCAGTGAATAATTGATTCTTCAGTTTGATCATGGAAAATCAAAACACATATACCTGGTCTTAACTAAAGTGGAAATAATTTTCTGTAGGAAGCAATTTTCTGAAAAATATTTGAGTTGAATGAAGTGTTTCACTTCATCGCATGGAAGCAAAGCTCACAGGTATCAGAGTGGACTACACCTTGACCCTTGTAGTTAAGATAAATAGACTAAATACTCTCCACCTTGATGTTTACAGAATCCCACTAGGAAGCTGCAACTCCATTACTAAGTTGGCCAACTTGAGGGATGGTTGGCACACAAAATGCAACTAAAAGACTAATATTTAAGACTGAGAACATTAAGATGGGATTTAAAGAACTTGAAAAGTTTGAGAACAAATTCTGGAGGAAGGAATAGATGGAGGGAGAAAAGTAAGAGTGAAGCAATTTCAGTTGGGATTTTAAAGTTACTTCTGGCTGTCTTAAGAAGTATCTCTCTTTAGAAAATTGTTTGTATTATCAAAGGATGGATAATCTTACTTATCATGACTATTAGTTTGCCAAGGTGATATAGCCATCCAACAGCAGTAATAGGAGCAAGAACTTTAGACAGATTGATAAATTTGAAAGGAAGGAACCAAAGAAGGGGACAAAATACAGTGGTAGCTGGTTGTATTTGATGACCTGGGAGGAAATAATGTCATCACATATGTTCCTAAGTAGAAGGATTTGGAAGAAATTCTAAGCAGGTCTCTAACAAACTCCTGGGGAGTTTCATGGGCATTCACTCACCCTGAATTTTTCACAGTACTTATTCAGAATGGCATTTGTGAACAGGGGAGGATAGCACAAGACAAGTTCTTAAAGAAACTGTGGGGAATTAAACAAGAGCATTACAAAGTAGCAGTAAAATATCTGGATAGTAGCAAGAGATGTCATGTCTGAATCACTTTAATATTACATGTGTGGGTATCTGTTCTTTTGACAAATTAACTCCAAATGCTTCTTGAAGCTTGAGTACAATCCTGTAGTACTGTGCTCTAGTTGAGGGGGAGGGGGATGGCAATTGTTTATGATTGTGAACAACTATATAAATTGCAGACAGAAATCGGCTGAGGTGCAAACAGACCAGAAACTTCAGGAAGATGTATTACAGAAAATTGTCAGAAAATTGGACAAGTGATTGCTAAAATAGCCAAGAAAGAAACTATTCAACATGAAATCATATTTCAATTTTAATGCAGAAAGTAGACTTCTTGCAAGGGTAGGAACCAACAGCTTTTTTGGTTACAGTTTTAAAGCTGCCTATCCAACTGAGTGCCAGGCAGTACCAAATCATTTATTTCTTCTTTTTTTTTTTTTTTTAAATCACATAAACACTGATCCAGGTTTTCAGAACCACATAAAAAAGTCCCACCAGGGTGGTTCATTTTGAGCAGGCCTGGATGCTACAAGTGAAGCTCCTGAAACTACTTAAAATAAACAGTGGATAGAGAACATTGAAGATTTCAGGTCATCCATAAATCAGGTTCAAAATATTTGAACAGGAGAAGTTACTTCTTACCAGTAGACTCCTTATAGATATTTTTATATAGTTCATTGAATAGGCATGAAAAAACATTTTCAGTCACAATCAGCTCCTCATGAAATACCAGGTGAATGGTTTGTTGCAGCATTAATAAATGTTTCTATTCTTCCATTCTCTTTGCTATTTCAGTTCAAATACATGACGCCAAGCTTTTACTGAGTAGAGAGACTATAAATTCAGGAAAGCAGCTGTAGAGTCAGATTCAAACATCTCCTCCCAACATTACTTACTGTGACAATATTTTTCCTCATATTCTTTGGTGGGATTACCTAGCCATTTGATTCTGAGCAAAAAAGTCCACACACTGTTAGTGCTGCTGTCTTCAGAGCAGTGAGGACTTAACATAAAAAGCTTCTGGAACATTAGCCTTTCTTATTTAGAATTGCCTTCTAGTGAAATAAAACAGAAGAGATGTCATTGAAACACTTGCCATTAAAAGCCAGACATCTGGTTATATGGAAAGATGGTAGGGCATCTTCACGTTTTGCACTAAAGGAGAGATGCATTGATTACGGGTCCTACCTGATCTTCTTGTCATTTGACTAAGGCCATTCCCCAATTTTCCTCATCAGCGAGTAACAGGATCCTGCAAGCAATCTGCAACTCATTATTGTTCAAACCATGAGTTCAGCAGTCAACACCACACAAGGAAGACAGGACTTATTATACAACCTGATCATAGACTAACGGGTGCAAATGCAAGTGCTCTGACCCTACAGCCTTCTTGAGGACAGTTGGCTATTTCTGTTTGTGCCCACAATGCTGTGCATGTTTACCTCTCTGACCATGTATGATAGGAAGAGCAAAGTAAACAGGTTTCGGGTGACTGAGTAGCTGAGCAGCTGAGCAGCTGCACAGGTCACTGTGGCAAAAGTTGGTCTAAAACAAAGAAGTGCTTCTGCAGGCAGAAAGGTGTTCTAACCCACAGACAGTAATTATTGATAGCCCTGTGTATGAAGGAAAATATCCTGTCATCTGTCAGGGGAGCAAGGTGTCACCATTACCTCTCTCCTTTCTCACCTGTGTCTTTTAAATCGACTGCATCACTTTGTGATTGATGTGTTGAGTCATATTCGGCTTCAGAAAAGGAAAGAAAAAGAACAAGGGTGCAGGTATGTACTTTACCGTATAACTTAGAGGTGACCTTCAAGGTCCCCACCTTATCCTATGACTCAGAGAAGTGAAGACAGAGAAAATTTAAGATACCTCTATATTTCATGCCTGTGCCACAGGCAACACCTGTTTCTAGAAAGTTTTGATCCCTTTCAGTACTTTTTTCTGTTGCTTGAGGAGCTGGTAATCTCTTGCCTTTGCTGAAACATGTTTGCCTGTCAGTCTTGTGGACATCTTGAGAAGGACGACTTGCCTCTCCTCTGAAACAATGTGACTAAGCTTTCCTGGCTTTGCTGACCCCTTCTCAGTTTATCTTGACTAAATGGACTTATATAGTATTGGTTCCTTGCATATTTTCCGAAGGTTCTCGTAGGTGTAAATCTTGCCACAATGCCTCAGCCAAATATCATTCATCTGGAATGACAGCCACACATTTGCTCTAGCTGTCATTCTGTCATTCAAGTCAGCTGCTGTTGCACTTAAAGGCCACCAGCAGCAAGCTGCTACTCCAGCTGTTGAGGAGGTAGCCAAGCCTCACTCTCTCTTCCTCCCTCTGAGTCCTTCTGCTAGCTTCTCTGCTCCTGTTTTGCATTTCAGTGTAGCAGTATAGCAAGACATGTGGTGGAGCTGCCCGTTGCCAGCCCCATGTTTTGTTGCTCGTTCTGTCTCTGACTTGGAACATGATCTCTGTGCCTCAGCTTTTACAGAGCATTTTACAACGTCCTTTGAGATCTACAGATGCAACAGATTACTCAGATATAACCTAGAAATTCTATGTTTTCAATTAAGATATAAATGACAGACATACACTCTAATATTATTTCTGGAAACTCTTATAAAATATCTTTGGAATGTAATTTGTGACCCTGTGAAAACTGACACTTGGTTTTAAAAGCAGCTTTTGCTTTTGTCTCTTTAAGTGAAACCCTTTGTGTTGACGCATAGCTATTTAGGGAAATAAATGCGAATTTGTACGAGCTAAGCTAATGGAGCTTTAACATGAAGGGAAAGAATTATAGCACCTTGGGAATTTTGGTAGGAGCAGAGATACAAAGAAGTTGCCACATTTGCTTAAAGTGTGGTTATAACTCTGGTTTGGGAAGAGACAAAAGTGTGGCATTGGATAGTTGGTTTATGAATGTGGATGTAACAGAGAGAGCTCATTGGTTTCGTAGGTCTGTGTTAGATTCCCACAGCCCTGAACAAACAGCTCTCAGCCTTATATTTTCTAAGCTTTTGTCTTCCCACTTTGGAATTCTGACTACGGGCACATTACCAAGCCAACTGGATTCACTACAAAGCTCCTGTGTAGCTCTTTTTATCACAAAGATCAAGACAACAATTGTGTGCCTACAAGAAAAGAACAACTAAAACCATCGAGCAAACATTAAAAGAACAATTCTAGAGATAGCTGCCTTTGAACTGCAATAATGGGCAACATTCAGTCCTGAGATTTGAATTCAGAGTTAAAGGAATTCATTACTAACTGCCTTTCCTTGTAATTATCCAAGCTGCTGGCAACGTATATTTTCAGCAGCATTAATTTTGTGCAACGTAATATTTTGTAGTTGTGCTGAACCCCACACAAAGGCAGCATTGTAAATCTGCTTTATGGAGTTAGTTTTGTTTATTGTAGAGTTCGTATATGAAAAAGGAAGAAATCTAAATTTTGTGTTGGCTTCTCCCCAAACCACAGAAAATGGAGCATTGTTTTACAAGAGCTTGTTCTGAAATATCACTTCCCGACTGTAAAAGAAGTATGGTGTATTTGCAAATGCATTCCACAAGCATGCAGAATGTCCAGCTGCAAAAACATAAAGGAGCTGACCTTTTTTTTTTTTCTCTCCAGAATAGCCATTTCACACTTTTGAGAGAGCTGAGGGGTATGGGAAGATAACTACAATTTTAAAATAGATGCTTCATTTTGCAGTGCGCCAAAAGTAACTCGAGTTGAAATCAACCAGACAGAATAAATATTGTGTCTGAGGATCCTTGACCACTGTTTAGTTCTGGTACCAAAAACCTAAACCATAGAAATAGTTTCAGTAAATCATTCTGCACTCTTTTATTATTCTTCCCCCACTTCTGCCCTGCCTTTTTAGTAGATTAGCTTTGGAGTCACAGTTAATTAGACGCCTGAACCTCTATTTTTTCTTTTGAAGAGTGTTCCATGATTTTAAAAGTTCTTTCCAGCTATTTTGGTCTTAATAGAAATATTACAGAATATGAGGTGACCTGAAAACCCCAAATTTTAAGTTGGTAATTTTGTCCATTGCATGAATAGATGATGAAGTATGTATGTGATGTGCTATTTAAGCAAATTGAATGTCATTTGTGACCCATAACTGATGAAGAGGACAAAATTTTTCACTTCTGTCCATTGAAGTGTGGACAGATGTGCAGTCTCTCCTTGGCGTCTTCACCTCCTCTGGTCTCGAGAGGTGCAAAGATGCAATGGCAGCAACTTCTATGGTTCTGTGGAGAAACGATTAGCTGAATGACCATTTCTACACTAAATATGTATCAGACCACTTGGTTTCTCATCCTCACAGTTAAAAGGTTGCATGAATTCAGAATGGCTATATATTTAAAGAGTTTTTTTTTTCCTGACTAACTTCAGGAAGTTGTTACAAACTCAGTGAAAGTTCCATCTGATTAATCTAGGAAGCTGATGAAGAAATCACTTCCCTTTGACCATTTCTGATAGTACATCAATCTAATATAAGGGAGTCCTTTAAGAATTGAATAAAAGAAGCATTAGTATCCTGGAAAGCTGAGGTACGAGAAGACAAATTGTATATTTCACAGTACTGGGTGTCCTGGATCATTTCAGGAAAATTGTTCAGTGTGACTGAAGTGAAATTTGGTTTGTATTTAGTACGTCACACTACACTATGTAAAACCTCCTTTTTTGGAAAGCACTTCTCTTTTTTTTTTTTTTAATATCTATAAAATCTATCCCTTACTTAATGTATCTATCCCTTACTTGTACATGTTTACAAAAAAGAATGTATGTAGTATCTAGAAAATATGAACTACAAATGAATTGTTCATAAGTTTCGAGTAGGAAGCTTGGGAGTAGATATCCTCATTTTCTCAATTCTGCTTGGCCAGGCCTTATGAATCATGCTGATGTGTTGAGGCATCAACAGAAAACAGACCTTCCTTTGATCTAGTGCTGCAATTGGTCTAGATTTGTGGTGTCCTCTCACTTTGGTGCAGCTCACATCTAGAATTGCCAAAGGGCATGGTACTTTAATTAATAGCAGGAAAAAGTATATCCTGACACTGCAAAGGATCTCTGGTACATGCTTTTAGCAAGGACTATTCTGCCCTACTTCTAGTAAACAATTCTCTTTCAAAATTGGATTATTTTCCAGTACAGTCCAAGAACTACTTTTCGTGGTGTTACACACCTCAGGTGTATGTTCTGAAACCTGGTTCATAAGTGTTCGTAGAGTTCTGAGAAAAGCTAAAATTTAAAAAATGGTTACAAGAAACTGAATGTTTATTTTTCCAATCCCTGTTTTAAGTTCTACAAATCCCATGTATCAAGAAACAATTGGAAAAAACCCAAAACCAGCACTTTTCAGGCAGTTAGCACACTGTCTATGAGATTGTACTAAGAATTCAATTGTAGCCTGTCATATTTTTGCGTTACATGAAACATCTGCATCACAAGTTCGTGTTTATTTCAATTTTTATCTGAAGATAAGGGTTTCCTGAGAACTACACCACCTAAGAACTAAACTTTGGGATTCCACTTTAGCTGGAACTTTAGTTCCACCCTGATACGTACCTCCCCACCATGATGGGGTATCTAGCTTCTTGGAAAACAGTAGTGATGCTCTTCTCTGTTTTTAAAATGATTTTCCTTGGTAAATTACCACAAGTCCAGCCATTTCAGCAAAGAATTTGAGTACTTTTTGCAAGCACTAAGAGGTGGTAATGCAAGTGCATTTTATGTCCATCAAAAGCAATTCAGTAAAGGCAAAAAAAATTAAATACGGTAAAATGAAAAGAAGTGGTGAAACCACTTCTTATATCACCACTATTATGTTTTCAGTAGATATGTCAAGTTACTTGGTTTAAATTATCTGATGTTAATAGGAAGTTGCTGATTTGGGCCTGCCTACAAAATCATCTCAATAATGGTCTAGCAAGAAAATTAAATATTATTCATATATGTATGTGTGAGAGAAAAAGAAAATCTTTACTATGCAGGTGCAAGATGGGGAATTACCATTAGAAAGTGATCATATAATCATGCATTATTTATACAGTTATAAGAGACATATTTGGTATCCTGAGGTTTACAGTATTATAGTATTATTTACCTTAAACTGCAAGTCATCACCTTATTAAACATAAAAGCATAGACCATCATTTAAAAAGAATATTATCTTAAGAATATATATTTTTAAAATAGCTTTCAAGGTTTTAAAAACCCAAAAGGCAGATATAATTCCCTCAATGTTAATTGCTGTTTTACTAAATGAACTGTTCTCATTGGTTGTAAGGCCTCCAATCAGAAATCCCATTAAAATAGTACCCAGCCTCTATTTTAAAAGTAAGGAAGGGGTGCTTCTGAGAAAAAAAGGAATAGTTGTCTAATTTTTCTAATATATTTTGGACCTATACTGTACTTAACTTTTTAATGAAACTGTAAGAGTTAAAATGTTACAAATTAGTTTAATTTCCTCTTCACTTTTGCTTTATGTTTATCAAAGCGCTGCTAGTACACGGCATTATTAAATATGGGCTATAGGGCTATAGTTTAGATTTACATGTTTTTAATTGGACAGAATTTATACCAGATTAGTCAATGGAAAACAATACATGTTCATGCCAAGCTGTAAAATTTTAGTTTAGAAAGACAAAATAATAAGATTAAAATGTATAGAAATTGTAGAATATCTTCATATCATTGTTTTGTACCCATACGCCTTGAAAGCATTTTTTATGTATATACATTGCTGACCTGGAAATCTGAAACTTAATTACATCAGGCCTTCAGTGGGATCTGTTTAAATAAGAGGATATCTCTCAACACAGCTTTTGGCAAGTGATAATTGGTTTGAAGTGGAGGTGCTAGAAAGTATTTCTTACCGTATAAGGGAAGAAACGGCTTCTTGTTGATAGTAGAACAAACCCAACTGTCTGACATTTAATCCATTTGTGTCTTTGGGTGTTTTCTTAATGACACGTGTGAAAATTTTATTTAAAAGCTGATATGGAAATGGGGGTAATATTTTTTACTTTTAGAGGGCGAGATAAGAGCCCTGAGAAGACTGCAGTCTCAATGCTAGAGAGGCCAAGTCTGCATAGAGATGGATGAGAAGGAGACCTGTTTAATAACATTTCCTTCACCACTATTTAAAGTAGCAGTAACAGAAGAAAAGAGAACACTTCTACTGTGAAATCTTCTTCAGCTCCCAATGTGAGGTCCAGGTGCAAGAAGTTGTAAGTGCCATGTAGTCACCTCCATTTCCTTTTGATCCTGGATGGGCTGCACTGTCTGTAGTCAGGCTAGAAATGAGAGTCAATCACTATGAGATACACAGGCACCAACTGCCAGATGATGGTGTGTGTTCACATGAGATTGTTGAAGTTTTCTTTCTCCTTTCCATTAAAAAAATGGCTTTCAGTTCATGATTTTGTGTGAAGTAAGGGTTAGTAAGAGATGACATTTAAGAGATGACAACCAAAGATCATTATGGAACATTCAGTGCATGTGTATATCTCCTATTGATTGGAAATCCACAGCAAGTGGTACCCTCTAGGCTGCTTTAGGAGGAGTTGCCAGCAGGTCAAGGTAGGTGATCCTTCTCCCCTGCTCAGCACCACAGAGAAACACCTGAAGTGCTGGGTCCAGTCTGGGCTTCCCAGTGCAAGACACATGGACAGACTGGAGTCACTCCAGTAAAAGGGCAGCAAATTTAATTAAGGGTTTGGAGTATACAACACGTGAGGAGAGGCCAAGAGAGCTGGGATTGGTCAGTTTGGGAAAGAAAAGACTGAGGGGAATCTCATCCATGTGAACAAACACTGGGGAGCAGGGGGTGCCTATGGAGGTGGAGCAGTGGTGCCCAGTGGCTGGACAAAAGATATTGGGCGTAAACTGAAACTCAGAAAATTCCAATCAAGTTGTTTTGTTTGTCGTTTTTCCTGATGTGAGAATGATCAAACAGTGCGAAAGATTGCCTGGAGTGATTGCAAAGCCTCCATCTTTGGAGATATCCAAAGCCCTGAGCAACCTGATCCAGCTGATCCTGGTTTGAGCAGATGATTTCAACTGGGTGATATCCAGAGGTCCCTTCCAGATTAAAATCTTCTGCAAATCTGTGACTTGCCAAGAGTTATTACACTGTGACACAATACGCTGGGCAATTTTTTTTTTTTTAATATCTAATAATAATATGAAAAGTACTGGTTTTGTCATCAAGCTCAGAAGGATACAAATCTTCATATTGGCCCTCTTTTTGAGCAATAGTCTCACAAGACTTCATTTCTTCTACTTAATTTCAGGGTCTTTTTGTTTTGTTCCTATATTTATTATGAAAGACTTGGTTCAAGCAGCTGACCTTTCTCCTTTCCAGGAGAGTGTCAGTCACAACTGAAAGAAAAGCACAGCAAACTTTTTTCTTCCGTTTTTTTAATCCCTGTGTGGGTCTACCATTGTTAAGAAATAGCATGACATGGCTTTGAGGTATGAGATGCAAAGGAGAAATAGTAGACTCCTCTGCCTGCACTATGTGAGCAAAATTACCTGGCTAAGTGCAGACTAACCACGGGAGCAGGAGCTGGCACCCTGGGGAGAACAAAAAATTCACTTTTCTCCCCTCCCAACTTGTAAACCGATGCATGCCAAAGAAACCCTGATATTCAAGACCAACACTGATTGTAATGGAATGAACCAGCATTACCAAAAAGCTTGTTGTGTCATTTGGAGCTCAGCCTCATTACTCTGCATGCTCAGTGCTAATTGCCAACATCTCCTTTCTAAAACCAGTAACAGTGCTCGAAGACAGTTGTTTCTGGAATTCCAGCGTGTATGTACACTGTCTGTATAAATTTATCCAAACTACACGTGGTGAAGTGATATTGTTAATTAGCATAATGTTTTGCTTTACTGCATGGACCCAGAGAAAGTATCTCATTAATGTTTGACTTTTTTTTTTAATTTTTTTTCTTTCAATAATTATCACTCTCAGAAATAACTAGCAGTACTGTGTGATCAGGGGGATGTGGTAGTTTAGCAGGATCTCAAGGAGAGTATCACTGAGCTGGAGCCCTACGAGGAGCTGTTGGATGGCCAGAGCTGGCAAGGGGGCAGCTCCAGGAACACCTCCAAAACTCTCTCCCTACCAATATTAAGTCTTGATTCTGAGGTTCTAAAATCCTGAGACTGATGAATAAGAAGCCTTTTCAAAGGTAGAAGGAAAAAAAGCAAACATTTGTTTGCCCTTTAAAATCACAAAGCATTTTTTTCTACAATAATGATGTCCCATAATAAAGCACATCAGATGGAAAAAGTGCAGCGTCATGATTTCAAGCAGAGCCAGAAACACAGAAAGTTTATAAATTCGTTTTTTTATCAACCATTTTTTCATTATTCTTTTTTTAAGAAGAGGTTTCCTGTTCACTTCAGAAAAAAGTTTACTCCAGTGATTCTCATGGCCACTGCCCAGCTCTTTGCTTTCAATTAACATTCCTGAAAATGAAACAAACAAACAAAAAAAATCACTTGTATAAATGTTTATGGAAAACAAATAAATGTATCTCTGAACACCATCAAAGTAGATGCATTATTTTTATTCCAGCATATGTTTATGAATACTTTCTTGATGTATTCTGCCAGCTTTAGCATAGAATTTGGACTTTAAAAAGCATTTCCAAAATTCTTTTCCACTTCCCTCTGAACCACCATGTTTATTCACTCACGCTGGTTTGGGTTTTCCATATGTTATCGCTAAAAAACAGGATTCCACAAAAGTATGAATGCAGTAAATCTTGAGGCAAAGAGGTATTTGACATGTTTTCCGTATTAAAATCTTGTGATATCCTTCAGATATATAAAACCTAAGCCCAAAAAGCACTGACCAAAACTGTGCAATTACTGGATTGCCAGTTACATAAAACAGTCCACCACCATTTTAATGGTTACCGAGATGCTTGCTGAGTACAGTGTCTTAATGTTAACACTGATCTGTCTAAAATTCGTGCTGATTTTGAAAGGCAGTTCCTGGCTCCTGACCACATTAGTAGAGTGTGGTATCTTTCCTTTTCACAAGAAAAACTAACTGTATACAGCATTAATAATTTATACTTGGGAAGTAGCAAGGATGGTAAAGCTCTGGCTGTCAGACTTCCACAACTGCTCAAGTATCTTTGCACGTGCCTTGCTTCTGAAAGGAAACCCGTGGCAGGAACATACAGACTGGGTGTTAGTACACAAGCATAGGCAGCGAGCGAGACACCTATTGAGACATTTACATTACAAATCCTGCTTTACATGCTCTTGAACGATGACTGTCTGCCTAAATTGTGTTCCTATACACTTGCTTATACCATTCTTTAAGGCCAGATTTGAGCATTTGAATTGTGAAGGTTATTTTACTTGTGCTGGTACTTGGCTTGTTTGCTTTGGGAGTGTAAAAACGTGTATTTGGTTAACAGCTGCATTGTTCTTATTAACATCATATCTGCTGAACATTTTTGTTGCTTTTAAATACGTGCTTAAGTTATGCTGCTGTTGTCACAGTTGGTGCTGTGGCTGGTAACGGTACCACTCCAAGCAAAGTGGAGAGGATTTTTACTATCATGTGGTGTACACCAGTGTCATTATCACGATAAGGCCGTCTGTTAAAAGGAGACAGAAAGAATAACAAAAAAATTACCTTAGCCTCATACATTACTGTATTTAGGAAGACACACTAATTATGTGTACAAAACTGTCATTTTCTAAAGGACATATTCTGTTTGTATTATTGTAATATCCCAGAAAATACACTTCTGGATGTTTTTTTTTTAACTATACTGTAGATAACAATACAACGTTGGTGGTCTTTATTGTGTTTTGGGGGCGGGGGAGGCTATTTGCTTGAAAGCTGTTCTAAAAAAAATAATAGGATTATTCTCATCTTTCATTTAGTTTAATAATACACTACATACATTTGTCAATCAAATTAGAATTACTGTCAGACCATAATAATGCATTTTAGTTTAGCCAATATCAGTCAGACCTGATTTATTTGCTTAATACAAATCTAATTGACTTTCAGGCTGCTCTTCTCTTTTCAGCTGTTAACAGACCAAGTACATCTTTAATTTCCAAGACCGATGGTTTGGTAGCAGTTGAGAGGAAGAATGATTTGCATAAGGCCCCAGAAGGGTGCCAAAACTCTTCACGCTTTAAACAACAGCCTTTATTATTCTGTAAGTGGATGTGTTGAATTTTCATGCTTTTGTTTCCAGTTCAGCCCTGACAGAAAGAATAAAGTAGATTTTGCCAGCACCCCTGCTGTGCCCTGAGGGAGAAATTCAATGTGCCTCATTTGTCTTAATTGGAGAACCGCCCTTAGCACCAGCTTTTTCTATGAATATATTAGCATAACAGACAGAAAAGTCTAAGACCATTTTTTTTCTCCTTTTTTTAGGAGTGTTTTTTTTTATTTCTAAGAAAAATAAAAACTGAAAAGAAGAAAAATATATGCATCATCTTCCAGTATTCTTACTATTATTTTTGTTGTAAACCACACTACACAGGAAAAATGCATCCAGTCTACTTTATCTCCTCAGTGTTATTAGGAGCTGGGTAGAGAGAAATGTGATAAATATCATCTAGGAGAGAGAGCTGAAAGCTGCTCTTTATTCTTCATAATGTACTAATCCTATATATTTGTTCTTTGGCTGCTCGTGTTGCTGTTTTCTCTGATGGAGGAGATGGTTTTACACAGAGACGGATGGGCAGTAACTAGGAAGGGATCTAAGGAAAAAACCCCACAATCTTACAAAAGTGAATTTATTAGTGCTGAAACAAAATGCAGTTACCTCTGTCAAAGGAAGATTTCAAGCCCCATGCCTATTCATTTGAGAAATATTAAATTCATATTCACGTTTTTCATTTCATAAAAGAGCTCTAAGTCTGGACAAACAATCTGTGCTGTGTAAATCATTTTTAAATCAGGTCTCTTTCAGTGTCAGATTGAACTAATGAGATTTAAAGGGCAAATTTTAAAGAAGAGGTTTTCGTTTACATGTTTTTATGGCTAATATTAATACCTGTTAAATCAACCACCTATTGCTTGTACATGAAAAACGTGGCAAAAGGTAATTTTTGCTAGAGTGTGATATATACATCTTCTTGGAAATGTGTCTGCTTTTTAGTAACTGATGAATCCATATTTAGTCTTGATATTTTTCCCTTGAGGCTCCGATACACTGCATCAGTCACATAGCCACTTAAATAGAAACTTTCCATGTATGTTAGAATAAAGGTTTGGTTGTTTGTGGGGGTTTTAGGCATCTCACAGAGATTATGAAAAATTGAAGCATTCTTTGGGGCAGCATTTTTCTCAGCCAGTCAGCTGGATGAGTTAATGGCTTAGAGGTTTTATTCCAGCAAGAGCTGGGGTGGGGTTGTTAGCACAGCCCCTGGAGAAACAGGAGACTCTTAATTCTGGTACTTACTCCTGCCTGTTCTATGTGGCAATTTATCAAAGCCAGCCACCACTGTGGCATTAGAAGTCTTTCACACATCTTCCTTCTCCTATTACTCATTACTGAACCATTTTTCTCCTACAAGCATACCCTCCCTAAAACATGCTCAGCAACTCTTGGCTCGAATTTTCTTATGTCTTTAAGAGTGATAATGGAAACGTTTTTTGCATTCTTGTGCAAATGGATATGAAGAATAATGATTTAGCATGATGTATTCCTGAAAATAGGTAGGTGTCTTGTTTTGATTGGAATAAGAGTTAATTTGTTTGGGAGAAAATGGAGGTTAGACCAATGACAGTGGGCATCCCATTCTGAGTGGTTTCATTTGTGTTAGAAAAATTGCAGTGTTTTATAGTAGTTCACCTGATAATTCAAACTGTTCCACTGAGCAAACAACCCAGCAAATCAGAAAGATAAGCTTGCACTCGTCGTGTCTCTTTGCTTGCTTACTCTCAATCTCCAGTGTTCTTTGCTTTGGTTTCCAGCTGGAGGCTGTTCACACCTGCCTAGGTCTGAAGGCATAATTTTTTGGACACTCTTCAGAATAATTAAAGGGAATATCCTCTTTGTCTATGCATTTCCAGGAAAGTTCCTGTGGTATTTATTTCTGACATGGTTTGTTTCATAGGAAAGAATTTAAAATCTCCCAATGCAACATAAACAGGCTGACAGTAATATGTGTCGCTTCTAAGTAATGAGATGGTGGAGGAAAATGCCGTATCTCCACACTGTGATCTGTAAATTTCCTGGTTTAAGCAAATTGCAACAAATAATTTGCATGGAAAAAAAAATCATAGTATAGGTAGAAGGACACATTGCTGGGTTATATCATTGTTATTTGTTGTGGTGTTTGGAAGCTTCCATGAATAGAACCCTTTTGACGGATCAAAGCATCCTCTCATTTTTTGCTGCACTAAGCCCTCTTCCAGTGCTGAACAAACAGATGGTCACAAACCAAGGAATGTACAGTTTAAATAACTCTCTGCTGATTATTTGCATGTGTACCACACTGCACACTCACAATAAACTGTAGTTCTGTCATGTCTGTCTGTGTTTTGAAAAGTATTTGATTTCTAGAGTTTTGTAGGATTATGTGGTCCCCAGTGAATCAGATCTACTGTCAGACAGGTTCTGGAGAGCAGTAGTGGGTCCTTCACAAGCAATTTTTTTCAAGCCTCTGAGTGACTGATTCTTAACCTAAGGACTCTGCTGTTATATTTATCCATACTGCCCCTGTAGATGGGTGCACTTTCCATCCTTCTCCTTGAACAAAATAATGTGGACTAGCACCTGCCTCCTCTAAGAGCCCTTGTGGTTGAGTCCATACATGACAGCATTTGAAAAGCTTTGCAGGGAGGAATAGTCACTGGGTTCCATGCAAAGTGGGACCATCTGAGGAATGGCTAACTGCTTTCCACAGGCGGCCAATATATCATAAAAAGACTATGTGGATTTATGTGGGAAAAGTAAGTGGTGTTTAATGGAGACAAGAAAATATCCACAGCTGGCTGATAAGAGGGAGCATATACAGAGTTAAAAAGTATCTCCTCTCATGGGTAGTCCTTTACTTGGGAACCATAAGCTCGGCTCAGTATTAATGAGTAGGTTCTGCACGTGTTTATTCACTCAGCCACCCAGGTGGGTGAACAACTGTAAAAAGGAACATGTATTCAGCTCAGATTTTTTCTTGTCCTAGTTCAAAAAAGGTACTCACTTTAAAAAAAAAATAGCTCTCTGCTAAGCTTTAGTGTGCACAAGCACCTAATCATCTGTTTCCAGTTATACCACTCCATTTCTGAACTTTTGTGGATTCATGAGGCTGTCTGCATGTGCAGTGGCTTTAGACATTCTCTATTCATTATGGAAGTGAATAAAAGTCCCATTTGTGATGTCCACAAGGCTATCCCACACTGGTAGCCATTAAGTTCAATACTGCCCTCCTAGAGTACTGAAGGAGGTAAGGATATGTTATGTGTTCCAGTGGGTGCACAACCAAAAAGAGGCATTCACATCTTAAACACACAAACTGTAACTATTCATACATAACATAAATAATGTTCTTTTCCAGAAGTATGGTTTTCAAGACATACCTGACTGAGGGTAAGATGGTGTCATTTTCACTGTTTATGAATAGAGCAGTGTGCAAATCCACAAGCTACATACCTTATGTGTAGCATCTGTGTCCTAAGAAAAGTTCTCTCCATCTCCATGTCACACAAGGGTTACCATCATAAGCACTTATTCCTATTCGAACTGTTGAGTAAATAGGCAAATAAAATGCATGCAGTGTTTTGCCATATTCTGAGCTGTTTATTCCACTGATCTGTAGTTAATGGAACATGAAATTTTATTAAAATGTCTGAAATATTTGCAACCTCCTGTTTTAATCCCATTTTAGATCTCTTTTTTCACTGATGCTTGTTGGTAGTTTTGTGGGGTTTTTCAGTTTGGTTTGGTTTGGATTTTTTTTAAAGAAGTATATGTTTCAACAGGAACAAACAAAGAGTTTTAATGTATGGTCGTGCTGGGTCTGTGGCAATGAATTACATAAATAAATTCTACATGGAGAGATAAAAGCCCTTTCTAAATATTTTTGAGAGATTAAAGGCTAGAACATTTGCACTGGCACGTGCATAACCTAATTAACTCCTGTGAACATATTCCTAATGTTCAAAGGATGATTTAGTGGAGAAAAGGTTACGCTTTCTTTCATATTGTTTTCATTATTCAGAAGCTGGAGAGGTATCAGTGCCCACCTGATGTCTATTTCTCAGTGGTACACAAATAGAGCACTGAATTGAAAACTGAGTGTAAGATTAATTTTTAAACACTGATTGAATTGCATGAAAGAAACTGCAGTGATTGCATATTCTTCATTTATTAATAGAATTACAGGAGTATGTATAAATATTGGTGCTACACAGTAGACTGCAAAGCCAGTTCTCTGCAAATGTGTCTCGCGACAAAATTACTGCTCTCATCAAAAAAGGTCTGGAACTCAGATCCCTCTATAGTGACTCACGTGTTCAGCTTTCTCGTGGATATTTAATCCAGCAGGTCACTAGCCTGCCAGAAAGCCATCGAAAGACATTTGTCACTGGATCAAAATCAAATATGTATCCTGGCTGCTAAGAAGGGCTTTGTTGGACTAAATGACTGTACCGTTTTAGACAGTGCTGCAAGATTAATGATGACACTGGTTGTCCAATTTTCACCCTTGAGGCAGTATTACAGAGATGTGCCCTTTCTGTGCACCTGATGTTACGCATTTCAAATGCATCATTCCTTCTGCTGTGAGTCTTAGTAATGGTCTGCGTTTCCTGCTCCCCCTCCACAGAGGAAGATTAACACGGTGTGGTTGTAATTTATCTTGGGGAGAGAGTTGCTGCATAGAAGTGTACTTGCTGGAGTTATATTATAAGGGTTAATCACCTAATCACAGAGAGCACTTAGCAAGTGCATGTCTCTGACAGAATAAGGCCTCTGGCAGATACTTTTGAGCCAATGCAAATCGACTGTTCCTCCTCATCATCATTCTTCAGTTGTAAAAGGTATCGGTGAGCAACTTGTCTTCAATAAGCTTTATATTCTTTGACCTAATCCTAAGGCCTTGCCTCCTGCCTTTATTTTGTGGGGCTCTAAGAGTAAATGTAAGCATAATTTCACAAAAGAATTCAGAAAATAACATACTTTATGAGGGCATTTTGCCCCATCCATACACCAGAAGACTGATGAATAAGCAGCATGGCACCACTCAGTATCTGTGCAGTGTTTTTCTCCTAGGTCATATGCTGAGCCACTCTCCAGTGTTTCCATTTGCCCTGATAATGACTTTACATTCAACTTCCAGCTTCACAATTTTCTTTTCACACAGTACTGAGCTGCTTGTTCTCTCCTGCTGCTCATGTCAGAGACAGTTGAACTTGGAGGTCAGCACGAAGAGAAAAGAGCAGTATAATTGCATACCACAGAGGCCAGATGTTTAGTAAAATCGTGGGGAATCTTGTCAGGAAGCACCATTGAAGTTCCTGTGAGATTTACCACTTTCCCAAAGGAAACTGGAAAATTGTATTCCAAAGTTGTTCTTTAGCAGTAAAATGCCAGGGGAAATAACATGTCCTTATTTTCCCTATTTATTCTGTTATACATCTTATCTCTCCTTTCTCCTTCTTAATTTCTTTCTATTTCTTTGTGATCCATCTATAGTAGAAATTATATCTGACAAACCAGTAAGTGCTCTTAATTTGTGGAACCTGTTTTTCTCTTTGTTGTTATGACACATAATGAAAATATCACAAGCTTCTTAGACATTTATTGCACAGACATATAGGAAGCGTCTCCTTTAGGCATGGTTCTCCAACAGTTTAACACAACCAGTCAGAAGGTTTGATGTTTTCCACAATATTATGTTGTTTTGTGCACAGTAGCTAACAGAAGCTGTGAGTTCTGAGTTTGAAAAACCTGTATGAAACATAAAGCTAATAAAGCTAGACGTCATCTTCTTGAATATCTGAACGTAGCATTCGCTTGTTATCATGTCAAAAGAAGCATCATGACTGGGAAAGAAAATGTGTGTGAATAAATCCAAGTTAACAGATGAGCAGTGACCAAACTTGTGACATCATAGAAAAGAATCCATATTGAATATAATTCTTAAGTGGTTTCAATCAGAAATACATAAATATATGTACGTATATGCATGTATATAATCACAATACTTCTGGCATCAAAGTGCATAAGAAAGAAGGTACTCACACTTAGGATTTAAAACAGCTGCTGAAGCAGAAAGCCTGAGGTCAACACATGTATTTGGTACTTCATTAGTGAACTGGCCAAGTTCAACTTGTGAGGTGGGAATTACAGCTTAGCAAGCACCAGCTGTCATCTTCATTGTTACAAAGGTACAAATTAGTGCACAAGAGGAACAGATTTTTGGTGCTGACTAGCTAACTTTCTGTGACAGACACTAAGAGCAATTAAAGGAAGCTAGGCTGGATGAAAGCTGGTATTTTTCTGACTTTCCCACCTTGGTATAATTCCTTACTTTCCTTTCCCTCTGTTTTATTCACATTATTACTCTAGCAGTGGTAGACTGAAGTGGAACTGACTTTTTCAAATAACTTCAGTATCTTACTTTCTTCCATTTTCATGGAAGAAAGTGGAAAATTCCAATGGAAGAAACTTGGAGCATATATGGACAAGCTTATATGGGCACCTTCTTCTAATTCAAGCAGCATCCATTACTACTGGATGAAATTCACTTAAGTAGATGGATGTACTTAAGTAGATGGACCTGTATCTGCAAATTTTTTTTCACTGTAATCTCCAGACCCAGACATTTTTTTAAAGGCTTCCCTTCTGAAGTAATGCTAAAGTTGATATTCTTTGGGAGTCATCAACCAGGTTTCTACTCCCATCTTTACAAATTAATTAAAATTAAATTTCTTGTTTGGTCTGACGAGTCTTCAGTATAACATCTGACTAGCTCATTGTACGAAAACTAAATCATAACATATGAAACTTAGGAGTTTCTTTGCCTTGAAACGACATCAGTGCAAGTGTTGACTTTCCTAGAAATGTGTGCCAGGAATTTCTTGTATGGAATAAAAGCTATTAAGAAGAAAAAATGCTGCAGAGTTGTATCTATGAGAACTCATATAACTTTCTTGACACTATTGAATATGAAACTACTTTATCTTCCTGACCCCAGCACTCAGATCAAGTAAATTCAGCTTTATGTTGTTGATTCCAGTAACAAATTAATCAATGGCAATCTCATCTCTAGATCAGCTTATTTTGTCAAGCTCAAATTTCACTCATTTTGCTGACAGGACGAAGTTGTCCATTTCAAGGGGAGACAGAACTGAACTGTACTCTTCACCCAAGAAGCCATTCTTCACCAAAGTTTGGATGTGTTATACATGCTGCTAGCACAAGAGTGTCTACTGCATGTGTTTGAACAGCTCTTTGCACTAAAATGCCCTTGTAATAGCCTTTGTCACTGATGTTCAGTTACCACAAAAAGCTACTGGCAACACTATGCTCTTCCTTGCTCATCAGCTACTAATAAGTTGGGCAGTTTCTGTCTTCACTGACTCTGGGTATGGGAGGATATATCATTAGATTTTCTATGTAATGTAGATATGACAAGACTTTCCAAATCATTTTAGCGTCCACATAATTTAATATAATTTAAGTCTCTCATTTTCTACCTTGTAATTAGAATATATTAAACTGTTTTGGTGATCCTGAATGTGAAAATGCACAGGCACTTAAGTATTTCTCACCCTAATATCATCAAGTCTGTAATATTTTAACAGGAAAAAAAAAACAACCTAAATGTAAATTTCCATTCTCTTTGTATAACATTTATGCAGTAAAGAATGAGTTGAGTATACAATTTTTCATTTCTAGATAGCTAGGAATAGTAATGCATGAGTTGCAGAAAAGAGCATTAATCTCTCAAGCTGCTAAGAAATGAAATGTCATATAGAGTGACTTGTTCTTCACTGGTGATTTCTCAGCATTAAGATTTTTGAGTTTCTTTCTCTTGTAACATTCTTCATCAAAATTAAAAAAAATCACACTTCTGATTATATTAGATTAGAGGAAAACCATAATATCTCATAAATTGATTCAGATACAGTTTTTGAAGTTCTCATGTATCATTCCTTTCTTCTCATGGGTAAGTAATTTAAATTTGTAGTTCCCAGAGGCAAATGTTGGACCAGTGGAAGAGAAAGGATCTGACAGTTTTTTACATTAATTCCATTACGTCACAACAACGCTAATTTCTAAACCGGGAATTTTTTTTTTTCAAATGTTTTCTATGCTTCTGTTTTTAATCCAAACTAGCAACAACACCTGTGTGATGTTTTGGTTTATTTGCAGGCATAAGTACACACAGATGCATGCCCATGTAAGTTCATTTGAATGAGCCTGAAGATACAAATTTCACTGAGAAAAACATTTGGTTAGATCACCTTCCTCACTCTCCGGGCCTAATGTTCACAGGGGATCAAATTCTGCTGTGTTTAGTGGTTCTGTAGCACTTTTTTGTCACTGTTTAGCACTGCTTCTGCCTTTTTTGGATTATCTAATTGGAACTTGAGCGATGTGGAGACCTTGAGTGAGTTCCTTGTGTGGAAGGATGAAATTCACTCCTGGAGAATAATTAGTTTCCTTTAACATGGGGACTTTTTTATCAGGAGTCATGAATTCAATGGGGTTTTCTGAGCTCCCTATGAGCTCCCTGCAATGCTAACATCCTCAGAGATGTAATCCTTTCAAGTGTTGACACAAAGATCCAAATGAGTTTTGGAATCAGTTTTGGATCAGATAATATTATTATATAATAGTATTATGCACTGGTCTGACCCCACATATATATAATGATGATGAAGTAAGAAGTCTTTTATCTGCTGATGTGTCATATTTTATCTAATGAATCACTTTTGCTAAATTGCAGAAATTTAAGATACCACAGGCTTTAAACTGAACTTCATTTATTTCTGCACATATTCTGTACCTCTTGCATAGTTCAATTGTAAATACTCAGGGTGGCCTCTTCTGTTTAATTTTCTGCTCTGTTACTCAGAGACAACTCCAGAAATCTTTTTTTGTAGTAGAACATTCAATAACAGTTTTGGAAATCTTGCCAGTCAGGATGTCTCAAATGTCATGGCAACGCAGAAACTGACCTGATTTCACAGAAGGAACTGTAGAAGCAGTCGTGTGCACATTAACTGCTCATGTGTGGCTCAGTGACCCTCAGCAGAAAAATCGACACCTTAGAGAAACTGGGCCTTCTATCATATAGTTCTGCCTTTAAAATAGAATTACCTCTTGCAGAAGATCACTATGAAAAGACAGAACATTGACAAGTATTGTCATGAAAAGAGTGAAAGGCAAAATAATGTGTATAAACGAAAGTAATTCCCCAAAGCAAAAAACATCTAAGACTTTTTATGCGAAAGAGGAAAACTAGCAGGTTTGTCAAGCTGCTAAAACTTCTTTGTATACACAGTGCTATTGCCTTATGTTTGCTTTTTTCTCTTTTTTTTTTTTTTGTAGGCTTCAACTGTTTACAGTATATTACTAAGACACTGTGGGTGTCTTCTTTAACACTCACAATGGTGTCATGAGCTGTAAGATAGATGACAGTTTAAGGATGTGTCAGAGAAGAGCAAAATCCTGAGCAGGATATCAGATTTCATCTCTGAAAGTTCTATCTACCATTACTGAAAGAGATGGAACTGCAGTGATGTGCTTGTCAATGTGACTGTTACACTTTTTGCAATCTATCCTACCTCTGAACTCAAAAAATTATCGATATACTTGCCCCTAAGACTTGGATGAAGAAATATTCCTGTACAATAAATTGTTCTTGCTTATTCCCACAATGGTCAGCTTGATGCCACATTACCTCCCTTCATACCAATAAATGCCATCTCAGATTTGCTTTGTTTCTTTTGCTAGTGACAAGCAATGGGGAAATTTATAATGCAGTGCTGACTTTCCAACTGTTGCTTTAATTTAATTCCTGCTTCTTCTAACGCACTGTAGAGACCTACAAGAGACAAAGCTCATTTCTGCATTGCATTGTCTTTGTGGGTGATAATAGCAACATTAATTTCATATCTATTCATAGAATTCCATCTAGCATTCATACTACTCTCCCTTTTGCTCTAAGTGAAAATATCTTAGCCATGCTACAAAACCTTCTTCAGGATATGTTCTAAATCCCTGAAATTTAGAGCCTTTCTATTGATTGCTGAGGATTCTGTGTTAGTTTTCAAAGACCAAAGAACAGAGTACTACTGAAGAAGAGAGGCAGGTGCAAATTAGCACATTCTTTTCTAATGCCTTTCAAGAGATTTCTCCACATGTTTGTCAGTGGATTAAAACACCCAAAGAGATCATCATACACCCATGAATTGTTTGATGTTTTGTAAGAAATTATCCTATATGATCAACAAAAGCAAATTCACTTATCAGCTGCATGATGCTGGTGAATTCCTGTAGAGTTAAGACAATCCATTGCTTTTATGGATGCTATTTTATGTCTTGTCATTTGTCTTTGAACAACTCATTCTGTAGGAGACAAATTTGTGTGTTCCTCTTTTATGCTTCTGAATGTTTTCACTTTCTAGAAAACCAGTGAGTGTATGGGGGTGGTATCACTCATCTATTTGCATCTTCTTTCCATTACTGTTTGTTTGCTGGATGGTACAAAATGTAACATATTCTTGGGGATTTCTTTATACTTTGTGACTGTGATGTGACAGTATTGTCATAATGAATGGAATTAATACAAAGACCCATACTTTTCTAAGCAGTGTGGGTGTAAGGAGATTTTGACGAAAATTAAATCAGCTTTACAAGAGAAAGCATTTAGTTCTGAAATCAATTTCACAGTATCTAAAAGCTGTTCACTACAGCACTTCACCATGATGTCCTGCTTTACTCTCACTTTCTTGTAGCACTTGTGGCTCTTACACTGGTATCCTGGAATTACTATTCTGTCTTCTTTCCCAAACTGAATTCTATCTTGTACCTGTTTGTCAAAAGGATAAGGATCTTGTAAGCCCTTCTGTGTCACTACCAGGTGTTAAAAATACATCAGTTCCTCTAGAAGAGGGATCTCTTCTTATCATTACCAGCTCAGTTTTATACTACGTTAACTACTGTCCCAAAAATATTTGCTGGCAACAAGCTAGTCATGTCTAAGTGCATGAACAGTTGGAACTTTGGAATCTATTTTTTAAAACTATTTCATGTTACGTTCTTAGTGCACTTTTTTTAAGCAATTATGAGTTGAAATTTTGCTTGAGATGCTGGTGTGTTAAGAGCACCATTGTGAAAGGGAGAGGGCTATGCCATGTGGATGATTTCAATGGCTATAAAACTGTTGTACTTCTGTTTCAAAAAGGCCATCTTAACAAGGCTGAGCAGGGAAAACATAGCGTCAACAAGCTCTGGAACATAGCAGCTTGGGAGAGCAGAGGGAATTTATCTCCTAATTCATAAGCTAAAACACATGACAAAGCAAAACATTCTACTGTAGTTCCTGGGGGTATGCAGGGGTTGAAAAGGGATGAAAACGAATTAAGGGTGATTTTCAGAGAGGAAAAATGCTTATTTACACTAGGCGAGGAAAATGCATTGCAAACAACTTTTGAGACAGAGGTAAGTATCATCAATTAAACAGCAATTTCACTGTGGTGTTTACGTACATGCATGCAAATCCACGCATTCATACGTAGTATTGATACACATAAACATACATGCACACACATATACATGTATGTATATCATATAGGCATTAAGATATATCTCTAGTTCTAGCCATCCAGAAATCTCAAAGTATCATGCAAATGTTAACCAGAGCAATCCCATAAAATCATTTTACCAATGAGGAAATTAAGCTACAAAGAGGTTAACAATCTTCCCCATGTCGACAAAAATCAAGTGTAAGTTTATTCCTCGCTACTGATAAACATAACAAAGCTTATTATTAATAAACATAGCAGAGCTTCTTCTTTTGCTGGTGACAAATTGTGCTGTGGGAAGGAAAGGAAAGAGAGAAGCTACTTCAGGATGGGAATGCCCACAGAACGAAAGCTTTATTCTAAAACGGTTTTAAGAATGGAAAATAAAGTGAGCGGAGATGTGTTGAGCAGAAATTACTTAGTGACAAAAGTTTAAAAAAAAAAATGCAGAAGAGGCAAAAAAAAGAAAAATGCAATAAAGAAAATGTGGTGAAAAATATTCTTCACATGCAACAGGGTCACTGTATCTTTACTTTCTTTTGACCTAGTCACAGTTTTTTAATGTCATGGTGAGTTAACTGTTTGACATATGCATCCAAAGTTATCAGGACAAATACTATGTGAACAAATGGCGTCACTGGAGTTTTCTATTCACTTGCTTTTCTTCATCAACTCTTAGTACAAAAGTGAGGCATCTATCATGTGAAGGGTGAGCTGGATCCAAGGCTGGGAGTTATTTGGCCTTGAAATATTAATTGCAATAATAAGAGAACATCACAGCCTTTAATTTTCTGAATCTGTGTTAGTATGAGGACTCTAAAACACCATTTTTATGCACAGTGATATACATTTTTGTTTAAGGCAGACACTTGTCAGGCCTTGCTTGCACCTTTGCATGGAGGGAATTCCAAGTAGAAGACTGTTGTGCAGCTCCATCACACAGGAAAGGGTTTGACCATGTTATGCTTTCTGCTACTTGAGTTTAGGCTAGGTGAACGAGACAAGATTAGAAATAAGATGTGTATTGGACTTGCTCCCTTGAAAGGCATATGTAGAACACATCAAAGTTTATGTCTGTGTCTGCCAGAAGGCCCAGTCAGTTCAATCAAGCCTAGCTGTCAGCAGTCCCATTGCCAGGTTAATGTGCTCTTTTTTTGGGCTGTGATGACACTGGAAAATTTATTTTGCCATTTCTTTTTCCTGAGCTAAATGGAACTGCTCTATAATTTTCAGATCTGTGAAAGAGTAGGAGGGTGAATCCTTGGTGAGACTTGTGGGAGAGGTTATTGCAAGCATATGAGAGGAACAGAGACAGATTTGAGCTTTCTCTGCCATGGACCTGGAGTTCTTTTGAAAATTAAATCAAAATCCAGGTTTCTCTATTAATTTAAGCTCTTCTTGAGACAGTGCCTGGTTGGCATATATTTTCCAAATCTTTTGCCTATATACAATTTCCGCAGTTTCTTTCTAAATTGAACAATTAGGCTTTAAACAGAAAACTTCAGCTTCTTAGACTATTTACATTTCTATCTTTCTTTGGGCATAAATCCAGCCACATAAAATGAACTCTCAGCCATTTCTTTCTTTCATATGATTTGCGTTTGAAGGAGCAGAGTAGACTCCTTCTTCTTTTATCTATGGTCTGTCAAGAATTTCTCAATGATCCTTTCTGCTCTTGTGTGCAGAAATTGGTCCAGTTTATGACACAAAATCAGGAGTTCCTAGCAGTCATATTTATTACTTTCTGACCTAGCACAGGTTTTGTCTTTTCAGATTGTGTTTGTTTTGACCATTTCTGACATTCTTTGTGTTTCTAACAATAATATTTCCAGTGTTATTATTGTCTTTTAATACATACACATGGTGCTTGATTGTGTGGTCACTTACCACTTCCTTTTTAGGATATTGTGCCACAGTCCCCGCGCTTTCATATCCCAGACCTAAAAAAGCCTTGTATACTTGTTTAAGTTTAAATTATGTGAGACAATTTAGGATTATAGGATAATTCAGGCTGTGAGAGACCTCAGGAGGTCTCTGGTCCAGTGTGATATTCACAGCAGGGTCGGCTTTGAGGTCAGATCAGGATGGTCAAGGTTTCATTCAATTAGGTTTGAAACCTACCAGGGATTGAGACAGCACAACTTCAAAACCTGAGAGCATATAAAGCAAATCAGAAGTGTACGTTTTTGGAAGACTAGTGTTATAGACAGAGGTGCATTGTGTTTTGGGATGTCATGTCGTAAATACTACTAAACAAAATCATGCTTGGAAGTTGTGTGTTGGAAATGCTCAATGAAATGTATGAATGAGTAAAAGCTAATTAAGCTTGCAGATTATCTTTAACAGAAAGGCCTCATATAAAAACAGCTTTTTGACAACACATGCGCTTAAGACATCCAATTTTTTCTATACTGCTGTGTCTCTGAGGCAGCTGAGTTGTTTGAACACTTCACTACCATTGCAATGAGTAGGTCTCATCCTCCCAGTCTTGTTTCATTTCCTTTCACTTTTCTGTGTCTGGCTACGTAATCCCAACATTTTCACATACCCACTCTAGGACATTCCAACAAGTTAATCTAGTTAATGGTATACTCTCTCACCCCCACCAAGTCAGGTTTCTGCAGATTTAGTGAGCTGAACTTACTCGTGCACATGGACAGCAGAAGGAAGAATGAGGTATAGAGAAGATGAGGCTGCTCATTTCCACAACGCCATGATATTAGATTGCTCATCTGGTGGCGATCTGCACCTCTATAACCCTTTATTTTAATTTTTAAAATAATTTTTAATAAACCTTTTTATATATTAAAAATACTATTTAAATTAGATTTAATGGAATAAGGTCTACAAATATTCATTTTGAAGCAAGCACCGTTGACAGTGTGATTTCTAGTAAAACTCAGGTTTTGTTTTTGCTGTGTTTTAAAAATGTCACTGGTATGTATGTATGTGTGCACATGTGCACACCTTTGTGTGTATCATACACACATACAGACCCATACATGCATGGAATTTTCCAAATACTTTGACATTGTGACCTGATCCACCTGAATGGGGTATATGTAGCAATAGATATGGTGTGTGTCTAATAAACTTCTTGAAATTCCATTGGATGACAGACCTTGCAGTCTGGAATTCAATTCAGCAAAATACACAGAATAGTGATATTAAAATAAATGGACTGTAAAATACTGGGCGGAGGGAGGGGGGAATTTAACATATGTTGTATACAAACTGAAGGAAAAATTGCTCAATAATTCTGAAGACTAATTCCATAATTAAGGACTAGTATAATTAAAAATGTTCATGGCACAGAGCTAAGATTGTGTATTCTGACTACTGAATACTTAAACATGGTGCCATAATATTCCTTAAGCACAGATTTTGAGCAGAACATAAAGAAAATCCTCAGTGCTGCAAAATAGTTAGCTCAAAGAGTTATCAATTGGGAGATTCACGCTCTTAGTTAGAAACTCCATTCAGATTGAAAAGACAAATAAGGAGAGATCTTCATGTCAAAATCAGAAACAGAACAGAAAGAAATGTCAGCTGAAAGTGCTTTTTTACTGTGTGTTTTTCACTCGCTTCATTTTCCTCACAAAGCCAACTAACTTTTTTACCTCTCTGTCAAGAACCAAAAGCTTAAATTCTCTAAAATAACTGAGGATATAAAGGCAAAAGAGCATATTTTAACAATGAAATACTTGAGGTCTGCTTCAGCTGCTACATCCAAACCAAATCCAAAACTATCAACAATGGCAGATAATTAATGAATTATGAAGCAGTTCTATCTCATTTGTTGGTTCCAGATGCAAGGAGTCCATTGTGATTTTTTAAGTTCAATGAGACACTTATTTAATCATGTTTTTAACTAGATCATTAACTGCAATTTGTTTCATTGTTGATGAAAATTGTTCTCATACAATATCATTAAGAGTTGGAGAGCAAATAAAATGTTCGATTTCCTAACTGACAGTAGGAAAGCATGTTTAAAGATTCTCTTTTTAAAAAAAATTTTTTTCAGTCCATTTCCAATCAAAAATGGAAATGTCAATAGAAATCTTTACTTCTCTTGTCATCCAGTATTCTTTTCCCATATTTAAAGGTAACAAGTGAGAGATAATAGACAACTGAAGATGGATATCTGATTATCTTCTTCTGTCATTTTTTCCCTGATGGAAAAGAAAATCTCTTTGTGACAGTGCATAATTATAGCAAGAATAGAAATTAATTTAATGAACAGTCAGTAAGCTGCTTTTGCCCATTTTTCTCTCATTAGTTTATTTCCTTGAACCTGTGGGAAAGCGGAGATTTGTAACCAGGTGATAATGTTGAGAAGACGGCATCAGTAGACACCGCAATCTAATCAAGACCATCAAATCTCCGCGCGCCTTTATCAACTCCCAGCTATCAGACACAGGACTAGGCGAGCAGTAGCCTCCTCCAGGACAGTCCAGGCAGCTCCTGCTGTCTGGACGGTGTTAGGAGCCCTCTCCTGCACCACCCTCCCGCTGTGCCCTGCCAGGTGTTGCCCCAGCCAGGAGCGCGGTCAGCTTGTGCTCATGCTGCCCTGGGGCACTCTGGGGGACTCCATCCTTGCCAGCTGCAGAGCTGCCTTGCGGGATTAAAAGAGGATACATGGGCCAAGGATGCTTCTTCTTTTCTCTCATTTGAGTTGAAAACGTCTTCACAGGTCTATTTGCGAGACAGGTGAGACACTTGCGAGGGCTCCCAAATGATGCTACAGTTTCCTCACGCAGGGGGCCAAAGCGGTGGCGAGAGCAGCGGCCGGGAGCTCGGAGCCACATGGCAGAGCAGTGCTGTGCACAAAGCAGCGATTCAGGAAGAGGGAGACGTGTGCAGACACATCATCCAGCATAATCTGCTCCAGTACAAAATTATTCCTGATCCAAACAGAACTAAAATGTCCACATTTGCACAAGGCGCTGTAGCCAGTTTGCTCCAGGGTAAATTTCCTGTAGAGGTGAATCCCAGCTCAGGGATTTCGTGAGAGTCTGCTGCTCGCTGTGCCTAAACTCACAGTGTCAGCAGCTTTTAATCATATTAGCGGAGGAATTAGTGCATGTCTCAATGCAATCTGCACCATCCACCGTAAAGAAATCATTATGAATGTGTAGTTTATTCTTTAAGGGAAAGATGGAGCAACAGAAGGGATCAGTCCGCAGCAACTTAGAGTCCCGTGTCATTTCATCACAAAGTCAATAGCTCTCTTCATCCGAGGGTGAGAATGGTGGAAAAACAAACTGCTTTCTGTTCTGTAGCGACGCCTGAAAGAGCTTGCGCTGCAGTAATCCCAAATCCAGGGGCAATCTATTAAGAACTCAGCACCACCGACCCTGAGAATCAACTGATAAGCACATTCTCCCCTCCTCCTCCCCCGCATTTTTTTTTTTTTTGACTAATCCTCTTAAATATTGTGCTAAGTAATGAAAGGATGGGATGAAAGAGGCCTTTTTCATTACTACCACATAAACCGCTTGTGTAAATGTTTCATTAACACACTGCTTGACCAGTGTTTGGTCCTCCCCGCCCCCACCGCCGCTATGGTTCTGCCGCAGCCTGCGAGGCGAAATGTGTGATTTACACATGTTTAAGAGAAACATTCCCACACTTGAATGACGCACTATTCTTTAGAGAAGGAGAGACCTACAAAAAAACCATTGTGGAGGACATTTTAATTTACAATTCTTTTTTTCATATGTGCTTAAAAAGATCTGTTACTTCTAACTACACAGGGATTTTGCTTTATAGTTTTGCGAGGTTCCTCTAATATACGTTTGTCTCTTGCAAGCACCCTCAGGCAAGATGACATTTATTAAACATGATGGGTTTGAAGAGATATTTATAAGTTTTTATTTTCTTGGAGAAAAAGGCAAAGGGTTTCAAAGGAGGTTTACCCTTTTGTATGCTGAAATACAGGCAATACGTTACCTTTTAACCCCATGGGTACAGTCAACTTCTTCAGAGCAGTGCAGAGAGAGGAAAAGGTTTTAAATTGTCAGGTTAAGGCGTACGGCATGTATTTGAACCATGTGTTTGAGGCAATTTTGCAGTATTTCCTGCTCGTCTTACGACTGTACACGTGAGGTTGTCTGTCCAGAAGCTAATCCTGTATACTGGCCGTTTTCATTATATTATTGAAACAGAAATAAGGTATTATTTTTCACATAGTTGTTATTTCTGTAGAAATAAACAGCACCTGCAGCATGCACTGCTTTCATGCTAACAATGACCGACACATAGGGCCAGCTAGACCTGGCACATCAACATCAATGTCAAGTAATTCTGTTCAAACTGATGCTGTTGCTCAGGGAAAGCTTTGCTGGAATTTCACTAGGTTTACACAGAAGACATCAGGAGTGGATCTGGCACATGTTGAGTAACATTTGCATTAAAAAAAAAAAAAAAGCAAACAAAACCAATTTCTCTTTCAAACCAGGCTTTACTTACTAAGGAAAATGAGAAAATAACAGGTCTGTTATCACAATCATCTCTCTTCAGATGGAATGTGTGAAAATGTTATTATAATTGCATTCTACTGCCACTACCTTTACCTGAAATTACAAAAATAAATGGAAAATGGAACTAAAATACAGCCTTTATACTGCAATCAGCTGTTTATTTTCAACCCCATTTTGTTGCATTAAAAATAATGCTTGCATTGCTATGAATCTGAGAGTTCCTATGGTTAGTATAAGTTCCACATTTAGTTTGGTGTATGTCAGCTTGTTTGCCACCATGACCATGATCTGGTTTCAAAGTGAATAGATTCATTTGGATCAACAGACCCTCCAGGGGTAAAAGCTTAAACGTATTCAACCTTCGCAAGAGCTGAAAACATCAATACCTTCATAAAGCCACTTTGATTTTTATTGACTAAAGTTGCGATGCTAATTCACATACATCATTGTATACTTCACTGAGCTTTTAACATGGTACTTGATTTATAGGAAGAGTGATTCAATTTCTACAAAGAAATGGTAGGGTAAGATGTCCCTCAGATTCTTTCTTTACCTCAGAAATGGAGGAAGTCAAAGGAAGACTACTATTGCAACACAAAAATTGCTCAACAAATGCTCATGTGCACTATGTATTTTACTTGCTTGGTAACAGCTAATAGCAATGTAGATGTGTCAGATAAGGGACAATCAATTACCTAAGCGTGTTGCTAATGTGACTGCAGCAAAACCGTTGGATTATTTCTCATTGGAAAGTGTCTCTGAAGTGCATTTCTCCTGCTGTACTCTGTATATGTTACAGGGAGGAAACATGTTTTTAATACTCTTTTCATTTTTTAATATTGTTTTTTCATTAAGAAAGTATAGTCATTGATCCCCTACAGGAAACCTTTAAAGCACATTGGTAAACCCACATAAATAGCACAACTACCCCCCCCCCCACCAAAAAAATTGGAGTGCTTACATTTGGTATGAATTTGCAATGTTTGTTTGATGTTACACCAAACACAGGCTTAAAAATGTCTTCTGAAGATCATTAACTTTAAGCAGTTACAAACTGATAGAAATAAACAAAAGTTTAGTCCAATGAACTGAAAGGAAGATCTCAATTACTTTGTATGCATTATTATTTGTATTTTTCATAATGAGAACAATCAGCATCAGAATGATCACCTCAGGGAAACGGTGAATTCCCCAGTGCTGGACACTTTGAAAGATTCAGCTGGGCAGGATTCTTGTCTAGAGCAAGTTTTTGCTAAGTTAGGTTGAAGCAGATGGTCCTTTAGGTCCCCTTCCCACCTGGTATTCTATGATTCTGTAATTTTATGATCTTACATCTTAGTGAAGTTTTCCTGAACTATACTCTTTCAAATTTTTTTCTAGTTTGAAGCCAGATCCAATAAATGCATATATACACTGTCTCACAGAAGCAGCTCTGTTGAATGGAGCACAATCAAAACCACACAGTTTTATTCCCAGGAGTTTGAAAAATCTTGCTTGGACTAATCACTTGGGCCTCAGTGAGGGTAGGAATTTTCTCCTCACCATTGCCATTGGTAGCATGCTACCTTGGTGCAACCCTTAGCATAAAAATAGCTCAAATACTGCAAAGTTACCCTGCGCTTCTAGGGGATCTGAGGACATGCCTTGGGAATAGCACATTTCTCATCAGTGAATTTCCTATCCATCACTTTCAAAGGAGAAAGAGCATTATATTGAACCCATAAGGCAATACATATATAAGCTGTATAACTTTTGCAGGGGACAGCTGAGCTTATTTAGGAGCTGAAATTGAAGGCTTGGGTCTTAGTGATGGTACTGACACTAAAGCAAAGCAAGAAAATGAAGAGCTGTAGAGCAGTTACTTTGTCAGGATGGTATTTGTTGGATTAAGCTGTTCATAAACACAACGTTTTTGCAGCTACAAGAGAAGTCGCTTTTACAGGGAGATAAACTTAGAAAGCTTAGGCATACTATGGGGCCCATCAGCATCTCACAGTTAATTAAAGGAGTGAGTGGAAAGCATCAAGGCTCGCCCCCCTCTGCATGAATAATTCACCGCCTGTATCCTTTATTAAAGCCATTTACTTCACCACAATGATTTCCAGCCTGCGATGCACTGGTCTCAGAAATGAGAGATAAATTGCAACAAGGCCTGCAGCTATATTAATAAATTGAAATGAACACTTATTTGCTCATCTAATTAGAACTGTAGTTTTTTCCAAATGGTGTAGTAATGCATTACCTTGGCAGCCAATACCTGCTGCAAGAAATAATTAACAGAAACACTTTCTTAGGAAATTCTCTTTCTCTGAAGGCAAAAAGTTTTCTTCCCGATTTTTTTTCTTTCAGCTATTTGTATTTAACTATTTTGCAGTAGAGATCTGTTGTGGATTTTGCACTGCTAAAGAGTAAGAAATTTTTGTGTTTGAAGTGCCTGTAAGTATTCATAAACTTGCAAGTATGAATGCATAAAACTACTGTCACCAACTCTCTTTTAAAGGTGTCATCGCATGATATACACTTTGAACAGTACTTGAAGAATGTGATAATTTTTTCAAAGCTTTAGTTAATGTCACAACCAAATAAAGTACTTCATAACTAATAATTTGCTGATTTTCCAGCGGTATTTGCCTTATAAAGTCCATCTGTCAAACCTCTGTCTGCAAATCTCATCTAGAAGCCACTAATTTTGCCCCTTTTTACTTTCAAATTGTCCTGGGTTGCAGTGTATTCCATTACCATCTTCATGAGCTGTTGAAACCAGGTGGGGCAGGGCTCCTTGCCTCGTGCCTCCGGACTATCTCCTGTTAAGGGGCCCATCAGTGCCTTGCCTTGTGACTCACCATCCCATCATGAGATGCTCTGCCCAGGAGGAGGAACTCAGTGTTCCCACCTGTATATACTGGGAGGTTTGGAACACCAGGGACAGCTTTTCCCGCTGGATTCCCAGAGGACAACAGCTACATAGCCACCACTGGACCTTCAGAGGAAGACCAGACCCTTCTACAGGATCACCACTTAAAACAGAACCACATCTATCACTTCAGGAGGACTGCAGCCACCGTTTTATCAGACTGCTACCACCACCCTGACCAACAGGGTGTCAGGTTGTATCCTGACTCTGTCAGTTTAAACCAGTGTTTTCTGCTTTTATTATTTTAAATTTTCCCATTAAATTACAATTCTGACTTGTGATCTCCCACAGGTTTGTTCTCAAACTAGTACACAAATATATTTGCTTACATTACCAGTTAGAAAAATGCATTGTCAATTTTTTACATCAGTGTGGATTTGGCTGTGAAAAAAGCAGAGCTACAATATCTCCTTCTCTGAAGGTGCAGTTTGAATTATCAAAATCATAATATTTCCGCTCTTCAGCCACTCAGAGAGTAGATGTCCAGGTATTTGCATTAGGTTTGCAGATATATGCTTGTCAGTCCCATTTTTTTTATCACTGGTGCCAACCTGCAAATTTAGTCCTCTCATGTTCTCCTTCCCAGAGCAGTAGGCCAACAAGAACTTTCCTGAGCTTGTCTGGAAAATGACATTTGAACCAAAGGGTGTGTCAGTGTGTGCATGTGGATATCGACAGAGATTTCCCTATAGGTTTCCGTGGATACCTCAGCAGATAAAAAAGAGTGACGTATATGTGGGAATAGATCAAACGACATGAAGCCCAACTATTACTCAGACAGGTATCACCACAAGGAAAGATGCCCCAGAGCGGCACTTCCCTCAGCACATTTTCAGCTATGCTTGGCGGTGGTGCATAACTACCATAGGTCAACACTGGGAATGGCTTAGATTATAGAGAAGGGAGAAAAGGGAGATTGCTGATCAAAGGAATGACCTTTTCAAACAGAATACCTTTATTTTCCTCCTTATTTTTTTAAAATAACATTGAATTTTTCAGCTACATCTGACCACTAGAAATGCTACTTTAAGAAAAAAGCTGAAATTTTCTGCCGTAAATTTGATAGATTTTTTGAATAACCATTTAATGGTTTTAGGGCAATAATTAATCCATGGATATGGAATTAGACAGCATGGCTGAGTTTGAGCTTGCAATTGTTTTTATTTGGGGATTCAGGCACATAAAGAGATTTGAATGTGCAGTCTCCTTCCTCCTGGCACGCATTCATCCAGCATGGGAATGCAAAGCTTGTGTGTTTAAAGAAGCATGTCAAAACTGCTTTGTAAAGAAGGGGGTTAAAAGCCCCAGTCCAAGTGACAGGCCTAAGTTTAGTGTGCTAATCATATTCATTCTTCTTGTAACCAAAGGAGCTCCACTGTAGAACTTAAATGAAATGAATGGTGTTTCAGACACGCGGTTAGTGATTTTATATGGTCAGTGTCATTTTTCTTCTTCTGGGAATTCAATTTGTTCCTATTATGCCAAGGTCACAGATTGGGAAATCTCAGACAACATTAGTTCTCTGCCTTTGATGCAAAGGGTCAGTGGATTAGTACAAAGGAGCATTAATCCAGTGTGCTGGATCACCAAATTATATTTAAGTCATTTTTAATGAATGACTAGGAGTTCCTATTAGTTTTCTTGAAGAAAATAGAAGCAAGCCTACAAACAACTGCTTCATAAATGAATATTCAAGGAAAAGTATTACTTCAATGTCAGCTCTAATTGCTAGTTTTACCTTATTAGTAGAAGCTTTCTGCAGCTGAATTTGACATACGTTTGTTTGCACACTGTTATTAGTCAAGACTCAGTGAAATCGTGTAATTAACACCTCCACATTATCTCATGCAGTGAAAGCAAAGAGTAAAACAGATGACTCACTTTGTTTCAGCTTTGCTCTTGTTTTCTGATACAGAAGTACTTAAGAAGTGTGAGCTCATCAGAATGCCATATGGAGTCAACAGAAAGCATAAAAAGTTTTTCAGGACGGAGTTCATCAAAGCCCATTAAGAGCTGAGCAGTAAGGCCTCACCGAGTCACCGTGCTGCAGCCCACCGGTGGGGTAAGAATTTCCTAATCTGCGTGTGCTGATGTCAGCCTTTGCATCTGACTCTGCTCATGTCAGTCAAAAGACATCGTGTCTGCTTGTGTAATTAATTCCCTGCTCAACACAGGGAAATGATGTACCCATACAGTCATTCTCTCCTGTGCATGACAGTGCCCACATTAAGGGAACTGTACATTTTAAGACATCGATTGCACAGCATGCGCATGTTGTGAAGCCATGTTATGGGCATCAGCATCAACTATGATGTGGAAAATGCCTAAGTTTTACGTAAGAATTTTCCATGCTTATCATTCGTGTATTATTTGAGGTTAGAACACTTTACCATTTTCAGGTGTAAGCGCCTAATATTCCTAAATACTGTTCCAGAAACAGCCATAGGATGAATTCACCAAATTGCAGGAACTTGCACTTTAAATGAAGACATGATTTTCTAAGCATCTTGTCTCAGGAAAACCATCTTTTTAGGTGACATTTAACTCATGTAATTTGTCAGCTGAAATTTGATGCTATGGATAAAGAACCACCCCTTTTTTTCTTCCTTTGTTTTGCAACATTGTAATCAATGTTGGAAAACAAAAAGTGCAACCCCAAAATGGGAAAAAGCCCCACAATCCAAGATGGCTACAAGAATATTTTATTTCAACCTCTCAGTGCAGCCATTCAGTTAACAAGTATTCCCAAAGCAATATGAAATCCAGTCATTAAATTATTATTGAGAGCTCAGCTGACTTAAATACTCAGATAATAGCAACCTTGTTTACTGGATGGAAGCTGGCCAAGAACATTTGAAGAATTAACATGCAAGTGAAATTTCCCACAGTTATGAAATAGCCATTAGAAAAGGAAATAACTGAGGGCAATTGAATCCCTCAGAGCTGCTGTCTTCAGTTGTAAGTATTTGCAGCGCTGATAATAGAGCCCCACAATTTGCTGCCGTTTGCGTCATTACCACCTCTATTGATTTAACCACCCCACGTGCTCCTGCTTTATTATTTTGCTACTCAAGAGTAACTATCTTAAGTGACTGGGTCACAAATGTTATCACATTACTGTGATTTGGAGAATTATTAAAGATGGGTCACTTCATTACTGAGATCCCAGAGGTGCTATATGTAGCAGAGCTGCATTAGTTAAGTTCAGTGGAAGCTGGCAGGGGCTCGTGCATGGCTGGGGCTATCTGTCCTTTAGCTCAAGACTAACAAGGCTGCTGCCGATGCACTCTTAGGTACATACCGCTGTGCGTGTTCAGCCAAGCTAAGATGGGTTTGTGAGAAACGTCTGTGGGCCACCGCAGGTTCTTCAGTGTTGTTTGCAATAGGTCATAGCACAGTGCAGCTTGTCCTGAAATAGCATCCTGCCATGGTTTGTGACCTTCAAACAGGATTTCTAATAATAGCGCTGCTTCTCACTCTGGACACTGTCTCAATGACTACAGACATCTAGAATGAAGCTATACACTAATCTAATCAAAACATTTCTAGAGAGTATATCCCAGTAATCTGGGACACTCTCGTATTCCAGAAATACTCCTGAGAGAAATGTTGCTGAAGTGGTCTCAGAGTAAGTACTTTCTCTTGTTTGATTTTTCCGAGACTGAAAAGAACTGAGTACAAATCCCAGCCAAAGGAATTACTCACACAGGCGTTTTGCTCTCTCTCTTAGACTTGATGTACTAATAGGCTCCAGAAAATCTGCAGTAAGAGAAAAACAACGAGTACAGCTGCCTCAGCAGAAGACAAAAGGATGGACAAACTTGTTTACACATGATGGAGACTGTCTTGGCTTGATTAGGAAATACCACCAGAGTAATCTACAATTTAGTTTTATATTCTCTATGTTTGTACTGGCTGATACACCAGTTTCCTGCTACTCCATACAGAAACAAAGATTAGCCTTTCAGGTGGAGCAAGTCTTTGTATCACAGGTAAGACAGATGGAGGGTAAGTTAGTCCTCTCATCACCACGAAGGTGTACAACCAGCTGTTACAGTCACAGTGGATCCCTGGCCTACCCCAATCATGAGGACCCCTTATGCTCTTCATGTGTTCCACCAGCTCTCAGGACACCTGTGGAAAGGGCTAAGGCTGTAGGGCATATGCACTGTCTGAGGAACCATGCCAGTTAAAAGCCGTATTATACCTTTTTATTTACAATATCATGCTGTGTCTGGAATGGAAGCACTTTCATATTTGGTGCTATTATTAACATGCAAGCTGTTATGGACTATATACTAAGAAGCTTGTTTGACATTTCAAACACCTGAATATTAATACTGGTAATATTGGTTGTTACAAATATCTTACACCGATTTGGTTGGTTAACCTGCAGAAGAAGATGAATGGTTTAAAACCCGGTAGTTTAGTATGGTAACAAATGTTTTTCAGAGAGGTTTTTTGCTACCATAAACTTTAATCAATGGTTCATAAGCAGCAGCCTCTGGTTTCAAGTTCTGACTAATGACAAATTAACTATTTCTTAGTATTTAATGAAGACTTTTCACCAATCTGCATACAGAACATGATTTCCTCTGTTGGTAATTAACATTGTCCTCTGGGTGATAAGTCCATATATCCATACCAAAATCCTTACTGTAAGAGATGAAAAGTAGCAAATTTAATACCATTTCACTAGAGACTTATGGTTTTTTTCTTTTAAACTGGCTACTTACAGCAGCCAAAACAAGTTTTAAAGAATAGAAAGTCTGGCTATTTAATGGCCTATTGTTTGCTGAGTTGTATCAATTATACTGCTGAACTTCACTCCCTTCTACTTTTTCTTTTTTTAATACACTCAGATCTCGAAAGCAAGAGTCTGGAAGTAGTTAATGATCTACAAAAGTGAAAAGGGTAGGAATGAAGGTGGGATTTGTTTGATTTTTTCTAAAAGCTAACTGGAGTTGGTTGGAAAAAAACCACCAGAGAACACTAATAAATATATGCCTTGTAATAGTAAAAGGAAAAAGGTACACCTAACCTTTTTAAATAGCCTAAGGGCAGAGGTTTGCTTTTCAATGAAAAGGTCATCTAGAATGAATTAAAGTCATTTTCCTGCTGTGGTCCAAGCATGTGGCTTCACTTTGAAGGCTAGAATGAAGTTGTTCTTACCCATGTATCTTGCAGACGCAGTTTTGTAAAGTGCATTGGAAAAAGCTGTCTAAATTAGTTTTCAGTCTGTCCAGGGAGACAAAAATTCTGATAATTAATATACTGCCTCCCAAGATGAATCTTCTAATCTGGTATTAAAGGTAAAATACTTTTACAAGTTAGTTATTTTGTGCTCTTTTAGTGACACTCTTCCGTCAATTAATATCTCTTATATTTAGTATTTTTCATAATTTTTCTATGTTAAAGGCTTTAGTTGATATCTCTGCCTGAATGGAATCACCCCAGAAAATATAACAGCAGAAATTTTGTGCTACCAGCATGACAAGTAGAGACAGTGCGACAGCACATGTGAGAGAGAAGATTTCTAGACACCAGACTAAAATGTATTCAAATTACAGAATGCACTGTTTACATTGTAAGGATTTGTTTTCAAAAATGTCATTTTTCCAAAGGTCCTACCTGAAAGACCATATCCACAAGGACATATACTCAGGAAACTAAATCAACAAAACATAAAACAATAGTACTTTGCCTTTCACATGGTTTAAAGACATAATTAAAATTTCCCAAAGAGCTATCAGTGTCATCGAGGACAACGAGAAAAAAAGCCTAGAAGAAGAATCAACTCTCATCAAAATTTCTCAAGGGATCTTTACAAAGCATTCCAACAGCCTTTATTCTTCATCCTCTTTTACCTGCTGTGGCATCAACTGGAATGGTTACCAACAGTTTGTTTTGCACCCGTCAAAATTTTCATAAGGAAAATGACTGTGTTTTTCTTTCTCAAGCAGCATCAAAGGAATGCCAGAAGCACACACCCATGGCTGAGACAACATGGGTTCTTGAGTGCTCAAGAAAGTAATGCCCATGGCTGAGCTCAAGGCTCGAAGTGTAAGGATGGGAGAACATCAATTCCCCCCTCTCCTAAAATCTCTTATGACAGATACTCTCACCTACAAATCATGGGTTTCAGGTGTGCAAGGGAAGATCACTGATGGAGAGGTGAGAACTCGCTGACTGAGCATGGCACCTGTATCCGCTGTGATTTTGGTGGAACACATGATGTTAAGATTGTAATGATAAAAGCAGCTTTGGGCCTAGACTTCTTCATATCTGTGGAATATGAGAAGTGTGACAAGTATCAATCACAACAGCAGGTAATTGTCTATTTGGAAAACTGTTAACTGCCTCTCTCCAAAATTATTTCTCTTTCTCCCTTTATGCCTTTTCTCTGTCTTTTTTGGAAATTTGCCCTTTCATAAAATATATGTCTGTGTGTTTTCATTCCAAAGCATTCCTCTGTTGTGGTTAGGTTCCACAGGAGGGTTCCAGCTTGTAAAGGTTAACTGTGCAGAAATCAAGGCTTTGTGCATTTTCGCAAAGGTCACACTCATCAGTAGTTCTGGGAGGACTGCTGGGAAGGGCTATAGCAAGTACCCAGTGATTGAACCACAGCTCCAGGTTTCATTTCCTTTAAGAATACTGTTACAATCACTGGTTGTGTCACTAAGAGATAAAGAGGCTGCTCAGTCACTTGAAATTCAATTTGTACATTACTCAAATCTGCTCCACCTCCTTCCTTCACGGTGCCTGGCAGCTGCTAGCTGGCACTCTGAATTTCAAATGCCTGAGCTGCAGGAAGCAGTTTAATAAACGGGATAGGTCTTGATTAATGTAACAAGCTGAAAATAGACAATGATGCAACACATATCTCAGCAAGAATCGCGGACTCGGATCAAATCTTTGTGTGCTGAGGAAGGCTGCTGTGGCAGAGAGTTCACCAAGAGATGAATATTTATGTTTTGATAACACCTTGAAGGTTCAAAAACCACCAATATACAAGATTTAGACCTGTAATCCTGTTCAGTCTCTAAGCATCTACAGGTGACTGCACGGTCATGATGTTCAAGTCTAGATTAACTATTTGACATTGACTGAGTTCTAGCAAGGGCACTGTGCACTTCACCACAATGTTCTTGTTTTATCTGGAAGAGAGAAATGCTGTATTTCTTTCAGTATTAGGAATGTAAGCAATAATTTTCTGTGCTGTGTACAAAACAATGACTTACATTTGTCAATATTCATTAGTAATTCACCATCCTACGAAAGGTTTACATGCTTTGACATGGTTTCAGACAAGCACTCAGTACGGAGTTTACACTCACCCAGTGCTGATCCATGGCTATAATGTTAGAAAACGTTTTCTTTCCCGGTTCTTGCTCTCTCAAGCCACAGACATTCAGAGCACTCAGAACTGGCATTGTGTTAAAATTCCTCTTCAAAAACTTGCAGAATCACAGTTTTACACAGCAGTATTTCATCAAGGTACTAGGCAATGGTGCCTCATGAAAGGAAGGAGCTGAAGGTTAACATATATTTTACTGGAGAGGTCTAGATTGTGATGCTTTGACTCTGTTCATTTTTTTCGTGAGGCCTTTCAATGAGATACAGCAAGAGGTTGAACCTGGAGAGGCAGGTTGCTTCCAAAGGTGGTAGTGGTTGAATGTCAGGTCTTTGGGTTTGAGCACCATTCCCTTTGTAATTCCTCACATATTCTATGTTATGATTAATCAGAGTACCTTGGATATATTTTTGGTTTTATTTTCTTAATTTGAAAATCTAATTATGCTCTCTTGGTTTGGTTTGGCTTGGTATTTTTTAATAATTCAAAACAGAGGGAAAAAAACCCAGAAAATTAAGTTATCCTGTTTAATTGTGATGTGACGCAATAGTGTTATAGGTAAAAAACAGAAGAGCAAAGCAATTCTGATGAACACACTTGGACTTGAACATCAGTTTCAGAGCTGTTAAGAGTGAAACAAAAAGGTGAGTTCTGGTCTTGCCAGAATTTCTACAGAAGTTGTTTGTTGGCTTGAGATAATTTTTTAAGGGTTTATTGAGAGAAAGTGAGGGGAGGGATAGATCTGTTTTCATCTCATTTGATGTATCTTTGTTGTCAGTGTAACGCACATTTCTCAGAGAAACAAACTCTGTTTCCCATGTGTGTGGGAGAAACATGCTTCATCTAGGAACCTGTGTGGGGAAAAAAAATGGAAATAAAAGCATGGCTGCGGCCTGTTTTTCAAAGTTCAGGTAGTAATTTCTTTCTGTTGGTGTATAAACAAGAACAGTAAACAGAAGAGAAAAAGAATTTATGAGAAGGAGGAAAGGCAGTAAGAGAAATGTAAATAAAAGACTAGGTGTCCTCAAAGAAAAGTGTCAAGAGATTCGATTTGGGGTTGTATTTCTGTGTGAGTTTGATCTTGGTAGTTGAAACACTGATCTGAAGGTTTATTTATTTATGTATATATGTATCTATATTTAATTTTCAGTGAAATTTAAATAATGAAATTTTGTCAGGGAAAGGTAGTAGGTATCCGCATGCAAGTTGTGATTGTAGAAAAAAATAATGGATTTTAGAAAAAATTAATGGATTTTAGAGATATTATGAAAGGATACCTAGCATGTTCTTGAAATGGTATCCACAAATATAGGGGATGAGATGTGGAAGTGCAGAAACTAGAGTCACAATTTAGAAGTCCAAAAGGAAAGAAGCAAAATGAATAATTGAGACACCAGCACTAACAGACAAGGGAGGATGAAAAGTGCTGATGTGTTTCACTTTGCCACGTGAAGGTTGTCCTAGTTTATAGCTTTCCTGTTACTTGAAGTCACAGGAGGAGGTTCAAGAGTGCAAAAAGTGGCGTAGCAATGGACATCACCCAGCTGGAAGAAGATGGGCTGGGTTTGGCCTTAGTCTCTTTGTCACTCTTCTATTTATGAAGGTCCCATCAGTGTGCATTTTCTGAGGTCAAGTTTTCAATGACTGGATGCATACAATTATATCAGTGAGCATAAAAGAAAACTTTTATTTAATCTGACTGATTGTAAAAATTTTTAAGAGCTTCTTTTTTACTTTTGTGTACTTTATTCCTTTGAATTGTAACTCTATATTTCATGGTATGTGCTTTGAAGGTGCTGCTATATGCATAACAGGAGTTACATTTATTATACACACACACTCCATTGTGATAAAGTATGTTATTATGAAGTATCAAAATTTCTCAAAGTGTTCACATTTTAAAGTGAGTGGATTTAATCCACTGATATAACAGACAGATGAAAAGTTCAGCTATTAATTGCATTCTGCTGCTTGATTGGTATTGAATGTTTCACCACCAATTGAGTTCTATATGATTCTTTTGGTGATTTATCGTGTCTGCTTCAGATATAAAGCAGCTCTTTGCTCAGACATAGAAGGCTTTGCTGTTCTGTGAACTTCAACTGTTCTTGGTGTAACACAGAATAGCCAGAGGAAATGTTGCATTTGAAACACTCCGATTTTGTTTATTTTTTGTTTATTTTTGTTTATTTTTTGTAATTATGCCAAATATGTCACCATAATAAACAAAGAATAATATATATTCATCTCTAAGATAACACTTGTTTGCAGTGCATCCATTTTATCTACTGTACTTCTGTAATATTTTAATTTCCTTCAATATTTCAATTTCATCTTTCCAAATGTTGAGTACTCAAACAACAATAGAGCCAGAGTGGTTTGGGGTTTTTTCCCCTTTCTAATACCAGAACTGCTGTCTGATCTTCATATGCTTTAAAGCAGAATTCATTATCTTAATCTTGTTAGTGTTCTGAGGAACTTCTTTATATAGCTGCAGTTTAATGTTGATCTGCAAGCGTTATGTCTTAATACAAATGCCATCTGGTTCAGCTACATATATTTGTATAATGGCAATTCCATGGAAAATCCTGGTTCAGAGTAAATGCATTAAATAAGATCAGAGTGCTTCAGCAGGTCAGGGTCCTGTCTGTTGTCAAGCACCAGCCAGTGTTTACCACAGAATGTAACAGTTCTCTTGCATCTTTCTGTACAAATTTATTTTACTGTGTTTTATTTCAGGGGAAATTATATAAATTTTCATTAAAGAAAACACTATATTATGACAGCACTAAATGAATCATCTTCAATCACTTTTAAAATAGTTGATTTATTGTCTGCAGTTGGAAGGCTGTAAGTTAGGAAAATATTTTTGCTGTCAAGAATGAAATATAGTTCATATATAAATAAAAAAATAAGTACAAGTCTCTATCTAGGGACAGTGTGTATTTGTGTGTGCATGAATTTGTCATACCTGTACCTGCAGGTATCTATGTGCAAGAGCACACGCATGTTTTGGGAACATCGAGAAATTCTCGACAGAAATTGCTTCTTTAACGTAAAAGGAAAACAAATTGACTAACCAGCACATACTAAAATAAAATCCATCATAACAGAAAAGAATATTTTCTTGGAATTATTCATATTCACACATCCTTCTGTGAGACTTTCATATATTTGGTGACATTGGGAAATGTCATTGAAGAAAAGGCATTTCAGTTTAGCCTTGAGCAAACATACTTGTACTAGAAGAACTGTGCATATGTAAAGGCTTTTTCTTCTTCCAAAGGGGACCTGGTTTTGCTATATTCATAACTGAAGCTAAGCTTAGGCTAGTGAGGTGCTGCATGATAAGAACTTGGTTAGCAAACACATTGAGCGGTCGAATGACTTGAATAACAAAATCCCCAGCAGTGTGTTTCAGTGCAAACTGCATTTGTACTCTGCAAGGAGATCAATGCTTCACCCTCATTGATTTTCTTCAGTGGCAGAACCAGGATTATGCACGATGTGAAACTGTATCCCCAGACATATTCAATCTGATTTCCTAGTCGGTGCTAAAAAGGCATAGTGTTGTCCTGAAAACATAAGGTTAGAGAAGTGTAACGTATCAAATTTGTACTTCTGGCAAGCCTGCATGTTAAATAAATTCATCATAATATATCCTGGGTGTCACCCAATCCATTCTATAAAAATATTAGATCGGTGCTATAGAGTTCATGTACATATATATGTATATACATTCCAAAAATTTGTGCAGAGATGCCAAAGAGAGAAATTGAAATGCATTTCATACACATCACTTTGAAATGTGGTATAGTTTTTCTCTAGTAGATTTCAGCTTTATTGTAAACACATAAAAAGAAATAATTTCTTCAAAAACTTCATAGCAGGAATGTAGTACATCTTCAGAACTTAAATAACCTTGTAATTTACAATGTATGCCAGTTTTCAAGAAGTAATAATTACAGTAAAATATATCAGCAGGAAATGACAGCTGACAGGAGCTTTGTTCTGATCTGCAATTTCCCCTTGTTTGTAGCCTCTCAGAGAAGCCATGGGAACACTATCAAATATTGCTTGACTTTACGTCAGTTTGAACACAGGGGTGAATTGAATTAGCTCAGCTCAGACTTTTCCTGAGCTATTTGTTGGTGGACACAGGCAAAAAGACAAACAGAGGAGCAAGAAAGAGCAGTGATGGCTTGAACAAGAAAATTTTCTTGTTCTGCTTCTGCCATTCCAGTCTTTGGGGAAGCAAACACCACTCCCAGAAGCTGTAAGCTGCTTATGCAAAAGTCAAAATAAAGCGTGTTACAGAGAGGCATGTATGCACTTTATAGATGTTCACCTGGAAAATGATCACTGCCTATATTTTGCACAGTCATTTCTTTCTGTCTGTATTTATCCAGTGCTACCATCCAGCTAGGCATGTATGCACACCTACATCAGGTCTCACATCATGCAAATTTAGTAAGTGGCTACCAGGAGGTTTGAAGTTACTGCTAAATAAAAATTTGAGCTGGTGAATCCATAACAATTCTTGGTTGAGCAAGTGGATAGGGTTTTTAAACTTACTTAGACAGGACCATCCGAGTGGATAGTTAGATCAACTCTTGAACGCATTACAGAAAAAATCCTGATTTCCTTAAGCTGGTGAAGTGTCAGATATTACTTGTGAGCTAAAGGGTGGCAAGCAGTACACTGGAGTACTTCCATCAAGTGCTGAAGATCTGAATAAATGTGACGAGAGTAAACTGAATCTTGGAAGCAATGTGTTCTCTTAAACTTGGGGAGATTTTTTTGTTTTAATGTTGCACAGACAAAAGCCTAGACATAGACCTCATTGTTTGTTGTTTTTTTCTGTACTTAGTCCTGGATATTTTAGTTGATGTTGAATATTTGATCAGGAAAGCACATATTAGTCTACTTGGCCTCTAATCATAAAACAAAATCTACTTGCCTGTGCTCTTAAGCGGTTTTAAGAGGGCAGATATATGCACACATATAAGTACTTTCCAAAAACCAGACCTTAGTTGTGGTACAAAACTCATTGGAACAATTGAAAAGCCTTCCATTGCTCTCAGCTCATCAAGCTTGGTACTTCATTCTTGAAAAAACACTTTCAAAACCTGTTTCTAAGGTGACTCTAGTTCCATGCTGAAGGTAGACACTAAATCAGTTCACTGAAAATTATCTTGTTACTGGGGAAATCGCATTTTTAGGACCTGGTACACTTGAACTGGATGATATCAGTCTAAACAAACAATGCATAGCAATTTGATAATGAACAAGTAGGAGGATGCACAGAGAAAACTAACACCATTGTTTAACCTCGAAACTATGCTAATAAGTAGGGTGATAGACATGAAACTCCGAATAATGGAGCTGTTATTCTAGCCCACCAGGCTGTCTCAGGGGACTCTTAAGTGGATTTGCTATGCCACATAGCTCCAGTCCAGTATTTTGCATAGCCTAAAGTGTCTTGTTGCAGTATATTCTCACATTTATCTAACTAGATCAGTTTTAAAAGAATATATATTCTTCCAGTTAGAAAGGAGGCATATGTGCATGTTATAACATAGTATTTATTTGTTTGCATGTAAAATGAAAGACTCTTCCAGAAATAACCTCATTGTGAAAAAGACTGCCAGTACAAGAATATCAGTGTGCCTGTTAAAAATGAAAAGGATCCTTTTGAAAAAAAAGGACAAAAAATGAAAAATATCATGAACTAATGAGCGCATGCATATGCACATGTGTTTGTCTGAACCAAAGCTGATGGTAATGCAGAGCATACTCCAAGAATTATCTGAACCCAGTTTAGGTTGGATTCATCTACAGTTACTTGGCATTGACTGGTTACTGTATTTCATTTATTTTTACAACAGCCACACTCTGCCAATAAAAGATCAAACAATTTTGGTTGCTGGGTTGAAGTTTTTAAAAGTACTTGATGTTACTCTTGAATCTGCTCTCAGTTACAGCTCACTAAAGGGCCTGGCCCAGTGGTGGATCTATAAATACAAACATAAGCTGAAAAAGCTGTTCCTAAAGCAGAACGCACAAATCTGAAGTTAAGTGATTTTCACTCCACTCTATCTTGTATATGCAGTTTCCAGTTCTGAAAGTGGGTGGCTATGCAAAAAAAAAAACTTTAAAATCTTGTTCGTGTATTGTGTCTAATTTTCATCATTGGCCTTTTACAGCGCAGAAACATACAATTACATTGTACTTAAAAAGCACTTAGATGAACTCATCCCAGTTTTCCATACATGTAAAGTAATGCGTTTTTAGATAAATAATGTTAAAATGAAGACAGACAAGCAGGAGATTTTGTGTTGTGATTCTATTTTGATTACTGCAAGTTAACTTTTGATCTACTTTTTTACTTCTTCTTAAAAGTATTTAAATGCAGAGGACAGGAAGAGCAAAACAAACCATACAACTTCTTTGGAAAAAAAAAGTTCAGATTTTATCATTTTCTTATACCTGTTATTGCAGTATCATTTTTGTTGGATAGAAACCCAATCTTCCAGTCATTCATAATCATTAAAATCCCTTTGTTTATTCTAAGAACGTGGGGCTGCATGGTCAGTGCCTGGCATAATTCCAAGTTAAGCACAGTGAAAACCCTTGTAACAACCATAAACCAGCCTAGTCCTAGCTCAGCTGCTGTAGCAGGTGTCTGCTCAGTGAAAGTTTCACTGTCCTTTTTTTTTTTTAGTTTCACACCTACACATCACCATCATTTAACTAACAGGCAGGATATGGAAGTCTTTATATTTGAAAGCTACACAAGAGAGTGGTCCCATGCAGTGGCTATTGGGAAAAGCATTATTCTACTACTGTCCCATGTCCTGGAGGAAAATTTCTTCCTCTTTTGCTTTTTTATTCTGTGGCTGCTTTTTTGCCCTCTCTATTTACTATCATGCTTCTCAGTATTCATTCTCTCAAAGCCTCTTGCTCAGCCACATGGTCTCTTACCCTCTGTATTTCCCTCATCCCTTTATTCTTAACATATCCTGACTGTCTTCGTGGTGGCACCGCTGCTTCTTCTCCTGCATGACCTTGACTCCCTACTGCACTCAGCTTTCCATCACACTGCCCTTGTTCCTACACCTTGTGCAGCTCCTCCTCTTCATATTTCACGTTCAGGTTCACTTCCATGTCCTTTTGACACCAGAAGCACAAGTGAGCACCTGCCTTTGCATGTCCTTCACACCAGGTTCTCTTCAGACTCTCCTGGAGGGATTACTTGCCTCATGGTGTATTGGGTAGCCATCTCTCCTAAAAGCAGCCCCAGTCTGGTGACACAAGCCTGCGCATGGAGTTCACTCAGGTTGTGGCTCACAGAGTGTCCCAGGGACAGGCTGGAGGGCAGTTACATTTGCTCTGACTGCATTTACCCTGCCCTTCCTTCAAATGCAATTCCTTAATTTCAGTGTGCTGAACCTGACATTGCAGACAGAGAGTATTCATTAATGTTCCAAATATTAGCTAAAAATTGCTACATATGGTTTTGCCACAGTTTCACTTTTATCTGATCAAAGTAGACGATGGAATGAGCAGTCCGAACAGACCGCGGGTGGTTTAGAGATTCAAAGACACAAAGCCAAAGTCTGTACAAAAAATGTGAGCACAATTGCTCAAGCGGTTATTTTATTCATATATACGACCACCTCAATTACACCTGCACAGCAGAGGCAATCCACATGTGCAGGATAAGAAAATATGACTCTAATGACCAAAAAACCACCAGCTACCTGGCGTGGCCTGCTCATTATGTACTGCATTAATGAAGGGAAGCTTCCCTTTACATAAATTGCCTTTGGTTGAAGCAACTTTCTCCATTCTGCCTTCATTCTATCTACTTAACCTCATCTGCTTTATAATACTGCAAGAAAATCTTATCAAATTTTGCCAAAAAAGTCTTTCTGAACTACAGCTCAATTAACAACCTGTATTTCCAATCAGCAATGTACAGGTGTTCTAGTGGCTGGTTTTGGTGATTTACAATCTTAAGTATAATACAAGGAAAGTCTTAAGCATATGGTAACAGTAAGGATCTCTGACTGTAGTGCATTTAAATCAAACAATATCCTCATTAGCATCCAGGAAACAGAGCCGTCCTTTAATGTTCAACAGTGCACCACATAGTGAATGGAAAGTTATTATGTCCCAGATGAAAATAATTTCTTTCACTTTTTTTTTTTCCGCTCAATATGCAGTTAAGCATACCAGGGTAAATGAGAGAAAAACTAAAACTGCACGTAAATAACCAAACATGTAAAATGACACCAAGATCTTCAAGTTCTTTAATCCCACAATGCTCAGTAGCATTAATTATTCCCTGAATCAGTGCTGAGGTGTGTTTAAATCCCAGTTCTAAAGCACTTAGCCTTATAGTTCTACCATTCCAGAATGTATTATGAAGTCATTACCAGCCCAACATAAATAAAGAAATCCTGGGCATGGAAGTAGTGATGCTGGAGACATAAGCTGAGATGGATTAGTTAATTGTTTTCTTCGGTTTTTCTTCTCTTCTTCATTAAATCAATATCTGTTCTAGGTGGCAGGAAAAATTTGTAGAGTATTTGAGTCAACACAATAAATTTAACTCATAGGAATCTGACTGCGTTTCTTTTGACTGCATAGGCCTTCAGTGATATCTCCTTACAATATCTCCAGTGGCCATGGAGTGAAAACTGGTACAGAACATGAAAACACCGCATTGCCCATAATTCACATTTCTGTAAGTGGAGGACTTTCCAATAAAATCCAGACACTTGAGAGGCATGGAAACTGCTGTAGCTCAATAAAGTTGATTGAGTGCCCTCACCCCTTCATATAGTACTGGTTGGGGGAGGGAGTTGGGAGGAGGGGAGGAGAGATAGAGCGGAAATAGGAAACAAAACAAAACAAACCAAACCACCCTACAGATAAAAAAAGATTTAAATGTTAGGTCTCCAGATTTGATCTTCTGGAAATCCCCAAAAAGTCTGCAAATGTCATCATGCTGCAAACAATTAGAGGCAGCACTAAATGTAGTGAATGAATAATGTACTAAACCTAAATAGAGTGGTTGATTGATTTGATATAAGACTGAAGGCTTCTCCTTTCTGTGATCAATAACATAAACCTTTTCTCTTTCCTGTCTCTCCTGCAGCTCCCTAATATTGCCTCTCTGCTGGGTGCTACACTGTTCTGGGAAAAGTTGTCCAATGTATTGTTCTGAGATTAGTTTCCTCAGGGACCTTGATTCTACAAATAATTGCTACCTATCTTACTTCCAGACTGAATGAAATTACCCTTCATGGAATTTAGGAAAACCATTTTGTTCAAATTATTTTCTTGATCTGACTCTTAACTTTCCTTAACCTAGCTTTAGGAATGCTGCACCTTAAATTACAAAAATATTTGCATAGGAGGGCTTTTACATTTTATGTTAAGGCATTGAGACAGATAAGAAAAATAAGTGACAGATGCCTGAATACAACATCATGCAAAAATCTTCAGTTTTGTCTAAACCTCTGTAGTCACTAGAAACTTGTCTTGCCATGGTGGCTATTTGTCCATGTGATGGCAGAACAAGGTTATTGAGGATTGCACAGAGGAAACAAAAGGGGCCCTTCTGGAGAATGCAGCCTGTTGAAAGATAGAATGAACATCAGCAGGAAAATCAAAATGAAGACTTGGGTGGGCCAAGAAAAGATTGTGGGAGAAGGCAACGCAACCCTCTCCTGTGATGCTCGAGCTGCACCCAGAAATGCCTTCTCTTGAATAATCACAAAAGAGAAGAAAGAAGGTGAAAAAAAGATACATTTTGAGAAGATGGTAAGTGTTGGAAAAGGAGTATTTGGTATGTGATTTTCAGGGATGAAAAATCATTCTATTTGAGCTGTGTGTCCTCACATAGACAAGTTACAGATGAGAAATTGACTTTTGTTGTGTGTTGGTGTTGAGGAAGGAAACCAGCTATGTCGTCAGTCATATATGCCCTCAACAAGCCTTGCTGTTGGAAAAAGAAATCCAAACCAACTTTCAAGTCTGACATCCGTATCGAAGGAAAAATACTTTTTCTTGTAACAGCATTATCTTGTTCTGCTTAGTTATTCCAAAACTTAGCTGCAGGGAAAACTAAAAGAATTGTTCTGGGATTGGCTAGGGTGTAGCTAGTTTTCTTCACAGGGGCTCGTGTGGGGCTATGTTTTGGATTTGTGCTGAACGCAGGGTTGATAACACAGAGATGTTTTTGTTATTGCTGAGCAGGGCTTACACAGAGCCAAGGCCTTTTCTGCTGTTTGTATTTCCACACTAGAGAGGAAGTTGGGGGTGCATGGGAGGTTGGGATGAGACACAGCTGGGACAGGTGACCCCAACTGACCAAACGGACATTCCACACCATACGACATAAAGCTGTGGGGAAGAAAGAGAAAGGGGGGAACATTTGAGGTGATGGCATTTGTCTTCCCAAGCAAACGTTACACATGATGGGGCTCTGCTCTCCTGGAGATGGCTGAACACCTGCCTGCCATGGGAAGCAGTGAAATAATTCCTCATTTTGCTTTGCCTGTGTGCATGGATTTTGCTTTCCCTATTAACCTGTCTTTATCTCAACAGGTTTCTCTTTATCTCATGGGTTTTCTGGCTTTTACCTGTACCATTCTCTCCCCGATCCCGCTGGTGGGGGAGTGAGTGAGCGGCTGCCTGGGGCTTGGTGTTGGCTGGGGTTAAACCGTGACAGAAACCCAAACAAGTTGTTTTGAAATTCCTGCTTTCAAGGTGAGCTAGAAGAAACAATGTTGTGACTTTGGTCAAGCTGAAATGTTAAGCTGCTGTCAGGAGGAGTTGTAAAATGTAGTGTTCCCATTTACCTCTCAACTTCAGAGAAAGAAGCATGCTGTGACATAGTGAACATTTTGATCTCTGAGAACTTTCTTCAAATTTCAGAAAATAACCGTGACCTCTTTGGATCTTTAAACTACAGTCTGGATAAAATGAAATGAACATGGAGTTGAATTTAATTTCTGATCTTTGTCCAGCCAATCTCAACATTTTAACCTTATCTCTGTAGTTGAGACATCTGAAGAAAAGTGTCTAGGGAAAGCTCCCAGGTGGTGACTCTGTGCTGGCACTTTGTGTGCCCTTTCAGTCATTTAGGTCTCACAGCTCAGCTTATAGCAGAATATTATCTAGACTTGAGCTTCAGTGCAGTTTTCCACATTTGCTTCCTCCATTTCCTTCATCAGAAAGCCTGGCATGTATTTTGTATGATAAAAATACAAAATACATGTATTTTGCACTCCTCCTTTGCACTATCTGTGTCGCTCTGAAAAAAAAAAAAAAGCATCATTAGACTGAATTTCTAATTTCCACATACATTTCTGTGGTCATTGCTCAGTACATTGCTTTTAGTATGCACTTCCCCAGTAGTAAGTGGCGGAGAAGATTATTTGTAGATTGTTCAGTGCTTATTTCCTTCCCTGATTGCTTTCCTGACTTTTCTGGTCATGACTAATCAATAATACTACTGATCTGAGAGACGCCAGAAATACTTTGGATACACGGCTTCTGACAAAGGAGCTTCTTTGTCTGGGCAGAGGGAGACTCCTTAGTGTGAAACCAGAAAAAAAAAAAGTTAATTCATCCCCTATCTTTGCAGGCTAGTCCTTTGTTTGCTGTGAGCTCAAACGTGTTTCAAAACAGCATACGCTTAGACTTGTCTTCTGCTAGCATTGTTTTTCCTTTCAACACTGAGCTTCTCTTGTCATTCTGCTGTTGCCACCTCCCTTTTGACTTTGCCTGTCTTCCTATCAGTGTCTTCTGGTAGAACATAAGCCTGCATTTGTATTTATAGCTTGCCTTTAATTGAAAGTTTTGGATGTTTGCAATGAGAAACTGAAAATTAAACAGCTGTGTCTTGACAGCTTTGGAAATGCTGCTCATTGAACTCCCTGAGCAATTCAGAAAACATCTCAGCTGAAAAACAAAACATGGCTTATGTGGCTGTGTTACGGCAGCTGGAGGAAAGTACTAATACTATGAAGGCTTTATATTACTTTGCATAACTGGCATCACAACCTTTGTTTAATATTCAAGCAAGATTATACAGATAAAGAAGGAAGGCAAGAGGGAGGAAAACTTAAGCAAGCCATGGTTAAGGCAGTCTAAAGGTCAAAATTGTAATATTAAATAAATCTTACATGCTTTTATAAACCTTAATTTATTGTCTACGTGCAACTGACATTTTAGCTTTGGGTTTAATACCAAGTACTTCAAAGTATTCTTGTAGAAGAATAGTCGATAACCCTCTTACACAGTATAATTGGAATTCTGCATGTTAGAACATTTGGTTTCTGAAAGATTTTTGTAAATGTTAATAGCTGTCTTTTAAAATGGTGTAAGTGTGAAATGCTATGAAAAGCAAAGGTTTAAATGTCACCATGTCTATAATTTTCATAATGTAAAAACTAAATAAGCTTTTACAATATGAAAAACCTAAAGGCCTGCTGCAAGTTTGAAGATATAAGCTAGCTCATTATTAGTTTTCTGAAACTGATATGACAGACACATTTTGTAAAACTGTGCATTTTACTCTAAAATGTATAGTCGAACATTTAATTGTCTGAAAGTGTTACTTCTGCCAAGTCTTCCTATTTACTATCTATGATCTGAGTATGGCAATAAAATGACTAATCTGGGAAGCCTCTTAGAGTGTCACCAGAAGTATTCTCCTCATATGCACCCACTGGCACTCAGATTGAAAAGCCACTTGTATTGGTCTTGGTTGAGCATTATGGTTTGTACTACTAACACGGTGCTCTGGTACATCAGTAGGATGGGAATGGAAAACATGGATGTTTTAAAGTAAGGTGCGTGAGCTTTTGCACTCCCTTAGGTGAAGCACGGTGCCATGAATTCTGGAGTACTAAAACTTGAAAAAACTGGTTTTAGTAGCCTAACCCTCTACATTTTTTGTTAACAAAGTCAATAGCATGAACATGCCACAAAAGAAAGAAGAAACAACTATTTATGACTTATTTATCCCACCATATTTCAATATATTTTAACAATAAAGAGGTGGCTCAAGACAGTCACTGTCTCAACACATTTTAAGTGTTATCAAAGGTATCAGTTTATCTTCCAGCCTGCCTAAATCAAAAGGACAATGGCATTTAGGAAAGAAAGAAACCCAACACACTATAAAGAGCAGATAACATAAACAGAAATCACACCAAGAGCACCTTGTCCTCTCATGTGGGTTTTAGGAAGCCAAAACAGTCTTTTCCTAACATACTGTAATAGTAAGGATTTACTCTAAGCAAAACAAGATAAGATAATCTTTGTGAGTTAAAAGAAAGAACTCTTTAAAGTGTCATTGCAAAGCATGTGATTTCTCACTCCCTAAGCTGATTTCTTGAAGGAAACTTATTTACAAGGTTTTTATCAAAAGAGTGCATCAAGAGTTCCCACAATTTTGGCATTCACATCCAGGAATAAAACATAACAGAAAGAGAGAACACATGCTACAGCAAACATCAACAGAGTAGGGGACAGGAGCATCTATCAGGAGAAATTCTCACAACTGATAGTTTACAGATTTATCATAGCAGAAATACTTCTGTAGCTTGAGTTGCTGGAGGTTATTAAGTATCTCCAGATCAGAAAAAGGATGTGACATGTTGCAATGATTTTTATCATACTGTGTGGATCCTAGGTCTAAAAATTCTGGGAATGGAGGGGGAGGTAGGGAGAAATCTGGGAATAGGTGGTAGGGAAGAAGAAAGAGCATTGTCAACCTGCGTGTAGAGAATGTCACCGTGAAGGGCTGGACCAAAAAGGATGTTCTACAAGACTGGAATTAGTACAGCATCGTAAGATCTGCAGTTTATAAGAATAGGTTTTATAGGTTTTCTGATATTCTTGTTCATGGTTTTTTACTGCTGACTGCTATGTTGCTTCTATGCAACACAAGGGTCTGGATCCATTTTTGTATTCTTCTCACTGTCCTACAAATTAGCAAGAAATAATACAAGGAGAAAAGACGTTATAATTTTGCATGGTATCATGTGTCCAGCTGCTCTAGAAAAGTGAAACTCAGTCAGACAGAAATTGAAACATGGTTATATTAAAAGGGATTTGAGATATACTCATTTATAATTTGCAGATTTCTAATTCTCCTATTCTGTACTCATATTATCATTCTAGGAATTTACATCCCATGAAAATACTATATTACAGATCCTGAAAACCAAGCCACCGACCTTGTAAAATGGCCCATTTTCTCCTGTAAAAAAATATTTATCAAAAACTACAGGGACAACATGAAAGACAGCTGCTAGCACCAAGTTTCTTGTTTACAATAACAAGGGGAAACCTTCATCACATGTAGAATCCAGTAGGCTAATAAGAACACGCAGTAAATGTTAGCTAAAATATATTAAGTTAGAAAAAGACATTTGTTCATTTCACATCCTGAGTTATACAGGATTTTATGATGCCGTTTCTCAGTCTTTAAATTTTCCTTTTTTTTCCTCCAACTTCCATCTTTTCAGTCAAAGGAAATCATCAAGTGACCTTGAAATCTGCACTGGTATTTTCCTGGCAGAGGAAGAAGCTCACTTTTCTCATTTGCAAAAATGAATAACAATTTGATCATTCTTAAAACTTCTAAAAGGTTAATTATGCTCTCTCCATGAGCACTGAATAAAAACCTGCTTTATCTCTGCCCAAGTGAAACCCACAGGGCTCTCGTTCTCTCTAACTCTGCCTGGAGATGAAATCCTGCAAGCTGTCAATTAACTCCTATCAGCTCATAGATCTGTGTGAGCTGCAGATGATTTTTTCAACCAAAAACTATGACAGCTCTCATTTGCCAGAGCTGTTGGGTGACTTTAAAAAATTCACAGCAGGAAAGTGTTATCTGGCTTTGGGCTTGCTGGAGAGAAAAAGAAAGAGTGAGAAAACGAGAGGCGGAAAGGTCCTGGGTTATAGAGAGTTCATTTCTAGCTCTAAGACTTCCGTCTGGTTGCAAAACCCCACTTGAACTTGAATTGCATGTTTCAAACAATAATAGAAACTGAACATGGACATGTACCACAGAGATGTTTCCTTGAGTGTTTGGGTTTGGTTTTGGTTTGTTTTTTTTGTATTGCTGCAAAATGACAGTCAGCCATGGAGGATACTGGCAAAGTACAGAATTAGTAGAACAGGCACCCCAATGTGAAGTGCTTAGCCTGCTGATACTGTTTCTCGGTTGAAAAATGGCCTTTTAATTTGGAAGTCAGAATAGTAATCTGAAAAGGAAAAAGTGAGAGACCATAAGAGTACTGTTTCACTTACCTTGCAAGATGGATATTGCTTCCAAATGAATAGAGAAAGCAAAAAATTGCACTGAGCATTTGGTGACCACTATATTTCTGCCCACTTATTTTATTTTTGTATTATAGGGTAAATTCTTGAAGAGTCAGCTGCAATAACTTGCAACAAAGCCACAGGAACAAGTGCTGATGGCTCTGTTTGCGTTAGAAACTGGAGGTAAAGTAATTAATTTTAGATCTATTATAAAGTGGTAATGTTTCAACTAGCACATGCATGGCACATGGAAATCTGGGTTTTGCTCCTGGCCCTGCTTTGACCTGTGGCAAGCTGTTCAACCTCCCACTGTGATATTACTGGGTTAGCTGTAAATATCAATGCCTACTCTTGTAGACAGACAAAAAAACAGCTCAGGTACGCCTCAGCATCCGCTGCTAGACACTTAGATCAAGTCTGCAACTTAGATTTAGCTTGCAACTAAAAAGGGCAATGAAAATTACAGATCTTTACTGGAAAGAAAAAAAAAATGATCCATTTATTTCATTCTAGATTTCTATTAGTTAAAATTGAAGGTCTTTGGGACAGACATAAGGAGACCTTATTTTGGAAGTTTTTATTCTAAAATAATAAAAATAGGAAATTCATTACTCTTTATTTGTGAAAACAATTTGAGAACTAATTTTAAAAATAAAATTAGTCCTGATGTACCTCCACATTTATAATATCTTCCTTTTCTGTTTCCATATTTTTCAAATTTTCCTGATGTGATGAAGCTGTCACCAGGTAAATCGTTCTCAAGATTAGTCAGTTGACTGATCTTAGCAAAGGGCAGGATGCATTTTCTACCAGAAGTATCTGAGTTGTAGTAAACTTTTACTCTGAAAGTACTAGGAGAGTCTCACTGTTGTTAAACACACCAGGATTTCATATCAGTTCTAATGGCATTAATAAATGAGAGATTCCTGGACAGTCTATAAGCCTAAAATCAGACTCAATTGATTAACAGAAAGGGGGAATGAACAGTAAAATAAAGTGAGCTAAAACATAACTATACTGAGATTAACTTTTGAAAAAACAAATGTACCTACAGAGCTATCTGTTAATGTGGTACTTGATTTTGGGGAAGGTACAGGATTCCTTTTTAGCCTTGCAGTTTACCTTAAAAAATTATTAGTGTAAGTACGCTGATGTTTTTGGCTGTAATATAATTAGCAATGCGGAATGAAATGATGGATCTTTTATTTTTGATAAATTTTTGAAACAGACTTCAATGTGAAGTATTAAAACATCTCCATGGGGTTTTATCTTTTTCTCATGAGGCAGTAGAACAAACCAACTGTCATGGAATATATGTTGTTTATAGGACAATATTCTTCTACTTCGTTGAAAAGTAGAAGGCTGCAAATTCACAGTGATTTAATTACATGTTAAATGCACCAAGAAGCCATAATGAAAAGATTTAAGCATCTTAATCATGCTATCAATATTACCTAATGCAGAGAGAAAAGGAAAACCTACTAGGCAGTAAGTAACTTCAATGGCTGAAATAATGTGAACTATTCAAATATTATCTGATTTTTCCTTCAGGTTCTAAAAAGTAACCATAGAAATTTTCACCTTAAGATTCCCTATAGCAACACATATTTTTAAGTTTTCAGAAAAAGTCCTGGACAATACAGCTGAGAGCACAATATCATTTAACGATGTTACAGTGTTGGGATAACATCAGAAACTGGAATCCAATAAGTAAAACCTCTGAAAACCTAGTAAACTATTACATACTTTTATTTTTTCACCTGTTAGTCTGTGTACGAAGCAATATCTATTCTTGCTTTTTGTCTGTTACTTTCCTGAAGGTTTTGTGTTTTCCTTCCTTTCTGTTTGTTTCCATCACAGTTTCTCCAGTTGCAATGTATTTGTTGCTCGCCACTTTCTTTGAGATAAGCATAGCTTAGTTTCTACCTAAAGTAATCAAAATTCAGAAAGATCAGTAATTTTTCGAATTAATGGGCTAGAAAAGGGACAGGAAATACATAGACTAATATAGGAAAAACATCAAATACTTCAAGGAGATAAGATTTGAAAGTTTCATCTGCCAGAGGTACATGGCTCATCACTGCAGTATTTGCAGCTTGTTCATTATTGGTGTGATTTTGGGATCCATCAAGGAATCAAAACCAAAGGTAGCATGACCAGGACCATTCAGTCAGCTGAAGGAGGTGGCTTTAATCAGTCTGGGAGCAAATGGACTGCCTGAGTGTCCAAATGATTCATGGGAGACTCAACAGGATAGTTGACACCATAGGATAAGCTGTGCCCTCCAAGAGAAGGCCTGACTTCTGCTTGATGTTTTGAATGTCGAAAGGAAAGACAGTAAACAAGGGAGATGCTTTTGTGTGGAGACTAATACTCCTTGCTCTATTACAGATCTAAAAATTCTCCTCATTACAGATGAACCAGTGTCACTCTGGAGCTCTCAGTGTGCTGTGTGTGGACAGCAAGAGGTCAACAGCTCATATCTGGGAATGGCAGCTCCACTTCTCTTGTCATCAGCGTGCCTCATTCCTCCACTGAGTCACTGGACTTGCAGTTAGGTTCAACTGGTATTTCCAGGCACTTGCAGGACATTGCTCCGATATTAAATGTAGTTGGAGCTTTTAGGCAAAAAAAATTTGAAAAGCTCCTGGCAGCCAAAAGTACTGTCAATCTACTACACACCTTGTCCCATGAAATTAGCACTTTCATGTGCTTTTATCTTGAGAGGTGGGGCAGAATCTGGAAACAGACTTCTATTCAAAGTTTGCGGTAACAGGAGATGCAGTGCATCTGCAAAGCCCTGCACTTGTATACACCTGCCAGGTGCAAACGTGGACTCATTTGAGAAGGTTTCAAATGTCTACCAATATTTGCCAGTTCAGTGTTTTTAGCTTTATGCCAATGCAAAACCACCCTTTATGCAGAGCTCAAAAGTGCTTTTGTATATTCAAGTTTTTATTTTGAATTTGCATACCATTTTTTTAAATGCAAAGTAGGAACATACGTACCCCTAGAACATTTCTGCAAGTGTTCATAAACAGAATTAGTAAGTACACTCAGCTCTTCCGCCAATGACAAACTGGTTTTCCTAATTTTCCATTTTTCTTGTTCATGTGGTTTTTTTTCTAAATCACTCTGATTTCCAGATAGTGATTTATCCAGATAATGACTTATGTAGTATTCCATGTTTCTAATAAATAGCTAGATTTGTTGACTGTATTAAGGATGTAATCAAGTTGGTATTCACATTAAATTTCTATCCAGTTTCCATTATAATCAGGAAAAAATCCCTTTGATTTCAAGGACAGTTGTATCAGACCAGGAGCACTTAATTTTTTAAAGCAATGGTAAGTGCTGCTGTTCGCTGACATTGTTTCCCAAACACCAATGATTGTTCACTGACCCAGATGTGAACTTGGTTTTTTTCTGCCTCTGTTTATAGACACCCTCTCTCTCTCTGTGTTTATAGACACACAGAGGGTGTCTGTTACGAGACACCCTCATCCTCTTGTGCTTATCTACTCTAGTCAGAGACCTATTTGACTTGCTGGGAAGTTGTGATGGACCAAATTAGAAAGCCTGTGAAAATTGTTTATAGCTGAGTATGTCAAAAATCAGTATTAGAAAAGGCACAAAATTAATATTTACATAGATCAGGGACCTCTACTTTACATTCCTGCCATTACTCAACTGTTGGAAAGAAGTGTGGTGCTTGGAAGGGGGAAAAAAAGCAGCTCACTTTGTAATGCTCAGACTTGGGAATGGATGCTATTCTCTGCAGCTCAGTACTTCAATGTGACAAGACAATGCACTAAGTTTCAGGATATTCAAGGTCCTTTCCAAATTCCTGTCCATAACTGTGAGCAAAGTTCCCTCTTGCAGGACGTGGAGACCCTTTTGCTTAACAAATTAATTCCTTTTTTTGGTTTTGTTTTTTTTGTTGTTTTTTTTTTTGTTTGCTTGTTTGTTTTGGTTTTTTTTGTTTTTTTTTTTTCTTTTTTTTTTTTCAAGCTGACAAGCCTGTGAAAGCTGGAAAGGAAACAGAACCTAAATAGAAAGAGAGGCATTCCTATCTGCAGTCTGCTTCAGATGTAATGATTATGATTATGATTATAATCAACAATGACTTTTCACAGTACAGTATTTTTGACCACAATTGGGGTCCACATGAACTTGCTCTGATACACATAAACACCGGTAATGTGTCACAGGAAAGCTGAGTGATGTTTCAAAATTTCCATGCCAGATGTGTTTGCAACACAGTCCCAACACTAAAAAAAGTTAGGTATACAATGATACTGAAGACCTGTTGGCTTCAGTAGAGTTATTTTGCCTCTGTAAACAAGCTCAAGTTTTTTCTTCTCAGTTATTCATTTCATGCATGTTCAGAATAATTAGGGATAAATAATGCTCTCAGGAAATACATCAGTTCAGAAAAAAAGAAGCCTTCCCATGTCTTTTGTTCACATTGTAACTATTTTTAAATGATCTCTGAGTTTCCTAACTAAGTGAAAATTTCAGAAAAGTCAGAGTTCACAAACAAATAAGTACTTTTCAGTCCAAACTCAGCACAAAAGGTACATTTTATCAGGAATGAGATAACAGACAAAAAATAAAGTATATACTCACTAGCGACAGATGATATGATATCACCTTTGAGATCTGTCTTGTTTTCAGAATACTGTAAAACTGATTATCATTTGTGGTCACAGCTCAATTGTTGTCTTGAATTTTTATCTTCAATTATGAGTGTTTTCCCGTGATGCAAGGGACCCAGAAACAGCGTCTGTGTGGGGAATCATCTAAATCCTCCATCACTGCCTGTAGGGTAGCAGTGTAAATCAATCAGCGGAGAGTTTCACGGTAAATGTATGGATGAACATTTAGGGCTTCTTTTTTTTCCCTATTAATCTTTAGACCAGATCAGTGCACACCTGATCCTGTATGCTCACCAAAATGTATTGAGGAACAGATCTATTGACTGTGCCCCATGCTGCTTCTATGACATTACCAGTCATCCAAAATATATTTACTGGACAGATATATTTCAAAACATGTCGAACGAACAATTAAACTGACACATTTGAGTAGTGATCTCCAGCAGGAGAAAGGAGCAGAGTAGAGGTGAACACTGAGATAACACACTCTCTTGAAGTGGATCTGCCTTTACATCATTGCTCTTTTTGCAAATACCAAATCATATCTGTACTGGTAAGTGATGTATATGACTGGCTTGGAAGCACAAAAACGGAAAAATGTAAAAATAAACCTGGTCATTGTCCTGGTGCTTTCACTGATGCAGAAATCTGTGTGTTTAGAAACTGCACACTTGAAGATACATGGCAGCTTTTGAGTTTCTTAGATTTGTGTCCCACTCTCATTCCATTTTCAGTAAACTGGTATTTCTAACTTCAAATATCAAGAAAAAAGATTTCAAGAAAACATTTGAGGGATAAATGTCTAAAGTAATTGGAATAATTTTAGTCCTGAAGTGCATCAGATTGAACAATTTTCCACTTGAATGTCAGTAGATTCTTTGCTGAAGTGTTCAATGCCTGATCAGTAGTTGCCTCCGTAGTTAGCTTACTGATAACAGCAGATTAATATCACACTGATTTGGCCTGACTTTGTGCTCAATTGATTGTACTTATTGCCTGCTTCTTCCATCTTTTTGAGGTGATTTCAGGCAGATCAACTGCCTGAAAAATACAGGCTCATATCACTGTCCAGGCTGTGGGGATAGGGACAACTTAGAAAGCTACATGCTTCATGCTCAGTAAAGTCAACTGAAGACAGAACCCTCACAGTTTCGTATTACAACCATTAAAGCTGCAATGGATGGCCTTTCTCTTTTCTATATATCTTAAAGCTTTTGAATACCACAGGAGCGGCATCTCCCTGGTCTGTCTTGCTCTCCAGTTTAGGATTCTGTTTGTTGAAGGGCTGATCATTGACCACAGAAAGTACCTTTCCCCTCTGCTGAAAAGTACATATACGATTTTACTGCACAAGATGCCCCTTGCCCACCAGATATTAATATACTTGTAGGCAGTCACTGCATGACATACAAGGTTTGACATTATACAGAGCTATCTGGAAGGGTTTTTTAGCCAGAAAAAAAATGTTATAATGGATTTCCATAGCAACTTTCTTGCACAAAGGCTATTCCATGTGTGAAAGTATTGTCCTTAAAGAATAGGGAAGCTTACATTATATTTAGACTAGGACAAAGATAAATGCACCAGAGAGGCAGCATGGCCTCTTGGAAATTGTTTCTGTGTAGGCAAGAGGAGAATGTCGTGCAGTGTTGTGCAACTGGACATAGGCTGTGTTTTGTGCTGTGCAGAAAATTGATTGCAGTCTTCTGAGTACATTTACAATAACATTTGCTGGCAAAACCATTAATCTGACTTCTGGGTGTTGTGCAACACCTACCTCTTCAACATCTGTGAACAACATATATCATTAAATTACAGTGCTGTAAGAAATACTGTTAAAAGCAAATTTTAATGGTTATTTCTTAGCAGCTCTCAGGGAGCACTGGCGATCATATTGCTTCTTCACGGGAGCTAGATGGCTTGAATCACTCAGAGAGGCTTTGCAGCAGTGGAAGATAGGTTACTGAATTTAAATGATCCAGTACAAACATTAGAATCCCTGAAAATGTCCACAAGTCATTGCACACAGGTATTTTCAGATTACCCCTTGAATACAGGAAGATTTGCAATGAAAAAAAAGAGATGGATATGAAAAGACTGCTAGGCAGCCCTTCTCTGTTACAATAATAGACCCAATTCTGGAGTTGCTAACTACTTTTTACTGCTATTTAGCAGTTACAGCTTCAAGAGAAATAAACAGCACATACTAAGAAAAGCAACCCATTGTTGCATTCGTGACCTTATACCAAACATCCTCCATACTGAGCTCGACTGACTGGCATGCAGATTTGTTTCATAAACAAAAAGTAGTGTTTTCTCTCTAAACAATTCATTGTGAGCAATTTGTCATTGCAAACAGCTTCTGGCAGTTGCCCAACTCCTTTCAGATAATCCTTCTTTAAACCAACTGGCCATTAAAATCTTGCCTCCCAACAATGGCACCAATTCATTCCTAATGAATAATTTGTCTGGATTACTGTATTTGCTGGATGAGATGGAATGAAGCTTGTATGTCATAAGCAAAATTGTTAACACTAAGTTATCATTTAATTGCCTTTCTCCTCATCTAAATAATCCTGGGTCATTATTAATTCTCTTTTTTTCATCAGCTGCAACTGAACCCATAGTATTTATAAGGCCAGAGGAATGTGTTTGACTAGAGCGATTGATTAGGTCCTACAGACACATACTTCTGGTTTTACGTTATTTTTCTTTTATTGTGTGGTAAAAACATAGTCCACAGTAAAATAAGTTTACAGAAGCAGTGGATGATTATTAATTAAATTTAGCACAAAAATAGGAAAAGAACATGCAAGCATCACAATATTTGTTTGAAAACAGGTAAATAGACATTATGAGTCTACCAAGCTCATATCTGTGGAATGTGGAACTACTAATTATAGCTTGAAACAGAAGAATATGAATATTCACATATACACTGCATTCTTAAAAATCTTAAAATATGGATTATATTTCTTTCTTTTACCCTTTTTTCCTCTCAATTTGCAGATTTTTATTTTTCTGTTAATAGCTGTAGATGTGTTGAGTGAAATCAATTTATATTAGCTATATGTGTCAACTATGTCTGAAAAAAGACCGTTAAAAAGAAGGAGTTGGATTGAAAAGTAGAACAACTGAAATTGAACTCACATTGTCATGGTGATCAATTTTTGTTCAGCTTCCTGTGCTCTCTGTGGTCTGAAAGAAGCCAGTTCTGCAAAGTGTGACTCCATTTTCTCATCTGAAAAATAAAGACACTAATCTTTCTGATCTCCCAGGTGATGTCTGATGCTAGCCTCATTGGTTTCTATGAAAGCCGTAGGTAATTTGGAGAGGAGAGCAACTGAAAGGTCTATAAATAAGATAAAATAAAATTCGTGAAGGAAGCATTGATTTTAGTCAGGACTGATAATATTTCTTGTCAATACTGACATATCAGTTTCATTTTCCATTATTTCTAAATGTTTTAGTTAAGCTAAAAAAGTATAGCCTCTCAAACAGAATTTGAGAGTTCTTATTTATTGGACTATAACCAAGTTCCAGTGGCTATGTAACTCCAGGGTAAGTTACAAAATGTTATGTTATATAAATATATACAAGAGGTGTCTTGTGTGTTTCAGCCTCCTACACTACATAACCAAGAACACAAACATCACAGCTGGTAGAGGATGTGAACCAGAGATGTCCCCTTGTAGAGAAACACTCACCTCTCCTCAGCTGTCTGTTCCTTTGCCTGTGCTTAGGACACTACAGCTTTGTTTATGTACTTTTAAAGACACAAAAATGGCCCCTATGCATGAAAGATGTAGTGCCTAAGATAATTAAGGCTGTGGCAATTTTCGGACTTCTCTTGCATTGAAAGTTAGCAAGTCAATAAGATTTTGGAAGGCCAAAGGGCTGGAGATGATGTCAAGCCCATTGTTAACATAGTGTTTCTTTTTTTTTCTGGTCTCATTCATTCATAATTACTATGGAATGGACCAAAGTACCTGAAAAGAATTGCATTCTCACTGCCAAATACTACAGCAGTGGTAGCAAAAAAAAAAAAAAGATAAAAACAATTAGATAGTATGGAAATAGGAAATGTTGGTCTAAAAATTTTTCTTTCATATTACAAGCTTGATCCTTGATACATTAGTGTACCAGTACCACAGGGACTATATTTTTATCCATGTCCTTAATCCTTTCTAGCAATTCCACATAGTATCTGTAATAGAACAGTCAATCAAAAAGATCCAGAGAAAAAACACTGTCTTAAAGTGCAAGATGGCCTAAACGTACTTTCAACAAGTGCTAATTCTCAGATCAAACAGCAACCACAAAGCTGCTGGAACTGGCAACAGAGTTCACCAGGAAGCCAGTTGGCATCGTTAAAAATACCTTAGCTATAGTCTCATTGCTAGGTCCTGAGGAAAACAGAGGAATTGCATCTTCTCGGATCAAGGGGCACTAATGTATCTTCATGTGTAAGCAGTCTCAAAATCTTTTCCTTACAGTCAGCAAAATCAACTGTGTGACAAAACCAGTTGAGAGCATTTGATCCCAGAGGAATTGCACAGGATTCTCACCAGAATGAATATGTGCAAAGAAACATACAGTCCTGATGCATTTTTTCTACTTTTCAATTTTCTTATATATTCCTGAAATTAAAGACCTTGTGATTAAATAGACATAATGTCTGTGGATATGGATGCATAAATGCATATCTATTATGTGTATGTAAGTATACATATATATATATGCATAAGCACATCCATACCCCTACACATATATATAATTTATATTTATGCTTAACTACATATGTTGCTTCTTTCTGTTATCCACATACCAATCCTGTATGCAACAAGACTCCCAGAAAGACACTACAGAAATAATTCTCTAAGAAAAAATATCCAGTATGCATATCCAGGACTAATTTCTTCCCTTTTTTCCTGAGAGTAGGAGCTCTGTGATTTTGTAAATGATGTGGAGCTTTTTCTCTTATTTACCCCTGTTGCTAATGTTATTTCAAGGATAAAGAGAGTGCACTTTTATTCATATTTATGCAATGTTGTTGAAGGTGATGGTTTACTTTAACATAAAGGACAATTGAAAACTTTTTATGAGTACAATCCCTTTCAAAATAGAATGCACTTATAATTACAACTTTTATATCCAAACACAGTCAACTGACAATTCAGAAGCAATTAGTAATAAAAGCTGATTATCATACGGCTTGAATCATGTCTCTGTGTGTTTTAAATCTCCTGCTTCCTTCAGTAAGATCAGTCTTTGAGGCTAATCTCTCCCACATGAGTAATGCTATAAAATTGCCTTCACTATGGAGCAAAAGAGAAATTGTTTAAGTTAAGGTAGAGACTATATAAATCATAAACCACTCTCTCAGATAAAGGCCATTAGGTAGGTCTGTGTACAAATTTGACACTTTGTTTCCTTGCCTTTGACAGCCGTTTAGAAAGGCTTAAATATACAAGATCTGACTAAAGCTTTCAAAAATTCATCACGGAATATTTGTTAACCTTGTTCTCTGTGATAGCTGTAGAACAAAGATAATACTCTTCAAATGGAGATAAATTACAGTCTTTCAAAAGATTATCACCACTCTTAATCGAGTTTGCTCCTACAGCTGAACGGTCAGTGACCTTGTTACTCGCACAATAAACATACCTGCTGCTTTATGCTTACAGGGAGCAGCTTACTCCAACCAGGCTGCCGAGAACAGCTCCACAGGTTTGTCACTTCTGCAGATAAGGTAGGAAATTCAGCTGGTTGAAGGACTTTTAAGTAATCCTTCAATTACTTAAATACCATGATCCATGAGACTTAGTTAAGTTTCTAGTGGAGCTTGTGCATACAGATCAACTGTTCTGCAGACATGCTGAATGCTCAGCAGATGTAAATCAGCATGGCACTGGAGATCTCCAGGGTGCCATACCACACCTACTCCCACTTCAGCTGGGAGGCTGCCCAGGCAGCTGGCTGCCCTTTCCTTCAGCAAGAAAGGAGCTCTGAACAGACAGTGAGGGATTTTACACACGTAGCTATGTGCCTTTTCAATGACCTCTTTTTGGTTTTGTTTTATTTCAGCTAAGAGTACTCCTACACCTCCTTATTTGACACAAACATTTCAGCACCCATTTTTCATATTATAACACATTGGCTTGACAGGAACTGCACTGCTGGGAGTCGGCACTCAAGCCAGTTATGCCCCGGCTCTCTTTGTTTGCAGAGATGTTGGGGTGGAGATTAGATTTTCCTTATCTCCTAATGTCATTAAATCCTGCACTGTATGAGTTTAGGACTGTCCATACCAGCCCATATTCAGCAGAATCGAATTAAATATCGCAGGTTTAATACGCAGTTTTTGCAGAGAGAGCACTTTTCTTTTTTTTTTCCCCCTATTAGCAACATGACCTTTATTGGAATCAGCACCTCTTGATGTTGCACAATGGCACAGCATGGTAAAGAATGAAGCTGGGGTGAAGGAACAGCTCTGTCCTCTCTGAAACAGCCTGTGCACTGGTGGGCAGAGCTGTCGAAGCACAGTTCGGTCAGTCCTGACATGAAAGTTGAGCCAAGGCCACTGTAAGATAAAGCATTTGGCATTACAGCCACTACATGCATTGGAGCTAAGAGACTCTCTGCTTTCTTCTCTTCTTTTTGGTTTAATAGCTGTTGGATTTACTGAATGTTTTTTTCATATGTTTGGAAGGGAAAAAAAGGCCCATTGTGAATGCTGCTGAGCACTTCAACGTCTCAGTGACAGTGGAGGTCACCCAGCACCACACAGAATCATGCCATTTGCAAAGGCATCCTCAAAGACTGAAGAAAAACCCCAAAACACAACCCCCCCTCCAAAAACAAATATTCTTTTTGAACATTTCTTAAAATTGCAGCCAAGAAAATAATAATATTTTGCTTTCACCTTAGAATGTGAAAAATGTTTCAAGGACAATAACAATAATAAAAATAAACTATTGTCACACAGCCTGATGATGAACATTTATAAAAAACTGAAATCAGGTTTTTGCTGTTTGACACTTCTGTGCTCTCTTTCATATCTAATTGGCCTCCCCCTTCTCATGATTTCTTCTGTTTTTGTGATTATTAAACTGTCCCTGCAACTTTTCCTTATGCACTTCTACAGCAGGCTTTGGATAAAGGAAATAAAAAATCCTTTGAGGCCTTTCACTCATTTACTCACCCTGCTGCTGCATGAGTTGATTATCCCAGGAAATGGTTAATAGTGCTAAGTGTTTTTATACACTACAGCAAACCCCGGGATTTGACTGTTGCTTTTGTAAGTGAGCTCATGTGATTTTGTTTTTTTAGGGGAGAGGAAAGAGTCTGTTTTAATCATATGGCTATGAACTGAGCTTCATTTTCTAAGAAAACAGCACATGAGACTTCCTTCACAAAAACAACAGTAAAACCTTAGATCCACAGGGTGGGTTTTTTGTGGGTTTGACACAAAATTATTTTGCATAACCTCAAAATTATGCTTACAAGGCACAAATATGACAAAGCTAAGCAAATTCCAGTATTTATCTTTTTTTAGCTGTGCCTTTGAGTCAGCTAGGTTCTGCTTTATGATAGTTGGGAATAATCTCTGGATCCTCCTTGCCTTGCTTGTTCTGTAAAACAGCCCAGGGCGCTTGGCAGGACTGCTGTACTTACAGAGGTCACCATTACTTGACTTGTTTTGGTTTGTAATTACAAGCAAGGCCCACTGAGCTCTCTGGATCTGGGGCTTCGACTGGATTGCATGGCACACATGCAGGCACAACAGCTTCATGCCATCAAGGTACACAAGTCCATGGCATCAGTCACAGGCCCACTGTTCAGCTGCCTTTGCGAGCTCACAGCCCCATTCCCAATTCAGGGGTAAAAATCATTCACCTGCAACACTCTGTCTCAGGAACCTCAGTAGAGTCAAGCAGTCCATCCACAGCTAGCCTTTGCTGATCCTTTCAGGCCAGTGACAAACCTCTGACGTGCTACTTGAGGACTACAAAGCTGTCTTAACACAGGGCTTCTGAGGGCATCTTTGTTATAGATTTCAGCTAGCAGATTTAGCCTGGTGAGGCAGGTTAACAGGTAAGTCGGCAAATGGGAACTTGCAGACCCTAGCTAGGCTTGCAAACACAAATTCTGCAGGTATCTGCAGGCTCATACATACTTTAGATATGCATCCAAATCAGCTACGCTGACCATTCTTTTAAATTTTCTCACAAAGGTCTTGAGAAATTAGGTCAATTAATTTTACAGAGTAAAAAAGCTGAGCGTTTCCAATTTTCAGCTGAAACCTTCAGTCTGAAGAGAGACTTCACATTAACAAGGAGCTGCTAGAGAAGAAAGCTTTGTTTTCTTCACAGAGGTAACTCTGAAAGCTTCATCAGAGTACATGTGGGCACTACGATAGACACTAGTGGATAAACTAGCTGAAGGAGCCAAAAGAAATTGTAAAATCTTGTGTAGTGGTGGCTTTTATTATGCTGCACATCTATTGCTTGTGACACCTGAGTTTCTGCAGGTTTCCAACCAGTACATTCTCTTAATCAGCAACCATAATAGTACTACTTGTTTGCACTTCTATATAAGAAATTGAAATGGAGACTAGAATTGTCTTTGATCTCCTTTACTGTTTTCCAGTAATTTATTCTCCCATTGTTATTCTGTATGAAAGGCTTGCTACTTTGCTACAGCAAAGTATTTTGGGGCAGGTCATATGTACGGAGGGTAGAACTCAGTGCTTTGCTGTCACCTGTAATCCCAAGGGAGCAGGTCACGGCCCAGGCTTCAAGCTCCTGCCACTTTCTGGACAAGAACTTCCGTCATAAAATAGAGGCTGAGCACTCTGATTGTTTTAAAGAGTCACAAATACATTGCACATGCAAGCACATATGTTCTCTAAAAAAAGACTGAGCATGTGAATCTGATATTTGCAGGTGGGGAGTTACGCAATTGTCAGGAGACTACTGCATGCAGCAAGACTGATCCACTCTCAGCTATGGCAACTCACAACAGGTTAGACAAGCTACCACACACAAGGTTTTTCTGCATGATTGCATATTTGACCTTTCAAATTCTAGCCTGAAATGTCAGTGATAAATATTTTTGTTTGTTATACAACTCTAGCGGTGTAATTGTTTTTACCAGTATTCTTTGTTTTTATTATTATATGTGGTTAACCCCAGGATTCTAGAGGAACCCTTGCTTGTTGTATTGCACATGTAATTTTGCTTATTGTGCACATTTTTCCTTTTGCATGACTCAAAAATAAGGCACAGTGAGCCTGTGGCGAGTAGCCGCAGTTAAGAAAGAGCCTATGGCTCCACAGAATTGTTTGTTCAAAAGACAGCCAGGACAAAATTGGTTTGCAGAGCTTTTTCTTTGACATGAAAGCATTCTTTCACAGGACCATTCTGGAAACCTGGACTGTAATCTGTCTCATGGAGAATGCTTGTTTGCTTGTTTGTTGGTTTTGCTTCCTTCTTTACTGCTGCCTTCATCTGTTCATCTCTTTCCTTACTCTGTGTCTTCTGCTACCTGTGCAGGAAACATTGCCCCTTCCTGTTGGGAGAAGGGGAGAAAAACCCCTTTCCTTCACTGAACTTTTCATACCAGGACCACGCTAGCTTTTGTGTAGCATTCAAGTGGTTAAATTAAAATGAGCTGGAACTTGAGAGAAGTTATGTAGAAATGTTAAAAGATCACCCCTAGAACTTGGATAACATTTGTTACAATTGTCTATTGTCACAACCTATTTTAGGCCTTTCCCAGTCCTTCCGAAAGTGTGCGAAGCAATATAAAATTCCCTCACTACATTTGTGGCAAAATTTGAATATCGTTCATGGGTTTATTCTTGAACAGTACCAAAAAAATAAAATTACCATATCATGATGCTCAAATACAGATTCTCATCTGCTAGTAACATATTCAGCTAGACACAATTTTACATGAAGACACACCCTCAACATTCCCTGAATCCTTGCAAATGCAAATGACAAACCGTTTACCAAACTAGCCAATAAAATGACAGAAACCTCAACTTATATCTATAATACAAGAATTTCTGTATGATTTTCAGCATGGACAATTCATAGCAAATGCATAAATTGCATTTGGGATATCCTGATTGGTCATATCACATAAAACCTCCATATTCTGAACACTGTGATTCACCCAGTAAGTTTTTCTTAGGAAGATATTAACATTAGGGCTTCCTTTCTTCCACCAGTGTCAGCAGAGTTCACCCCTACCTGCATTTGCCCTTATGCAGCTATTTTAAACATTGCAGAAGAGAACACGATTCTAATACGAGAAAGAAGTTGTCTCCTACTTCTGTGTTACTGCAGTACCGTATTGTTTTAACACGCTCCCTAAACAAGATATATATTTTCATAACTATGACTACCACTCTAAGATCAACAGGTCAAGCATTTTATCAACAAAGTGACGATGGAATATCAGTAGAATCTAATCCCCCAAGGTGGCAGAGTTTAAGGGCAGTATTCTTTATATATCGTGCTGTATTTCTACCAAAGGTGCCTAATCTGGAATGCTGGACTTCAGTTGGTAAGTCAACCTGTTTAAGTACCTGCTTTGTCAGGCAGAATCTAATTTTTCTTGTTAATTTGGTAAGAAATGCAGAGAAAACAGCCTTCTAAAACTAAGTGCTTTAATTCACCTTTTTTTTCCAAATTTTATCATGACACCTCTTCCCCAGATTACTTAGGGCCAGATTTTCCTATCAGCTCTAGCCACTGCAGATAGCTTTAAATTGGCTGGGGTCCTAGAGAAGGGTCCTTGAGTGGGGTGCATGGTGTGCCTTTGGAGGGCTTGGTGGGAGCTAGGCACACCCCGAAAGGGTGCAGCACAGCTGGCACACAGAGCACTGGAGTTGCCATCCTAGCTGGACAACTGGCACTGCAGCCTTGCTCCGAATCTCCAGACTGGAACACCCTCCTGTGGGAGGCTATCTGAAGGTTTTACTTTGAGGATCATTTCTCTCTCCTTTACAAAGGAAGTATAAAACTTGCACAGAAAGTAATCTCATCAGGTGTCTCTCCAGCCAGAGGGAAATTGAACCATCACCTCCCTCTTCTTTTTCACCACCCAAATAACCAATTGATAGGGCATTAATAGTCTCTGGCACTCATAAGCCTTCTTGCAGCAGCTATTTTATTCAAAAGAAAAGAATTTAAGATTATTAGGACCACAAAGCAGTAAGAGATTGTCTAGAATTTTTTCTGATTCTTGCTTCAGGTGCTGTGCATACAGACATGGAAAGGGCCAAGGACAGACACGATGCATCTTATTAAACTGACAATTTTTTTATATTAGTCCACAAAGGCAGAGTTTGAAGACTACGGGAATACGTAAGTGCATGAAATACTAATGTTAAAAAGGAGAAATATAAACAGGCAAAGCTAACTGCAAATTGATGAGAGAACCAGGGAGAATCAGAAGACATTTAGTCAGAAAGAAAGGAGGACAAAGAAAATGTAGAAAACTGAAAAGAATACAGAAAAGCAAAGCTATAGAGGCCAAAAGCTGTAAGCAGCAAGAAAGGAGCTAAAGAGAACAAGAGAGCAATTAAAACATTAATGAAAAATTATCAGGCTACTAGTGATTTCACTGTTAAAAGCATGACTGGCTTTGTCTCATAAAATGAGGCTTACATCCACTTATTAAGCAGAACAGCAAAGGTGGATCATAATGAAAATTACACAACCTACTCTGTGGATAATGATTCTGTTTTTTCAAAAGTTACAAGAAAATTGTTGAGGGAAATTGGACAAAAACCTTTTCACTCAGTGATTGCTAAAACTCACCTGTAGAAATTATCCTGAAGTTCCTTTTCTTGTCTTTTTGGCTCTTATATGCAGACAGGGGAGAAAAATTACCATTCCAGGTCCTTAGACTGAATAGCATCCATCACAGACAAGTCTGTCTTTGGTGCCATTGAATCCAGGAGGTGAGGAAACCATGCCACAGGCTTGAGTTTCTAAATGAGCAGACAAAGCTTCATTGCACATTATTTGGTGTATTTTTAATTCTACTTTTCCTCATGAGCAAAGCACAGAAAACTTGAAGGTGGCAGATACACTCAGCCATTAATTGCTGTTTCAATTTCTTCTTGTTCACGATGTTCCAATAATAGTCTTGTAAACAGCAATATGGAACAAAAATTCAATTCTGGACATTTTATTGGGAAAAAAATGGAGCAAATCAACACAACAAAGTCTACTGTAGTATTTTAAATCTTGACAAATGCTTTGAAGAACCACTAAGACTTTCTCCAGACGAGGTCTCCAGCATAGATTTGTTTTCCAAAAAGAAAAATCCCCCAAATTGTGTTTACTATTTTAATTATTGTTAATTATTTACATTTAAATTAAAATATGTAAGCTAATAATGAAAATACTTAACTAATAAATAACAAATTAAATACGGTTATATCAAAATGTGATCTACAAATAAACAGTAAAATAAAATGTATTAGCATTTATATCAATTTTACCTCTGTGTTATTCATTTGTTGGCTTAGGGATAAGATGAACGTCCATTGAGTCTGAGAAAACCTCCCCCTCACGTTCTGGAAAGCTCAGGATTCAATGCCCAGCAGGCTACTCTTGCCTGACATCCAAGTCACACTTTTGAGGAGCCATGCTGAGAGACACCTCTGGCCTTCACACATAAAAAGTGAATTATATTATTCCTGGATTTTATGAAGTCTTCAGAGGAATTTCATTTGTGACTAAAGAATGCTGACTGAGAGAAACCAGGACAAAGAAGAAGCTGCAGAAGTTTCAGCAACCATATAAGGAGTCACTGAAAAGACTTTAGCATCCTTGCTCACCCCCTCTGAAGGATTTACATGTCTACATTTATTGGAAAAAGAAATAATAGTGCTTGTTCTCATGCAAATATGGGGTTCATCTGGACACTCTGCTCTTTCATAGCTTTTTCCTTTTCCCCAAGACTTTGCTGATTCACTGCTTTTCTTTCTAAGAAATTAACATATTCTGTCTCAACTGCACTTCGTGGTGTAAGAACTGGGCTGTCACTTATTTCTGTGGACTTCCTAGTATCCATAATAGCTCCTGCAGAATTCACAACAATCCTTTATTCTACAATTTGGGGAAAACAACAATATATGGAAATTTATTTTTGAAAGGTCATAACTGTCTATTAAGCTGGACAACACCACCTGAGAAAATTAATCACAACTTTCCTTGATACACTACTCGTGAATTAATTTACTTAAAATGTATATTGCTTTTCATCAAACAGCCTTTAATTAATAGAAATCTTACAAAGTATGCTGGGACACAATATGCAGATGCTCCTTATATACATTTTGTTCTAGGTTTACAGGGCACTTTTCCTCAGCAGCTCTCCAGGTTCTTCTTCCTGAAGGTAACCACTGCTTCTTTTACAGCAATGAATCTGAAGGCAATTTTCTCATCTAAATATTGGAGATGTCTTTCAAACAGAAATGCCCAGCTTTTGTTTGCTTGTTTTTAAATTATTATTATTATGATGTAATTTCCTGCTTGTGTGAAAGTACAAACAAGCAGCCAAGGACAGACAGAGGGAAGAACTTCTCAGCTTGTTTCACCATCAAACATGCAATGTAATTACAAGCTGTAGTACATGCAAGCTACTCTGTCTTTTAACTTCAGTGAGGCAAACATGAGATGACATCAAGTCGTGACTTGAAGCACTGAATTAAATGTTGTGACAGCAGAAGCTGGACCATTTTCTATTTTAGTCTGTACGGTAAATGTGGTACTTTGTCTGCAGACAGTATGCAGGTGAAATGGCAGAGCAGGATCAGTGTGAGCATATGTTGTTTATTATAGTGCTTCCAGATGTGTGTTCTCAGAAGCTGCATTTTCTTCCATGTGCTCAGAGGTCAGGAATCTCTTCGAACGACAGCAGCGCAAACCAGCGCTAGCAACTGGCACTGTTAAAGTAAGTCTTGATGGAATTTGTGGAGACTGAGATACTGTTGGAAAGACATCACTGGAGATTTAGGGATTGCCCACACGGAGATGTGTTGGAGTCATCCTCAAGGAGATTCCACATCCTAGTTTTCTGTAGGTTGTCATAGTCAGGTAACAACCAGTCTGAAAGTAAATAAGTTTGGTTTCAAGAGAAGCTTCTGTCAATCAAAGACTTGACTTTGCAGAAGTTTAGCCTACTAGTTTCTTCCACGTCCCATACTATACATTCATTACTCTTTAGGGCATGCCACAAAGTCCTTCTTATCTTTTGTAGGTATTTAGCAAGTCTGCAAGTTTGTAAGAGAATGAGTTGAAGATTACAGGAGACTTTGCTGATTTTTTATTATGTGCTATTGCCAGACCTCCTTCAGGAGTCTGTGAGAATCTGTTAACAGGAAAATTCATATTAGGCAATTTAATGAATGAGGGGTTTTACTGGGAAATACTACATTTTCTGATTAGGTATAAAATTTTAGAGGATTCCAAGAAGTCTGGAGAGTTACCAGGAAATAAAATAAAATGGAATTAAATAAATAATTCCAATCAGTAAGAAATGAAGGTACAAAATGAGGTCAAGTCTGGATTGAAATGTTTAACATTGTTTGAAGAGCTCCATCAGTAACTCTTCCCTTGACAGGCTTATTCTTATAGCAAATACTTTTTGAAATATTTCTTTCCATGTGGTATTGCCATATGTTTTATATTGCTTAGTTTTCCATAAACAGAGCACATACACACATCTTACAGACTATTGATCTTTTTCCTGTTCTGAACAACGTCGATGAGAGTTTTTTCCCTGACTTTTATGGGGAAATTTTTGGGTAGCTTTTTTCGGTTTGCTGTTTTTTGCTTTTTTTTTTTTAAAGACTGAACTCTATCATGTGCTCTTGGAGATGTTGGTACTTTTCTAAGCTATTCCTTACAGTGACTATGTAGAGTCTTATAGACTTTCTTATCTGGAAGAAGAACATCTGTCAGTCAGCTATCCCAAACGCTCATTTCAGTAAATGAACTCTACCTGGCGCTCTGCTACAGTCAATAAGCGAGGCCAGCTGGGACACCTCACCTTTCTGTGGCTAGTCCACATAAAGGCCTTGCTCATCATCTCTTCATGCGCTGAGACCACCAGTATGAGTGCTTCCCCTTTTACTACGAGACATATAAAGCAGGATGCACTTTTCTGAAAACTGCATCTTGTAAGGCCTGCAGTTAAGCCAGCTGAATCACAGTCATGAATGTAGCTCTGAGCAGTTCTAATGTTGTTGTCAGATACACTTAGCCAATTAACAGTTGGATTTTGTTTGCTATAATGTCAGCTTCCCTTAAATAGAGAAGAGTTAAGGGAAGAGATTACAGAAGTATGTCAGAAGGTTAAGGCCATACTATGAGGTCCATATGCCACTCCTGCTGCTGGAGAGGTCTCTGCCCTCTTAGCTGCTGGCTGATCCTCTCCAGACTGGTGTCACCTTGCAGCCGGAGCCAGCACGAGTGCTTATGTGCTTGTGCCGTGAGCTGGGATCAGGAAACTGATACAGCTGAAAGACAGCCCAGCATGAGCTGTCTCCTTGCGTTTCAGATGGATCAGTTCCCTCAGCTGCTTTTAGTCTCTGCTTCACAAATGCTGCTTCTGGCAGGCTGCTGGTCAGCACAGTGGAAGGAATAGGCAATGCGAGGCGTGCATGGGAATGGCTGTGATTTTGGCAGCACTGCCAGTTTACAGGTGCATAATCCTGCAGCCTAAGATTCTCAATAAATGATGAGGCTTCATGACACAGGCGCTCCATGGATTCTTTTGTCTTATAAATTAGACATGACTGAAAAATTCTGTATACTACTGGCACAGAACTTATAAATAAACTAGGGATGGAAACATACAGGCAACGCAGACTTAGCAATAATTTACCAGAGTTGCATTTTTCTCCTTTCTGTCTCTGTTCATAGCATTAAGTCATTCAGTTAAGCCCCCTCTTTATTAATCTCTTCTTAGTTCTACAGGATGGCGTTTTCTTATGACCTGTTTTAATGACAGAAAAAATACAAAATAAAGATCATATATGTATTCAGGATCTCCTTTGTCAAGATTATCCCAGGTAATGCAGAGATGAGCAACCAATACATCTGCTCAACGGAGAAGATTTGCATCATGTATACTCCTACTAACTCAAAAAGTCATCATGGTAGGGAAATATCTGCAAAAAGGGAAAACTGACTCATGTTGTCATATTCTGAAAGGATTGTGTGCAATTAGTAGAGCAGTAATGAGAAAGTTAACGTTTATATTCCTGTATCTTTCTCCACACAGACTATCTAGCTGATTATAATTGGAGGATTGTTACCATTGGAACATTTTTACAAATGCCTTATTTCCCACGACCTGTCCAGAAAAGACCAGTAAAGTTCATTTGTACTTAAGAACACGTTTTTCGCTTACAATACCATCCTAAACCCTCCTTTTAAGGCCATGTCTTTCACAGTGATACACCATGATGATACACACCACAGAACTCCCACTTCATAATTATTCTTCTAGCAAATGGTAGCCACTGGAAAACAAACAAACACACCGACCAAACCAAACAAACAGAAAACAACACCACCCACAGTTTCAAAAGCTTATGTGAACCGTTTGAATAGCATTTGTCTCTAGCAAATATCACTGCAATGAAAGAAAAAATGGTGCCAATTCATACAACTGATTTTAACCACTGTTCCCAATGGGTCAAATGTTGACACGGCCAGGCAGATGTCAGAGCTGGTAGGACTACACCAGTGCAGTCCATTGGGATGTGAACAGCTTCCACCATCCAAACAAATCCCTATTTCATGTTGATTCAGCTGCTCTTGAATCTTCAGTTTGTTTTGCCTTGGTGAGGCCTAAGTTTTAGGACCTTGCCTAGAGCAATGCTCTGTTTATATGTGATTTTTAAGTGTAGGCTACTAATTGTATTGTACTTGAAGAGACCTGAACCCAAAAGATCTTGAACAGAATTTTATGTCTCTTTTCTTCTTGCCATGCAACGGTAACACAGTGGAAAAAAAAAAATCCTGTTACTTGTCATGGTTGATAAAATAAATATGTTTTTCAATCCGTTAGTGATATAGTGCTTTCAACAGAGGAGTGAATAATACCAGGTGTTCTGTGGGATAAAGACATTGTGCTCACATTTCGTTTCATAGGAAACCGTGGAATAAAGCCATGTTTGCACTCCATAGCTGGAAACAAAGAAGTGTATACTCTTGAAGTGGCTGCCTTCAGTGTGAAATGTGGAATGAGAGAGGCTTTGTTTACTGTGAGGAATGTCACTACCAAGTTTCTTAATCCTTTGTCAACACCGAGCTAATTCAGCTTTCATAAAGACAGGGTAGGGCAATGAGTAAATGGATCAGTTACATTCTTCTACTATCGCAATACATTAACATTAGAATTTACAGGGTGTTCTGCTGAAAGGGCTGTCTAAAATTTATGTTTCACAGGGATTTTTTTGGCTAAAACTTCGGCAGACTACACTTTAAGAATATAAGGAAGCAACACATGATGTCTGTGAAACAAACATGATGCATTTTGTAACGATCTCAGCTATGCAGTAATAGCAATTAAAAGCTAAAATACCTCAATGGTCACTACAATTAATGCCATTAAAGTAATTAGGCCCAGCAGCTGTAGGGTCAAATAAAGATAGCTTAGTAAATGACAATATGGCAAATGAAAATTACCGACATTTTCACCCAAATTATATTCCCTAAATTATCATCTTAATACTAAATAAATAAAGCTATGATAATTCAGAGACGGATTACAGATGGAAATTAGCGTAACTACTTGCTCTAGTGTTAGATAGAGCAAGGATAGTGTTAAAATTTAAATGTAATTAATAGCCTTTACTCACTGTATCTGGTTATACATGGTGTTTCTCATTTACATTCCTTTGCAAGATGCTGACAGCACTAAACATCTGAGAAGAAAGATCTCATCCACCGGAGGAAAATGGTTCTTCATGTTATAGTGCTTATAATGGACACGGTTGCTGCACTGTTCTAACAATAATGACCAGAAAAAGGAATGTGGGAGAGAGAGGCTCTGTGCTGTTTTCTTTTCAGTTTTGTGTTCCAAGCCTTTCCTGGAGTCAACGTGAAATGTAATTGCTCTTTTGACCTCTATCTTCTCTCTCCCCAGGTCTGAGGAAGAGCTACACTGGTTGATTATTGCAGGAATGAAAGGCACTCTGACCTTGCCCACCGAACGCCTTGCTGCTTTCAATGTTGCCCATTATGCTGAAGGCAGGCAACTCCTGGAGAGAGGCTGAAATCTACAGGAGCGCTGCTCGCCGGGCAGGCTGCCAGCAAGGGCTCCAGCACACACGGGAAGCCAGCTGGGGGAGGGAGAGGGGGGAGATTATATCAAAACATTGTTAGCACACGGTATAAAGAGCTCTCAGATGCTGATCACAGATTGCTTCTTCATTAATAAGACTTTACATCACCCACCTGAAATGAAAAGGAGCAGAGACATAAGGGAGAAAGAAGAGCACAGTGATAATGTTTTTGCAGCGGAATGTGGCAGTCATTAAATTTGAAAAAAAAAAAATTTAAAAGCCCAACAAAGTAAACAAAAAAGCCTGAGCCCAAACCCACAATTTTCTCAAGAATAGAGAGATTGTTGCTGTATAAGGATCCATTAAAAATACTCCTCCAAGGAAAATGGGTCAAATATTAAGTTACTATAACTATGCTAGATTGGAAAACATTCACCGTAAAATCTTCCACAGAATATTTCTGGAGCTGTAAAAGGCTGGAAAACATACCAATTGGCAAACATTCTCTCTCTTTTCATGTGTGTGTGTGTTTATATTCACATATATTTCAGAAACCAAAACCTCACAATTCACAGAAGTAATAAGATAGTATTTGAAATTATTTCCTATTACTCTGACTGTAACTTTCATTGCTCTAAGCCAGCCACAATGACTGGCCGAATGTGGTTTGTAATTTGACCTGAAGATAATATGAAGACTCAGGTGGAGCTCTTGAAAGGCACTGATAGTTTGAAGACAGCCCATTTTAAATGAAGCTGTCCAAAAAGATGTTCAAATAACATGGGCATTTCATTTAGAAGACGAGTTTATCCCAGCAGGGTCACTAGTATTTCAATATCATCATGACTTGAAGACTGCCTAGTGAGTCATACGAAATTAATTGGTGTTCTTTTGTTTGGTGGTTTTGCTTTTTTCCTCTCAGTCATTTATCTCTATCACAGAAAAACTCAACTAAAATACAGGCAAAAAACACACGTGCTGTTTCCCCAGGCTGGTGCAAGGACTGGGTGATCGCTAAACCACTCTCACGGAAGCTAATGCTGCTTGCATTAGCTGGATGGGAGAGCTGCTGCCTTAGGATAACAAACTTAGCACGTATCATGGATCCAGTGGACAGGGGTGATGGCTGCTCCTTGTGGCAGCAGGCCCAGAATATGCTGGCAATCCCTGCATTGCCTCTTGCCATTTCCCATCTCTAGTCTAGAAAGCAAGGCATATGTTGTGTCTTCACAGGCACCTTCTGCCTTAAGAAGATGGTTTTATCAGGTCACTGCTGCTCAGAAAGAAAAGCCCTGCACCACACTGATGCTGTGCTGCTGATCAAGAAGCCTGGAGGAAGAAAGCCAGATAAATCGGTTTTAAGTTATGCCCAGAACCGGGATTATACTCTTCTTGTTCCTTGAGGCAGGATGTTCGGACCAGCAAAGCAGAATCTATCAAAAATCGTTGCACATAGTAAAAATAGTTAATGACATTTATTTTTACAAGGAATGCTGCCCATCAAGATGGCACTGAGGTGATCCGAGTTTATTTAAGTTTATCACCAATACATTCCATGCAGTTATGTCTCTGATGGAGCTCCATATCATCAAATTTCTGATTCCTTATAGAAACTTGTGACTATGACCAATGCTCTCATTTAACTTCTCTGTGATAAATAAAACTGACTGCACACCCCAAACCTTTAACAATGAGGCTTGTGTTCCAGCATTTAAATTCCTCTTCTAATTCTTTTCTGCATTTTCTCTGGAATATCAACAGCTTACCTGAACACAGTGCTCCTGTACAAACTATCCTACTAAAAATATCTCAAACCTTATATGAGAATCACCCAGCCTTGTTATGCAGTTGACTATTCCCCATAGGCCTTCACTCATTTTCAGAGCTGCTGAAGTCCTCTATCCTGAAATACTGGCTCCTATTATTTGTTCCAAGCTGAATTGCTATATGGTATGTCTGCTTCTTTTCTCCTTCCTTTTGTTGGAAAAAGAAAAGCCACAGTGTTGTGTCAAGATGAAATAAGCCGTGCTTTAAAACAGTCTGTGTAAAGAACCTGAGTGAGCAAATACAGCAGATCCTTTCATGAAGTTACCATACCTTCGATTGTGTTTCCATGGAATAAATACAGATTATAGACAAGAATTGTTATATTAACACTTCACCTTATAGTAAAAGGGCATTCATGTTGAATATTATTTTTGCTATTATTTTTATTAATACCCGGTACATTTCAAGAAGCAGTTGCCAGGATTAGTGTGGGAAATGGGAGCATATTTTACAGGCAGAATTGACATAGTGACAACAATGAAGCCAGGTGAGCAGGAGTCTAACACACAAATGAGAATAAATATATTTTCTCCAACACACTAAGGAGCTAAGTGACTTTTTTCCCCATTCTTTACAGAGTTCAAATCCCTGGCAAACAGCTTGCTGCAGCTCAAGTTATTTTGTTTGGAGAAATCTAAAAAGGTTAAGCCAACTAACACCATGAAACAAATGGATCAGAGGTATTTGAGCTCTGGAAAGTCAAAGTATTAAATAAATTGTAAGTTCACACTGTGCCAGTTCTCAGTTTTCATTGCTTTAATTTGAAGGATGAAGTAAAATACAACTGTGTTAGATAAAAACATAACAAAATAAAAAGGTACAAGTAACGTGACATGACATACATAAAATAGCAAATGATTTTTTTCACTCACTCAGTTCACATAGAACCTCATCGAACCAGCTTATTTTTCCTGAAAGCAGTTCAAAGAACATAAGCTGCCATTTGTACCCTGTGTTTTTTGCATCTTCCATGGTTGCCACCTAAATGTCTTGTATTGTAGATACAAAACAGGAGTTTTGACTGTGAACCTGACAACATACTCGGTGTTTTTTGGCAGTCTCAAAGGGTGCAGTTCTCCACCATACAAGTACCTGCTTAACACAAATGCCTTATGAACATAAAGACCTGCACGTACTTTCAAAATCAAATGTTTCTGAACATTGAGTGTGCTTTGCACACATCAGCTAGAGGCACAGAGCCTTGTTTCGCCTGAATATCAGGCTTAGTAGATATTCAAAGAGCCTAGAAATGCATACATGCTACATCACATGTTCTCCTGCCCACTTGGACCCTCACCCTATGAAAAAATACTAATAAGTGTCATTTTTCTAAAGTATAAAGTATATACTTTCTAAAGTATATGGTGGTATGCTCAACATGACATCACCAGTAGATTTAAAAAAAAAAAAAAAAATTATAAAAAACCTATAATAGCTCTAAAAACAACTTAAGCAAGACTTTGTCTTGGTCCGAAAATGAACACTGAATAACCATAAAATCGAAAAGATACAAGCAACTTTGCAGTGTGTGTGTGTGTTTGCATTTTGGTGTATAGTCTCTTTGGAATTATCTTTAAACTTTTTGGGAGGTTTTTATTTCGATTGCAATTTTTCTTATATAGATGACACTTTCTACACTTAAAGCTCAAGAGAACGGGTGTTAGTGAACCTCATAAAAATGACCAGAGTGAAATCCCCGAAAAATACATAAAAATGTGGGTTCTTTTCCTATCTGTCAAACCCTGGAGGGTGCTGGAGTTTTACTGTTGTCATTGAACTGACCTGGGAGAGATGATAAACCCCTGCAAAAATCATGTACCCCTGAGGCCCGACTGTGTCTATGGGTTCAACAATTGGGCCTGATGCACACGTGCAATCTAATGCTTGCTCTTTGCTTTATTTTAAAGGTTGAAATGTGGCATTTCAAAAACATAATGTCAGATAAGTAATAAGTGTGAATGTTAAGGGTCTACTGAATATCAGATTTCATCCAAGGAGATGAGAAAGACATAATTTCTGCAATATTTGCTAGATTATGGCTTTTAGTTTCGTAGGAAGGGTGGCTGGCAGCTCCTTGTCAGCAGACGGGTAGGAGTACAAGAAGCTTCCTTGTGTTCAGTATCAGCAACTCCTGTTTCATTTGCATTTGAGGGAGTTTTTTCCATAGCGTATTCATTTGCCAGTGAGTTAATATGTCCCTGCATAATCAGATAAGAATGGAATAGAATTACTAATGATAAGAGGAGGTGGAATAAGGGCATGCCAGTAGAACAGCCTTTCCTTCACCCACTTAATCTGAGTAGGTCCTAATTTCAACTATCTCAAGTTTAGGTTGGTCTTATTTCTTTTCCCAAGGTAGGAAAGTTTGTTGCTTGTTGTTTGATGTTTGGTTTGGTTTGTTGGGGGTTTTTTTTGCCTCAAAGCTGAGTTTAGAAAATTAAATGCTGTGGATTGGCTATGACCGCTACTAATACATTCTGTGAAGCTGGAGAATGCAGAATTTATGCTTGCAGCTAGAAAAATACGTCATCTACCTCCTGAACCAAATCAAAGAGCAAACCAATTAAAGCAGAGTAAAAAATATTCCCAGTGAAGCATGAAGCAAAAATTAAAAAAAAAAAAACAAAAAAAAACCCAGAACAATGTTGGTCCCAGTGCAACACAACCTTAATGTATGCGAGTCAACAGCCATACTTGCATTAGAGTAAATGCAAATGTCATAAGCCTTTAGGGTTGTAATGTGCCATTCATGGGGCAGCCTGCACAGTGAAGGAAGGAGGGCTTCCAAACAGCTTTGTCAGCTGCTATTGTGCCCCTGGGGCTCAGCAACTATGCTGTGAGCAGCAGTGCGTGAGCTGCTCTGCCAGACTCGTTGGTGTTCAAGAGGTGGTGCCTCGACCTCAGCCGGGAGGTCACGGCTGCACTGCAGGGGTTTGTGCCGCAGCCAAGGACAATCCTCCAGGCTGCTTAGCAATGCACTTGTGGGCCCTTCTGTAGCCTTTGGAAAGGGGCACAGTGACCAGCAAAAGGCTGCACGAAGCTGCAGCATGTTAAAAAACCCCACAAAACCTCACGCATCTACCACTAGTAAATTCATCTCTTCTAGTGTCTCTTGCACAAAGCAGCAGTATGAACACCCTGGAGTTTTATATTGCATTACTTCTAAGCTTCTGCAACTCGACATAGATTATCCCTTTTAGCTGAAACACTTTGTAATGTAGATGAAGCTACTTTTGAATCAAAGAGACAGGTGTTAACGGCCAAGATGCAGGAGGCCCAATTTTAAACGCGTGTATGATGTAATTTAATTTGGATTAACTCAACTCCTAATTTGGTTTTGTCTCTGCAAATTCTCAGTGAACTCAGTGAGCTACACCATTTCAACACAATAGTTAATGCAGAAAGTGGATACTTCACACATTTTTAAATTCTGCTTTACAAATTTCATTGTGATTTTAGCATAGAACTGTGAGTACATAAGCCATGATATATTAAAAGTGTTAGGAATATCCATAGTAGTATGTAAGCAGTTTGAAAGAAAAGGAGGGGTGAAGAAGGGGGAGGAGGAAGAAAATGAAAAAAAAAAAAAAGAAGTGAAGTGAAGGGGTAAGAGAAGGGAACGGAAGGCAAGGCAAGGCAAAGGAAACAGTCTCTAAACACGTATTATGTGCCAAACCAGTTTCTTCAGCCTAAAGCATTCCTGTGGATTTTGCTTGGGCCCCTTAAAAATCTTCTTACACATTTCCTATTTGAATATCATCTGCTCAGCAGGACAGATACGCCAACTATAAACTATTCTGCCTAAGTGACACAAACTACATGACCTTGCACTGGCCTTTGCAAATGATTTGGACCAATGATGTGTTTAATTGGGAATTTAATGAGTGAAATAGATGTTCCTGTGCATTTCCAATTCACAATTATGTTCTTCTGCTTTTACTTCCAGATAACTCTACTGACTTTGAGGAAGTCACAGTTAGAACACAATTAAAAAAAAAAAAAAAAGTCAGAGCAACAGGCCTGTGAGAAGTTTGCTGCTGAAAACAAGCAGGATTTACGGCACCATGAAGCAAGCAAACCCAGATGTAAAACAAGGCAAGTAACTATGGTGTCTGCTGAAACAGCCTCCCCAAAAGGAGCATCAGATCACTGAGAGATGTCACTGTCACTAAAACTAAAGTTTGTGATTGCAAAGCCAGTTGAGCATTGAAGAATGCTTAATCCTGTCATTGAAATCACAAGCATTTCCCTCAAGAAATACATCCTAAGAATCACCTTACAGATTACAATACTACAGCCCTTTCTGAAGACAGTTTACACTCGATACCAAGTTCAGCATTTCTTGTTACTTTTCTTCTAAATTCTTTTTTTAGTAGCATAATTGAGAAAAAATTATAGCTATCTCAGCTGAATGTGTTTTTTACACTTTGTCCATCGCTGTAGTGCTTGAACATTTAGCACTGTCTTCAGAAATATAGCATACAGAATTATGGTGTTACTCATTCACACAGAAATATGCTTCAGAAATCACTCAGAATTCAGATTATATAAAAAAATTCCAGCTTTGATTACCTTCAAAGCCACCTTATTATTAGCAAACCCAGAGAAGATACAATATGCAACAGGTGAAGGTCTGAGATCCAACACAGAAGACAGAGCAAGAGGGCTTATCTTCGACATTATTCAGTGAACAAGCGTCAAGCTAAGGACATCTAGCACCTAAGGTAGATACTCACACAGGATGAACAACCCAAGCAGGACGCTTATTCTAAAGTCTAAAACAGGGAGATTCAAGAGATGGACAATGTGTTCAGATGACAAGGATATCAGGAGGAAAAGGTTCTCTTTCAAGTACAACCTGCTGTGCACAGTTTTTACTTTTCCACTGGCTTCTACTGGTGCCACTAAACTTTGTTAAAAAAAAAAATAAAAACCAGCATGTTCTGGCTGTGCCCACACCAGTATGACAATGATTAATTGCTAATTCTTCATTCCCTCATGGAGTTTATTTATGGTAGGCAACTGATAAAGTGACAAGAACTACACGCCTTTGATTTTTAAATATAATTTTGTTCCCTTTGTACTGAAGATTCTTTTCAAGCACAATACATCATTTAGTGAATCAGTAAACTTACAAGAACCTCAGGTCCACACAGAATTTTCCAAGAATAAGTGCAACCAGCTTTTGTACTTCAACCTTCCCTCAATCCCTTAAGGGACTGGTGCTGCCCTTCAGGTACCCAGACAATGTCTGGGAATGTCTGTGATCTTTAGAATATAAAATTCCAGCCTCACTGTATTTGTATGAAAGCCAATTCTGCATTTTTCCCTAAGCCATAGAAAATGTCAAAAGCTGTAAGGCGTAATGACAGAGTTAGAGTCCCTGCTGCATTATTTATACACATTAAGACATGTCACAGCAATTGTCCTACATAAAGAAGCCCAAGAAGATTGTATTTTTAAAGGTCTTCAAGTGGATATTTACATGACAATGCTTGTGAAGATCCAGTAGGTGTGTTCTGCTAGAAAGACCTCTGTGAGTCACTTGTTTCTGCAACTGGCAAGAGGTTGTTACAAAATGTAGGAATGTCTGCTAAGTTGTTGTCAGGTAGCCAGAAAAAAAAAAAAATCTGCATTTTATGAAGGATTTATTCATTCACATAACTAGACTTTAAAGCTGTAAATGGTTCTGCCATGCTGTATGCTTCCATAGGTCTCAAAGCTGCTGCACGTACTTAGTGAACTAGCCCATTACAGTTTTTAGCACGGGTCAGACTTGCCTGGGTTTTTAGAGCAAAGCAGAACATTTTGTTTACACAAACTGCTAAGCTAGGGTCTCAAGTTCAGGAGAGCACAGGCCTCTCTTTAGGATCTATATTATCAAGTCTCTTCCCTAAACTCCATCAACAACATAAAGGCAAAGAGACACATAGTCTTCAAGAAAGTTATGCCAAAGGTTCTGAACCACAAGGATTTTGATTCAGCAACGAAGACAAACATCCATTCCTGCCTATTTGTAAGCTACTGGAAGGTTCCTAAAACAGTGAACTTGTTTGGAGAAAAGCCACAGACTAGCAAACTGAATCCTCTGTGGAAACAGGATAACCTCAAGTAATTGAAAGGCACGGGCTGTGGTTTCTGTGACTGCACAGTAAGGTGGAAGGATCAGACTTCCAATGCATAGGCAATCCTCTGTTGCTTTGTATCTGATCGTTGCTGCCCAGGCAGCTTCAGGGACCTGCAGGGCTGCTGAGCAGCTCTGTAGAGATTGTACAATAGGTCCAACAGTCCCGGGGTTGAGCTTCGTGCGCTGTCTGTTGGAGCCTCTGAGAATGGAGACCTGCAACCCCATGCTCTCAGGTGATTGTGTATAGGAGCAGTCAGAGTGAGAAGCAGACAGAAACAAGATCCATTACCCTTTTGTTTTGGTCAATTCTTACTGAGTTGTGAAAAACAGACGAAGCAATCACCTTTATGCTTTTGAAATGTATGTGGTGAAGAAAGACGTACATAAATTCTGCCAACAAAGTTAATTTCCCTTTTTCTGCTTTAGCGTGTCATGGTGACCTATAAAAACGTCCAATGGGCAACAGTGAAAACGCTGTGAAAAAGAGTGTGTTAGCAATCAGGTGTTCAAATATTTGCTCATTTTTTCTCCAGATTTTTGTCAAACAACTGCAAATCAGAATTGAATTATTTGATTGGAATGTCTTGTGTATTATTCTGTATTACTGGTCCTATTGTATTCCTTCAGCAGGGCACAACACATATCAGTTACTATTTGCAGGTGTGGAGGTGTATATATTTATTACAGCTTTCCTGAAAGGCTTGAAAATAAAAGCATTTTCATTTAGCTTATTAACATTATGCAAATGACAACATAACTAGTCTTGATTTGCTGCCACTACCTTGGAAATATTTAAATATTATTGTTACTGAGCTCAAGCTTTCAGTTCTCTGAAATTTACGCTTTTAGGCTCAATTTATGCTTGTCAACAAATAATGATCATAGATGTGAGCTGGTTCATAATCCAGAGGTACTAGGTTACAATGTGTTGCCATGGAAACTGTGTTTTATTGCATTTTCTCTACTTGATTTAAGACATTTGACAATCATAGCAACTGTTTGCCTGTCTTCCTATATCATAAAATATTCAAAAACACAAACAACCAATATGAGACATCCACACGGTTCTTAGACCTCACCATAAAAATAACAAAAAAAAAAGAAATTACAATGTTATATTTAATAGGGACCTTTAGTGAATAGTTTATCTCACAGAATGTCAAAGAATGTTGGAAAATTCAATCAGAGGTTAGTCATCGAATGGACCCGTCTTGCCTGTGGTTCATTTTGTTTATTGCATCATATATCTTTTATGATCACTGGGACTTTAGCCTGAAACAGCATTTTCTTTAACAAGAGCCATGTTTCCTCTAACGTTGTTTATTGCATCTGAAACATTACTCTTTGAAACCACAGTAGATTTTCAATTGAGCAAAGGTCTGTAACAGAATACAGCATGTCTGTGTTTATTCAGGATCGTGAGTAAAAAATATCCCAGTTCATGTAACATTAATCACTTTGCCAGTGTTCAGCTGAGGTCATTGCCACATTCCTAGCAGTATTAAGCCAAGTCAAGATTAATCACGTACATTAAACCCTGCAAGGAAAGCACGTGCAGCGGATCTGAAATTAGACATTTGGTGAAGGACTAAGAGAGCACTGTAACAAAATATGTTAGCAGTGCTGTAGCAAGCTTTCAGAACAATTTGAGATTTTTACCTCCTATATTCTTGTCAGCTCATCTATATTTAAGGTTTTGTTGCTGTCTCCTTCATTTAGCCCATTTTTAAGAAGTTCTAAATAAAACCACTAAAATCCTTTCTAGATTGTAGGAATGATTTCCCCCCTTTTTTACTCATTCAGATATTTAAAAAATGCATTAATGTATTCTTATGTGACTCAAATTTGGCTTCTGAGATTTTTAAAAAACATGTAGTAAAATGCTGAGATATTTTCAGATAGAAAAGTTAATAACCAAATAGTATTTTATATCAATTATCCTTTCTCATACCTTCTTTTCATTTTCTTTTTCATATCCTTTCTTTTCATACCTCTTTTTGTATGTGCACATACATTAGTGCTATAAATCTTCACACTTTGTGCTGATGTTGCTGGAAGTGTAAAAGATGCATTTTACACTATGCCTTTATGTTTTACATGGTAGACAGTTAGAACTCCTTTGTCCATTCTTGTAAATTTCCATTCAACATTTGTTTGGTTTTCTATGTCACAAAATCAAAAAAGGATAATTGAAGGACAAATAATTTCCACTGAAAACCCCAAGGAGAAAACCTTGTTATGACATGAAGTTTACAGTCAGTTATTTCTGTCTTGAAAATATACTGACACGTCAAAAAGACTAGATTCGTGTTTTAAAAAAAATTAGGAAACTCGGCAATTCAGCCACATAAATGGGAACTAAACTGCTGAACTATAAAATTAAAGGAAGCGGATTAACATTATTTCGCCATTCTGCAATGGCTTAGCAATGGCCTTCAATACCAAATGCTTTTTTTTTTCCAAAGATAACAGAAAGTTTTTTCATACTGCAAACATCTAAAATCTGGGCTTGCCATAACTGTAACTATGAACGGTCGTGTCCTTATACAGCTGTACAGGGTCACAGAAGTATATAAAACATGATCTCACACCACCGATTCATCCAAGCACACAACATGCTCCTAGCTGGGGATGGGTGGACTGCGCATTGAAGGCAATCCTTCTCTGCTTGGAAACTTCTCTCCTGTCTGCCTGACATCTGTGATGAGCAGGAGGGATAGCCCCACCTCAGGGTCCTCAAGAGAAAGGCTATGTTCTACAGGAAAGGTAAGTGGCATCTCATATTATCACTCATCTAGAAAAGGATGCCTAGCACCAGTTTCTGCAAGGGTTCAGACACTACAGCATTTATCTCCTTTATGAACTTTCACTCAGCAAGAGTGGGCTTTTTCCAGTAGACCAGCACAGAAAGCAGTGAGAAAGTTTAATGCTTCCTTGCACTTAGAGAACAACATTTCTCTTGTGGATCATCAGAGGCACCAGTCACAGCTGAAGATAGGAGATGCTTCTAGTAGCAATGACATTTATGAGACATCTGTGTCATGTGTTCTTGCCACAACTTTATGCCAAACTGATGTCTGGAAACAATCTTTATTCAGATCTAATTGGCATGCATTCTTGATGTTCTTCTATAGAATTAATCTTTTTCCAGTGGTTGTGTGTGAGGTTCCACTCTGCTGCAGAGGCTTACAACACCGGATGAAAAGTCTGCTGCTCTCCTTGGACATACCATAGCTGTGTCTTTTCATGTTTGGATATAGGTCTCAAATTTGCTGTAGGACTTGGGAATTAATTCTGTGGCCTATGATGTTTCAGTAGTATGTAGAATACACTCTGTGAACCTCCTAAAATACTTACTGCAAGGTTTTCTGCAATGGCAGGGATCTGAATTTCTTACGCAGTGTCCTCTCCAAACCCATAGTCTACAGATTCAGTGATTTTCACTGCTCTGCCATGGATGTCATGCATGACATTTGAACTTGTTCTTGTCCATACTACGTGTCTATCCAGCAGTTTGTCTGCTGGGTGTCTCCATAGCATTTTGGCTTCTGCTTCATATTCTATTAGGTTATTTATGAGAAATAAACACACCTCCTTGGGCTTTTTTTAACTCTTTGTGAAAAATAAGAGTTAAGAAAATTTTTTATAAAACCCAAAAGACAATGAAAAAAGAAGTTCTAGTCCTTTCTTTTTTGTCTTTTGCTCCCAAAAACTTTATTATTGCAAGTTCAAAGTCAACTGAAAGGATCTTGCATGTCTAAAGTTTATCAAACCGCATATGCAACATTTTCCCTGGAAATCACTGGCTTTATCCAAGACCAAATTCATAGACACAGAATATGTTGAATTGGAAGGGAGCCATGAGGATCATTGAATTCAGCTCCTGGTCTTATGCAAGACACCCAAGAGTCACACCATGTGCCTGAGAGCATTGTCCAAACACTTCTTGAACTCTGTTAGGCTTGGTGCTGTGACCATTGCCCCTGGGAGCCTGTTCCAGTGTCCAGCCATCTCCTGGGTGAAGAATTTTCCTGATATCCAACCTAAACCTCCCCTGACACAATTTCAGGCCATTTCCTCAGGTCCTGTCACTGGTCACAGGAGAGACCAGATCAATGCCTGCCCCTCCTCTTCCCCTCATGAGGAAGGTGTGACTGGAACGAAGTCTCCCCTCAGTCTCCTCCAGGCTGAACAGACCAAGTGCCCTCAGCCACTCCTCACACGCCTTCCCCTCAAGGCCTTTCACCATCCTCGTGCTCTCCTTTGGACACTCTCTAACAGCTCAGTGTCTTTTCTGTATTGTGGCACCCAGAGCTGTCCCCAGCACTCGAGGTGAGGCCGCCCCAGTGCAGAGCAGAGTGGGACAATCCCCTCCCTTGCCTGGCTGGTGATGCTGGGCCTGATGCCCCCCAGGACACGGGTGGCCCTCCTGGCTGCCAGGGCACTGCTGGCTCATGTTCAACTTGTCATAGGCCAGGACACCCATTGGTACCAGTACCTGTGCCATTGGTTTTAGGTGCTGCCATAGTATTTAGCTGGTGTAAAAGCATTAACACAGTTAAAGTTTCATCACCATGACAACCTGACAATATTTTTCTGAGTCTTTTTTGGTTTGTTTTGTTTTGCATTTTAGGGTCTGGTGTTTTTTTTGTTGCTATTTTGTGGGAGGAAGGTTGTTTGATTTTTTTTGTTGTTGTTTTTGGCTTGTTTTTGTTTGCTGCTGCTGTTGTTTTTGTTGTTCAGTTTTTTGTGGTTTGGTTGGTTGGTCGGTTTTGTTTGTTTGTTGATTGATTGATTGATTGATTGATTAATTGAAGTACTGATACCTCATCACAGATTTGGAATGAATAACAAATCTATGCCAGTCCTAAAAGTAAGGATACCTCTTAGAGATATTTATCCATGCTCAATCTTAGAGCTGAAGAGACAAAATGAATGTGTCAACAATGTCAGTAAATTGTTCTGGGTTTGTCAAATTCATCACAGCAAAGATAGACTGTTGAAATCTTCCATGAAAAAAATATGAATCTGTAGCTTCATATGTGTGCAGTGAATGCCAAGGAAGATACCGCACAAAATATTCCTCATGGATGAGTCTGACCAACAGATAGATAGCCTGCCCAAAAGACAGGGAAAAAGCTAGTGGGTATAACATAGCAAGAAATCAGATCACTTTGTATTAAGTCCATGTATCTGAAAGAAGTCACACAAATCATACTAAGATTTACTTCGGATTTCTAAGATTTCTTACAAATTTGGAAGAACATTTTGTAGTCAATAGCCTGAATATTCTCTGTGACTTTTCCAAATAATTTGTCTGCCAAACCATTTATTGCCTTCAGCTCAGCTCATCATCTACTGCATATGTTGATCTCACAGCCAAACCTCCTTAGTCTGCTGTGAAAGAAGGTTTATTTCTTCCCTTCATTTGCTTCATTTGCTTAGTATTTCCCAAGTGCCTCCATGAGCTCCACCTTGATGTCTTTGATATATTCTTTTCACTGAGAAAGTTACTGCAAAGTATACTGTTGTGAATTTATAGCACAGTCATTCTCCTGCACTAAATCCCTCATAATGCTGATGCTCTAAGGACAGAGGCAGATAATTTCTTTTTACTGTAGCTGTGCCAGAGGAAGGGGTTTCTGGCCCCAGGTACCAAAAGTTTTTAGCTGTTCCTCTGAATGTGGTGCTTTCGTGAGCATGTCTTAGTCTGCTCTTGGAAAAATGAATGGGAGCGGGTTATGTATAAAGTATGGTTGTTTTCGGGCTTTTCCTTGCAATTCAACCCATAGATCTGATGGTAGGTGATGGTAGGTCTCCATCCTTATGGTGAAGTTGTATTAAATGGTATAACCCAATTTCATGGTTAACTGCAATTAAAAGGGGTCATCCTGTGCTGTTCAGGCGTCAATTTCCTCTCCCTCACTCCCACCTAAACTTTATGCTACCACTGACCCCCTTAATAGATGACACATCTGGTCCTCTGACTTTGGAGTGCACTCATTCAGTTCACTGAGCCAGCAGCAAACTAACCCCGCAAAACAGTCAACAGTTTTTGTTGGCTTAACAAACTCCACCGACTCACTTAGGGGTCAAACGAGTGCCAGATCTGTGCAATGGAGAGGATGAGACCACACAACTTGAAGGGCTGGAGAAAAAGTGGGGAAACGGGGCCTTAGAGAAAGAGACTTCCTCTTTTGGCAGCAGCGAGCTGCTAGAGCAGCTCAAGTGTCTGTCTGAACTGCACCCTCACCGTGCACAAAGGATGCCCATACGAGAAAGAGCGCAGTAGTGTGCTGTAAAGTCACACCCTCGCATACTTTGCAGAAACTTCACTTGAGCCATAACTGTTTTGTTCTGTATTTGTTCTCCAAATTCCCTCCCTGCAGGTAGGTAAGGGAAGCAGCTTCAGCTAATCCCCTTAGCATACCTATTGTCTGTCTAAAGTACAGTCATTATGTTCAACAAGCCGCCATTGTAACGAGTCTGGGAGAGAGAAGACACAATATATGTGAGTTGGATACCCATTTGCCAGGGCATTCAGAAATACAGCAAACCTGCAAGCTCACCACACCAACCAGAAATCCTAAATCTTAGCCATTCACCTCATCGCTGCATTATGTCAGAGTTCAAATTACTAGACATTGATTAGGTGGGAGAAAGGTTTGCCAGAAAACTTTTCTGGCTGAATGCACATACATTGCACAGCAGAACATGCCGGGCCCCTTATCTAATTAATTCTGTAATTAACAGACATTGCCCTGTTTTGGAGAGATCAGCCTTTTTGTGAGCACAAGTAATGCCGGTGACTGGGACAGAAAATGTGAGTTTGAATTAAATTTTCAGTGACCAGTTTTGACCTATTCCCTTCAGTAATTAGCAAGAATATTCTACTAGAATCGATGGCTTAACAACAATAGAGGCAGCTCCAGGATATGACTACTGGGCTGTAAACAACCATTGCAGATGAAATGGAGTTATTTTCTAAGTCTATTGCGACTTGTTTATCACTGTACTCCCATGTCTCTTCCCAGAAGTAACTAAATATCTTCTCTTCCAAGAAGAGGCCCCTCTAAATCACTTCTGCCTAAATGGATTCAACTACTCAAGCAGTGGGGAAAATAGTTTTGCTAATTTGCCTCATTTTTGTTGAAACGATCTAGAGAGTGCTCAGGTGGAGGGAATACGGTGTACTGTCCCCAGGCAGATGATGAGTTGTACCTCTTCAGCGGCACAGCTATTTGCGGAGTACATTGTTTACCTCTACTGCTGCAGTCTCCCAGGGAGACAAACCAGGGATATCTTCAGCGTAAGAAACTTTTAAGGTGCAATTAGATATATATCGGATAAGCCATTAAAACATTATTTCATTTTAATGATTTGTATTAGCAAGAGGACATAAGTTAGTAATGGCTTATCAAACTTTACTGTTAAAGTAACTTAGCAAGACTTCTGAAGAGTAGGTGATAATATATATATATACACATGTATGTATATATATATATTCACACACATACATTACTACAGAAAGAGCTAAAATCAACTGGTTTTTCACACAAAAGAAATGGTTCACACATGTTGTCCAGCTTGAAAGTTTCCAAGAGAGTTGATTGCCAGCAATTATTTTATGTTTTATGAAGCATTCTTTCACTCTATATTTGGTTTTGTTCATATGGAGTACTCCGTGCAATACAAAGGCTTGTATAGGTTTGGAATTCCTAGATTTCTCCTGAAAGCTTGCTGCTATTAACAGAGACTGCTTAAAAAAAACTTTTCCATGGCTGCTGGCTGCTCCTGAAATGCATAACAAGATTTCAAGGAGAAAACCCCAACCCATAAAGAGAAAAAAAAAAATGAGAGGACACTAATTTTCCTCATTCTGAGTAGGAGGTATAATGTCTTTATAAAACAATAATTAAAAAAATACAAAACAATGACTGGTGCCTTATCTGGGCCTTGCAGCTGTACTTCCCCCTTTTGCATTAGCAGTGTGTGTTCTAAGGTTATGAAAAACCATGAAAATTGCATCTTAAGGGGAGTTTTATTCTTTTTCCTAGGATTTGATTGAAACAGACAGCTACATTTTGTGTATATATAATTAGGCAGTAAAATGGGCTTTGAAGGCAGATTTCTGTTTAGTATGTGAGTCACACGCACAACAGTCTTTCATTCAGCAACGAAAGACTGATCTTTTTAATGCCTCAACTCGCTCAACATGTTTTCTGAATGCTACATCTTGCAGGAAAGGAAAAAAAAAGGAGAGAGCGGAAAAAAAACCAGACAACCCAAGCAGCTTTAAAGCCATATTTCTCTCTTTCTTTCTGTTTTTTTCCTTGTTTCCCCAAACGAAAAACAATCTGAAAAGCCAATCTAGCTCGTCTGTAGTGATTTAACCTTATGACAAACTGATTTTTATCATCTTTCTTTCCAGATTGTTGTCCAGGGCAGCACTGAATGCTGCACCAGCTCTAGGCGTATCTAATCCCTCTCATAAAAGGCCATTGTGGTAGTAAAACTGAGACCAATGGCTTTTTCATTCTCCACATCTCAGCTCTCCAAAGTAATGGCAATAGGGTCTCCTCTTCATGTTTTTCTTTTCAGATGCATAATTTCTCCTTTTAATAAGGCTAAAATAGAGAGAAATAAAAGGAACACAATCACATTTTCCTCAAAGCTCTTTCTATAAATACCTTCTGGATAACGGAACTTAGGAACAATTATCTGCATTCTGAGTTGTTGTGACACTGTGTGAATATAGCGAAGTATTCATGGAAGTTTCTGGTCATTACAAAGTATGTGAACATATTCAAATTTTGGGCAGATATCACTTAGGGCTTCATATTTTTTGCTTAAGGTCACATTGGCATTCTGCTTCACCCTAAAGCCTAAGGATGTAATAGGGGTAGTGCTTAACACTGGGACAGTTCTTGTACTTATTCCTTGCAAAGTAATAATGTAAAGGCAATTATCCACTTATTTTGTGCATTTGCAATGCATTCTTGTCAACAACATTTACCCTAAATCATAATCCATATATTTTTACAAAGAACAACAAAGAAGGTTAGACAGCAAATATTCTCTGGGGAAAAAAAGTGCACTTTCCTTTTATTTTTCTCCCCTAAAAAGCCTTGACCTCGGTGCTAAATGTTTTCATTAACAATATGTTAACGGATTATATTTCAGAACTAGTTCACCATTTTGAACAGCAGTATGAGAGAGCTGGCCTGCATTTGATTACAAATTTTTATTTGACCGCAGAGGAATGCTTTTAACCAGCAAAATACAAAGTGCTAGATAAAAAGATTTACAGCCAGAAACAGTTCACTTAAACTCATTTCTCCAAATAAAAAAAACCACTGCATTTTAATACACCTGATTAATAGTGATGTACTTACAGATATCTTTTTATATTATCATTAAAATTAAAACCCAGCAACACTGTTTATCTTATATAAAACTTTGATTTGGGAAAAATATTGATACATTTTTTTAAATTCTGAGAGCATTACATTGGTGCCCTTACAATTATAGAAATGTAAAATGAAAAAGCAAAGTTTTATAATAAAAAATATATAAGTTATTTCTAAATTTCAAATCTAGAGACAAAAGGAATGAGAGGTATTTACTCTGAAAAATAATATTCCATAGCATGGGACAATTTGCAGGTATCCTTGTCTTTTAAATACAAGAAATCTTCTGGGCATTCTTGATGAATATGAGCCAGAATACATTCTGTAGAAGCAGTGATCCTCACAGGATTTCTTCCAGGTTCTTTTATAGTACATCTGTGGGAACATGGTTGAAACAGCACTTCTGGCTCCAGGACACCACAGACAACCTCCAGCCAGAACAATTCCTAAACATCTCTCTTTCATGAGAATTACAAAAAGTGCACCAGGTTTTCCTTTTTTCCACATCCCCAGGCCGTTCAGGGAACAAGACAAAAAGTCTGCTTCCATCCTGGCTTAAAGGGTTTAAAAGCACAGAGCATCTTTACATAAGGCAGATAAAACTGAGACCCCTGTGTGACTCTTGGAACTTATCATTCCTTTCTCTAGTCCCCCAAAGAAGAGAGCAGTTGCAGCCACAGGAAGGTCTGCTTTAATAGTAGCTATTTGCAATACACGTCTAAATCCAATGCAGATGTTCTTAATCACATTACACTCGATCTCAATATGCTTAACAAACACAGTCCTCAGGGCACCCTGTAAGGTAAGTAATCACTGATACACAAAATTACAAGTGAGGAAGCAGAAGCTTTGTGATGAGAAGACTCGCAGGTTTCAAAGTCCAGACAGAGCAGAGGCTTACCAGCTAAACAGACCGCCTCTGCCTTGTTGTCTCACACGCAGTGTTATGCTTGAGCACACACCACTGCTTTAAAACAGACAGACGTGAGGTGCTCAGTTTAGCTACAATCACGACTTGCTTCCATTGATAAGAAGAACGATCAAGCAGATATGATGATGTTACTTTCTTGTACCACAGCTGCAATGTGTAACACCAGCTAAGTTTCATGGTCCCTGCTGAGGTACAACTCCTTGATGTTGAACGTAACAGGGTGCATAACGAGACTATCAGAGTTTTACAAACATACTACATATTAACAGAGGAGGAAGTCATCGAAATAATTTTGTGTGTTGTATCAAATACTCTAGATTCCCAGGTGTTTTATTGCTTTTAGAGGGAAATTCTCACTGCAGGTTTGGGGGTTTTTTGACTTCATATCCCTTACTTCTATCTTGGGGCATTCCTTGGAGGGTTTTTTTTGGTTTGTTGTTGGTTTGTTCTTTGAGATTGTTTTTGGTTTTCTGCATTTTCTCTTTTATTTACCAGGTTTCTTTTTAAATTAAACTTTTGTAATAATTCCTCTGCAGAAAATATCTAAAAGCTCACGGGTCTTCTCCTCAAACTTCAAGAATGCAGTCCTGCAATGTTTCAGGTAGCTCCATGGAGAATGTAAACCTTGAAATGCATAATGTCTCACCTGATTGCGTTTCATCATCCACTAAAAAACATAGCTGCGCTACTTTTGGCTAAAGGAATCAACAATGTTTTTACATTCACTTATTGCTTTAGTTACTATTTCAAGGCAAGATGGCCAAATCACAGAAGTTGTCACGTAATGATTGTGAGACAGCTGAGAACAAACTGCCCCAATTCCCCATCTTCTGTACTAATCTTCCCTTTTTGTATCTACACTGTCCTCTTTACTGTTTCCCTCTCTTGGTCTCAACTCCTCTCTCCTTCTCTCCGACTGTCTTGCTCCCTGTTTCCTCATGCTGCTTTTAGAGCAGGTCCCTTCTTGCACAGCTGAGGGTACAAAGCTCTCTTTGTGCTTCTCTTCTGTCCCAATACAGCAAAGGAAACAACAAAAGAGCAACAAGGACAATCAGGAAAGCACGAGGGCACAGTTGCCTGCTCTGGTACACACAGTAAAGTTATTAGGGTTACTCTCTTCACTTGCAGCTCCAGTGACCAACACACTCAATTTGTTTAAATGCTTCTCATCCGGATGATCAAAATCTTAGGTATTTGTCTTGTCCCAGAGCATAGGTTTTCTCCTTCCACTGCTCTGCAGTTTTTAAACCTACTGGGTTTAAACCTACACCCCAATAGACTGATACTTCTCTGGTGGATTTTCAAGGGTCATTCCTCTCTGAGCTCCTTTCTGACAAAAATGTAGCAGCATGTTTTCCTCATTCTTCCCCCAAGGATGATATACCTAATCTTGTTTCTGAAAACTTTCAGTCATACAGACAGTACTACTGCATTCTGACTGTTAGTCACCTTTATCTTATTCCTAGCATATGCTGTCTGATCTTGTAACTGGCCTATTCCTTCTGCTTATCCAACATCATGCTTCTTGCTCTCCCTTCACATTGGGAAAGTGCCTCTCAAACCTGCTTCTGCTGCAGACTCCTTACGCCTAACTGGCTACTCCTCTGCAAATTCCATTTCAAGACTCATCTTCCCTCTCCCTGGCCTATGACTCCTAGTCTTTCCTCTAATAAAGCAATCCAATCCTATTCGCTAAGCCTCAGTTTCATTTCCCCATGCTCATTTGTTGTCTCTGAAAATTTGAAGTATGGTACCTAGCCACTGGCCTTTTGTACATTTTTCACCTTAGCATGACTATAACATGGACACACTGTCCTACTAAAATACTGAAACTGCATCCATCATTTCTATTACAAATTATAATGGACTGTGAAACATTAAGCTAAGGCTATGACAAGACTGTAACAGATTTTAGCATGTATTGCCTGTTTCTCAGAGCACATTCTCTATTATGAAAGAAATAAATGTTTTTAATGTTATCTGAATGTTTGCAACAAGCACTACATAAATAAATATGCTGTTTAAATTACTTGAGAAATAGACTATCTATACTGAAGTCTATACTCATGTCTAGCTAAAGGGTTTGTAATTCAAATTCTACACTTGAACTTCAGAGAGCTGTTAATTTACAAAAATAGAAAGGACTTACTAGGTTATTCAGTCCATTCTAATGCCAAAATGGGGTAATTCCCCATAGTATTTATTTTCAGTGTTTTTTCTAGCCTAATTTTCAAGTCCTATGCCATGGACTTAGGAACTTCCTTCTTATTTATTCCTTCCGCATTCATGTCACTGATTAGCACATTTCACCAACAGGATTCTTATGTATTTATTTTCAACTGTTGCTTTTCTCTTTTCCTCTTTCCTTTTTCCTTTTTTTTTCTTTTCTCCATTTTCTTTTCCTCTTTTTTGTTTTCTTTTCTTTTGTTTTCTTATTTTTTGTTTTCTCTTTTTCCCCTGTGGTCTCAGAAGGATAGTTTCTATCCTGTTTACCTTTTACACTCTGTATCCCCAAATAAATAAACACAGAGGCTCTTTCATAAATCATTCCATCTAGTTGTCAGGTCATCTTTGTTGCTCTTCAACAAACAACATAGCAGCACTTTTGTTTCCATATAGAACCTATATTTGTGTGTTGAAACATCAGACACACTGACCTCTAGATTAGGTATCAAACAGAGTCCTTGTGAATATGCAGATAAATGTAAAAGAGTCTATGGACTGTTCTAAAGAACGAAACATTGTCAACATTGCCTCTGGAAAAAAAAAAAGAGTATCCAGCAGGAGTATCTGCCAAGTGTATAATGACTCCTCTGTAGTTTGTATCATCAGTTCCCACACTCTGGTCTATGGATCACTGGCAGTCAGCAATGCTATAATAAATTACCCACAACTAATCTGCAGAGCCAGTAGTTTGTGCACATCAATTCAAAGTTGGTCTATAACACTGAGGGATATTCCGAGGATTCTAAGAATGCGCTAATTCAAAAATTTCGGATCAATACAATTTCCAATGTACTGTTTTCAACTCTTGCTATGAGAAAACTTTTATGTGTAAAACTTTGTATAGGAGAGAAACGCCACTCATTGTTTACATAATTAGTCTGACAAATAAGTCCTGATGCGAAATGGATTTTCGTCCTCTCTCTGGTGCAAAGTTGAAGACAAAGAGAACGATGGTTTAATCTTTGCAGACGTACTGTCTCTAATACCGAGATGGGAGACACGGACGCGTACCCGTGCTCCTGCAACATGGAACGCGGGAACAAAGGGTGAAGTAAAGAGAGGCTGAATGAGGAGAGGTAATTAAGGCTTTGCTGCAAATGACGGCAGGACTACGTGGCATTACAGCAATTTAGCCCATCAAGTTTTACGCCAGTGATGTTAGCAGTTCTCCCCGCTGGCGGTGCGGTGCGGCGCGCGGCCGAGGCGCGCAGCAGCCCCCTCACGCTCGGCGCCGCCACTCCCCAGAGAGCTCCCCCGGGCCCNAGCGCGCGGGGCCCGCGGCCGCGGGAGGGGCGGGAAGGAGCCTCTCCTCACGGCACACGCGGGCTGCAGCCGGCCCGGGGGCAGGGACACCGGGCTCGCGACCCTCCAGCTAAACAAAGAGATCTTTGCCGGTGATTTTCCTCAGCTTATGCAATGCATATGTCTGGAACGGTCAATAAAAACCCCCAAAACCCAAAACAAACTAACCTCCCAACAAAACAAACAAACAAAAAAAAAAAAACCCAAACACGGACGGGGGCCAAGGAGGGTGAGTGGTGATCTCTTGGTGTTATTAGCGGTCTGCAGCTGCATCAATTAAACCCGGATTTCCTATTTTAGACAAACATCACTAATTTATTGGCCTTTCGTCTGTCGTCTTGTAAAATGCACAGAAATACGAAGCTGTGATTTAATTTGGCAAGCAGGTAGAAATTAAGGCGGAAAAGCCCCTAAATCACACAGCAGGCACTGGCCGCTTTTTGAAATACTGGCGTTCTGAACCTGACAAGACAATGTGAGTTAAGTGGTCCTTTTGCAGCCACTCATGGGAATCGGCTGCTGCAGATGCACCCATGGGCCTGTGAGCAGTCTTGCTGTAATTTCTGCCACAGAAACGGATAAATAAAACCCTGCTTCGGTAACCATGCGGTACGCTGGGCAGCCTCCTTTCCTGCAGTCATGCACAATCACCAGGAGGGAAAGGGGCGAGAGAGGAGGCTCCCCTTCGAATTTTGTGATCTGAGGAGGTTTTTAAGCGTACTTTACTCATCTGTTGGCCTCTGTGGTTGGAGAAATGGCTCTTCCACTGACCCTTGCTTTCAAAAACTACAATGATGGTGTAAGGCAGATAAAGCAGAAGCATTTCTGCAATCTCTCCCAGTGACTGTTCCTTGGCTAGTTAACAGACTATCTATTCAGAAGCAATTTTCTTTGGGCTGAAATTATGTGCTGACCGTAGCAGATCACTTCCCATAATAGCCCTTCCCCCACCCAACGCTAAATACAAACCGTCTCCTACTCACTGTATAATAATGTGAAAATGACTGTAATTTCGCAGACGAGAAGCAGCCCAAAGTGAAACGTGTCTAAACAGAGGTCGATACTGAAAAATCAAGGCCATTACCTAAATCTGAAAAATACATACTGTAAAGAAACAGGAATAGTGATCCACGACTAAGTAGACCAAAAGCTTGGTGCTTTGCTGATCTTAAAATTTTGCTAACCACTCAGTGACATCACTCAAGAGCTACCCCGGGGAAACTGTGATTTTCGGTACCTTGTAACATTATGCATGCCCATTCCTCCACGAACTGCAAATGTTGGGCACAAGTGCCCCCTCCCTGGGGGGAGGCTGGCAGAGTCTCCGCTGCCACATCGGCTGGGAAGCGGCCGCTCGCAGGCCCTCCTTGCGATTATCCCTGTGTTGTCCGAACGTCAGGGCGGGAGGTGTTCACTGTTCACACCTCAGCATTTCTTCCTTGTGCTACACACATGCCATGACTTTTTTTTTTTAAGCTTCCTCCCTTCCCCCTCCCCCCCCCACCCCCCACTTTGTAATGGCTTAAACATTTAATGTGATCAAGGGCCTCCTTGACAATGAACTTATCCCTGCTAATAAACCCTTCATTATCAGCCCCTGAAGGGGAAGTATTTTTGCACAGGAGAAATGGAGCAGTCTCAGACCGAGTAGCCTCAAGGCCTCCCAAGGCAGCGTATCTTGGTGACCCCAATGCCCGCGGCGTGAGGCCGGAGGGGCAATCGGGAGCCGGGGCTCACAGGACCTGGAGGACAGCCTTTCCTCGCGCGGCCCCTGGTCACGGTGACCTGGTGGCCAAAGCGCGGTCGGGTGCCACGCCACGGGCGGTTTTTACCACGACTAGTCTTGTTTCACCTTCCGCAAAGCCCCCTCAGCAAAGCCGGATCTGGGGGGTGGTGGTGGGGGTGGTGGTTCTCCTCTGGTACCTCTCCACTAATCGCCCCTTTGATGGGAAGAGTGCAACACGGGGACGCTGACGCGCGTGATTTGCTCATCTGGATGAAATCCAAAGAGGTATTTTGTCACCCCGTCATGGGCGTGCAGGACATCGTAAATGCCACTCTTTGACTTCTTGCCGGAAATTTTGACTTGGGCAATGCGTGCGTTTGG